>JAKSXO010000068.1:748191-904604 GCA_024509115.1 Crotalus helleri | reverse complement strand
AAGAGAAGAGAAGAGAAGAGAAGAGAGAGAAGAGAATAGGTGCATTAGAATGTTATCCTTGCTTTCCTTAGGGAGCTGAGAGCATCAAATAGAAACTTTGCTTCTATTGTGTTACCCGACAAGGATAGCCTGACTGGTAAGTTAGGTTAAAGGCTTGAAGCTAGACTTAAATGCAGACAGCCCACTAAACAAATAATAGTTTGTTCCCGGTGTTTAGAAGATGCAAGCTAACCAAATATTGAACCCAAAGAAAAATGCTAAATTATCTCTGAATAACTTTTACTTAAGGACTTTGGATACTTGCGGGGACAGCTGTAGATGCAAAAAATGGGGTTAAAACTTCAACAATGCTGAAAGAACACAGGCAGAGGTTTGCCCTGTGCCTTCTCATTTTTTTGAAAAGTTTCAACCATGTAAATTTTCTTTCCTTCCTTCCTTCCTTCCTTCCTTCCTTCCTTCCTTCCTTCCTTCCTTCCTTCCTTCCTTTCCTTCTTTCCTTCCTTTCCATTCTTTTCCTTCTCACTGCCCCAAAATTTCATTTTCCTTCTTTCCTTCCTTCCTTCCTTCCTTCCTTCCTTTCCTTCCTTCCTTCCTTCCTTTCCTTCCTTCCTTTCCATTCTTTTCCTTCTCACTGCCCCAACATTTCATTTTCCTTCCTTTCTTCCCTCCCTCCTCCCTCCCTTCCTTTCCCATTTTTTCTCTGCCCTGATGTTTCATTTTCCTTTCTTCCTTCCCTCCCTCCCTCCCTTGCTCCCTTCCTTCCTTCCTTCCTTCCTTCCTTCCTTCCTTCCTTCCTTCCTTCCTTCCTTCCTTCCCATTCTTTTCTCCCTGCCCTAATGTTTCATTTTCCTTCCTTCCCTCCCTCCTTTTTCCTTCCTTCCTTCCTTCCTTCCTTCCTTCCTTCCTTCCTTCCTTCCTTCCCTCCCTCCCTCCTTCCTTCCTTCCCTTCCTCTCTCATCTTAGCCTAGCCTGTCATTTCAAATTTCCTCTGTCCCTCCGTCCCTCCATCCCTCCCTCCCTCTAAATACTGAATATCTATCTAATTGCACCCCATCCCCTCCCCTCCCCATATCTTCCTTAGACAACCTCACCCCCCCCCATTCTCTCCTCTCCTGCTACTGTCAAAGCTGACCTGGCAGAGAGGAGGCTGGACCCCAAGGATGCCTCGGCCTGCATGGACGTGAAGCCCTCTGACCTGGCAGAGATTTTCCTTCTAATCCCAAAGGCCCAAGAGCGACTTAGAGTCATGCAGCCAGAACGAAAAACACAGCAGGTGCTCTTCCACATCCACCCTCTCCATTCATGCTCTCCCTGGTTCTTTTGTAGGGAATCTGCTTCCCCTGATGGAGACAAGGAGCCTTGCATAAACTCTAAGGACAGGGAAGGCGGGATAAAAGGTCCCTAGCATCATTAAGGAGATAATAGGGCTGGGTTTACACCCGGGAGAGATTTTTGGCCATCAGCGGGGCTGCTCAAGAGCTTCCGATTTCAACTCCATCCAGGGCTTGGAAGTACGACTAGAGCACCAGTCCTGCCACAGTTTAGACCGGGCCTGACTTTGTGAGGACAACATCTTTTCCAAAAAAAAACACCAACAAGGTAGACAAAGTCAGGAGCGCTTCCTTTTTGTCCGCTACTGTCGATGCAGGGTCCTTGGGGCCATCTGAGCTTGGTGGTTTCCTTGCAGACGTTTCATGACCCAACTAGGTGACGTCATCAGTGCTAGAAGAGAGTGGGGTTTGTGGAGAGAGAACAAGGAGGAGGAGGAAGAGGACTGTGGGGTCCTTGGTGCTCTCTGAGCTTGCTTGTTTTCTTGCAAACGTTTCATGACCCAGCTAGGTGACATCATCAGTGCTAGAAGAGAGTGGGGTTTGTGGGAAGGAGGAGGAGGAGGAGGAGGAGAAGGAGGAGGAGGAGTAGGAGGAAGACTGTGGGGTCCTTGGTGCTCTCTGAGCTTGGGTGGTTTTCTTGCAGACATTTCATGACCCAACTAGGTAACATCATCAGTGCTAGAAGGGAGTGAGGTTCGTGGAGAGGAGGAGGAAGAGGAGGAGGAGGAGGAGGAGGAAGACTGTGGGATCCTTGGTGGGTCTCTGAGCTTGCTTGTTTTCTTGCAAATGTTTCATGACCCAACTAGATAACATCATCAGTGCTAGAAGAGAGTGGGGTTTGTGGAGAGGAGGAAGAAGAGGAGGAAGAGGAGGAGGAGGAGGACTGTGGGGTCCTTGGTGCTCTCTGAGCTTGGTGGTTTTCTTGCAAACGTTTCATGACCCAACTATTTAACATCATCAGTGCTAGAAGGGAGGGGGGTTGCTGTTTGTAGAACAAACTTTATATATAGAGAGCAGACCCCATTCCCAAGAAAACAACCAAGCTCAGAGAGTACCCAGGAACTCAGTCTTTCTCCTCCTCCTCCTCTTTCTCCTCCTCCTCCTTCTCCTCCTGCTCCTCCTTTTCCAAAATCTGTGCATTGGCAAAATTCCCAAAAAGGTCACGCTGCTTCGATCAGCACGCTTACTCTGCAGATGCATGACGACATCCTAGGAACTTGGGAAGAATCCGAGGCACACAAAGGCCAACCCAGCTAAAGCATTGGCAGCTGTGGTTTCACATTATTGTGTACCACGATAATAATAATAATAATAATAATAAAATGCATCTTTCCTGCCATCTAATGGTTGTCCAGCTGCAGAGTCAAAGTCCTTACTGATACTCCAAGATTTACATTACAAACCGAAGCCCAATCTATAAAACGGGCTTTGATCCCCATCCCATAATCGGATGCCTCCCTGTCCCTGGGGTCGCTTGAAATAGGAAGGAGCAACGGCATAAATCTGTGTGGAAGTGGAGTCGAAGAAGCAACACGGGAGTGGTGAGAGCGGAGGGTTCGTTCGCCGAGCTCGTGGGTCGGTTTCCGAACATTTGGTTACCAGGCGTGGTAACGTCTTCGTAGTCTACTGGGTGACTAACTTCACAACTGCCGTGATTCACTTAACAAGAGAGGTTGTGAAATGGGGCAGATTTCATATCACAACTGTCTTGCTTAGCAATGGAAATTCTGGGCTGTAGAGTGTACACTATACACTAACTATATGAAGAAAATCGGCATAGAGTCTATCTATCTATCTATCTATCTATCTATCTATCTATCTATCTATCTATCTATCCATCCCTCTCTCTCTCTCTCTCTCTCTCTCTCTCTTTGTGTGTGTTTGTCTTTCACTCTCTCTCTCTATCCATCCATCCATCCATATCTATCTATATCTGTCTGTCTGTCTGTCTTTCTGTCTATCTATCTATCTATCTATCTATCTATCTATCTATCTATCTATCTATCTATCTATCTATCTACCTACCTACCTACTTATCCATCCATCCATCTCTCTATCTCTATCTCTGTGTCTGTCTTTCTCTCTCTCTCTTCCTCTCTCTCTCTCTCTCTCTCTCTCTCTCTCTCCATCCATCCATATCTATATATATCTGTCTGTCTGTCTGTCTATCTCTGTCTGTCTGTCTATCTATCTCTCTCTCTGTCCATCCATCCATCTATATCTATCTATATCTATCTGTCTGTCTGTCTGTCTTTATATCTATCTATCTATCTATCTATCTATCCATCCATCCATCCATCCATCCATCCATCCATCCATCCATCCATCTATATCTACATACATATACACATACATACATATGCACACACACACACACACACACACACACACACACACACACACACACGACTTGCTGCACCCAAATTCAATTAAGGATCCAAACAAAATTAGTGCAACACTCTCAATCCAGCTTTATTTCTAAGAGAGAGCCTGATTCCCGCAGAGTGAGATGACGAGAGCTAAAGTGACAATTTCTGGAGGAAAAATATATAAATAAAATGTGCCATGAGATCCTCATTAAACGCGTACCAAATGCCATGTGTGTCCTCCAGTCATTTCTTGTCTTCAGTTCCATCCTCTAGCTACCAAAACATCCAGCCTCAGAGACTGCTGCAGCAAAATGCCAAAGATTTTCAACTGCAAAGGCTGTTTGTAATCTTCATTCTACAACCAAAATAGACTGATCTGGGTCAAGGCATTACTACATGTATATGTATATGTACATGATGTATAATTATATGTGCAAAGAAGAGGAAATAAGATAGTTAAGGGCCTGGAGGCTAAAATATGGGAAGAAGGGTTGCAGGAACTGGATTTAGCTAGTCTAAGAAAAGAAGGACTGGGGGGGGGGGAACATGATAGCAGTGTTCCAGTATTTGAGGGGCTCCCACAAAGAGGAGGGGGTCAACTGGTTCTCCAAAGCACCAGGAGGCAGGACAAGAAACCATGGTTGGAAACTGACCAAAGAGAGAAGCAACCTGGAATTAAGGAGAAACTTCCTAACAGGGAGGACAATTAACCAGTGGGACAGCTTTGCCTCCAGAAGTCGTAGTTGCTCCATCTCTGGAGGTTTTTAAAAGAGACTGGACAGCCATTTGTCTGAAATGGTATAGGGTCTCCTGCTTGAGCGGGGGGTTGGACTAGAAGATCTCCAATGTCCCTTCCAGCTCTATTCTGATTGAGCTTGTCCAGGTGAGTCAAAGTAAGTGATGGAATGAATAGGAATATTTCTCCCAAACGGAGGAGATTAAACCAAAGACAGTTACTAAAGACTCAATTATGGCCCCATTCAAATTTAGACTTGATTCATTTATTTGACTTAAATTTCACCTTCATCACTATTTTATAAATAACTTAAGGTGGCCTAATATTTCGTCCCACCTCCTACTTTCCCCACAACAACAACCTTGTGAGGTGGATTGGGCTGAGAGAGAGGGACTGGCCCAAAGTCACCTAGCTTGTTTTTAGGACAAGAGCTCATAGTTCCCCCGTTGACTGGCTCAAACTCAACCAGAGACTAGAACTCACTGTCTCCTGGTGATTGGCTAAAAGTCACCCAGCTGACTTTCATGCCTAAAGTAGGACTAGAATTTACAATTTCCTGGTAATTGACCCAAAGTTACTCAGGACTAGAACTCACAGTCTCCTGGTGACTGGCTCAAACTCAACCAGAGACTAGAACTCACCATCTCCTGGTGATTGGCTCAAAGTCACCCAGCTGACTTTCATGCCTAAAGTAGGACTAGAACTTACAGTCTCCTGGTAATTGACCCAAAGTTACTCAGGGACTAGAACTCACAGTCTCCCGGTGATTGGCTCAAAGTCACCCAGCTGACTTTCATGCCTAAAATAGGACTAGAACTCACAGTCTCCTGGTGATTGGCTCAAAGTTACTCAGGGACTAGAACTCACAGTCTCCCGGTAATTGGCTCAAAGTCACCCAGCCGGCTTTCATGCCTAAAGTAGGACTACAACTTACAGTCTCCTGTTAATTGACCCAAAGTTACTCAGGGACTAGAACTCACAGTCTCCTGGTGACTGGCTCAAAGTCACCCAGGCAGCTTTCATGCCTAAAATAGGACTAGAATTTACAATCTCCTGGTACTTGACCCAAAGTCACTCAGGAACTAGAACTCATAGTCTCCTGGTGATTGGCTCAAAGTCACCCAGCCGGCTTTCATGCCTAAAGTAGGACTAGAACTCACAGTCTCCTGGTAACTGGCTCAAACTCAACCAGAGACTAGAACTCACCATCTCCTGGTGATTGGCTTAAAGTCACCCAGGCGGCATTCACGCCTAAGGTGGGTCTAGAACTTCCAATCTCCTGATACTTGACCTAAATTCACTCAGGGACTAGAACTCACCGTCTCCTGGTGATCAGCCTAAGATCACTCAGCCAGGTTTGATGTCTTAGGTGAGACTAGAACTCACAGTCTCCTATCTTTTAGTCTGGTGTCTGGCAAAAAAAAGTTGAATTCTTGAATTTTTGGATCCAACAAGGGATATAATACCAGATCATAAGGAACACTGTATGAATGAATGCCAATGTCTGCCACGTAAATAAATAGAGACTTGCAATTCATAGAGTGGCGTATAAATTCCAGGGATGCATTTGGGTCTCTATTGAGGCGACCTACAAAATGCAACTTAAATTTGTTTCAGTCCAATATACCTGCTGCTACACATCCTGACTGCAGCTAGGCTCGCTTTAGCGCAAAAATGGAAGAGCAAGGAAATTCCCACAGAGGAAGAGTTAATACATAAAATATTAGCATGCGCGGAAATGGACAGGCTCACAAGGATATTAAAAGACAAATGTGGATCAGTTTATTATGAAACCTGGGATAAATTTTTACCGCTGGAGGAATTTGAAAAAGGACGGTCGGGATTAAAGATGAATGTTAAGATAGAAATATATGTTATTTTAGAACAAGTATTGCATATAAAACTTAGATGTATATGTAGAGATGAAGAATTGATTGTAAAAAGTGAATAATCTGATAAGAATGTATATACTGGAATGTCACGTAAATCCAATGTTTGTTTGTTTTTAACTGTATTATAAATAACATTTGTAAATATATAAATAAATAAATTTGTTTCAGTCTAATCAGGAACTTTTTTTTTCAAGATCTCCATTTTTATTTATTTATTTATTTATTTATGAGACTTATATACCGCTTTAAGTGCAAGCACTCTCTAAGCGGTGTACACCAGTAAGCAATGTATATATATTTACATTGCCCCCAACAATCTGGGTCCTCATTTTACCTACCCCGGAAGGATGGAAGGCTGAGTCAACCTTGAGCCGGTGAGATTTGAACTGCTGACCTGCTGAACACAGTCAGCTAAAGTGGCCTGCAGTACTGCACTCTAACTGCTGCGCCACCTCGGCTCCACTCCAAATTGCGCCACCTCAATTTTTCTTTTGAAGTTAAAAACAAAACAATAAAGAGAAGGTTTAGTTCTGTGTTTATGTGAATTTCTCCACCTATCCTTAACTGTTCTTTTTTTAAAAAAAAAAAAATCTAACAATTCTCTTCCAGAATGGCCTTTTTAGGACTTTTAAAACATCAATGTCGGCACAAAAGTTTCCAATTCTTGTGCTTTGTCTCCATCTAATGGTCGTGAGCTGAATATGCCTTTCAGAAATCTTTTGTATAGCTCTCTCTTAAGGGATGCCTTCATGGATTACTGCCTTGTCGTGGCGAAGGGGCTTGCGTAACTCAATGAAGCTATATGTCCAAGACACCAACTCACCCCTGGCAATAAAGACTCAGAGTCGATCAGTTCACAGGTGGTGTTGTTTTACTAAGAGGAATCTTCGGCATGCAAGTGAAAACAAACAGTGCTTTCAAAGCCCCCGCTGGGAGCAACTGCCTCCCAGCGCTGTTTATACACACAGGCAATAAATCCCGGCCCCCTTCTAGCCAGCATCTAGCCATGTGTCCCTTAAAAGGCCACTGGCAATGCTCAGCGGCCCCTTTCATCCCAGGCTGCATGGCCCTGTCCCACCCAGCTCCAGCCCCAGTCAGTCCCAGACCCTATCCCTGGCCCCAGCCAGCTACAGGGCATCAGCTCTGCCTGTCTCCCAATTGCTAACCCCACCCCCCAGGGAGTGCGTATAAGTCCCATGCTGCAGCCCAGTCACCAATCAGTCCGCTCAATGTCTGCTTTCTGAGGCACGCCAATATGTTGCTTTCCTTTGCAGGATCAGCCGGGTGCTCCTGGATGATTGTCAGCCCATCGAGGCGCTTCCCGATGATGTTATCATAGCCAGGTGCTTCTCGATGATGTCATCTTAGCCAGATGCTTCTCGATGACATCGCCACTGACGGGAGACCAGTAGCAGCAGCAATGGCAGCAAGACGGCAGATAGGTAGCAAGGGCCTTGCCGGACAGCGGAGTGGAGAAATGGCGGCGTCTCCAACAGGTCCGGGTGGGCAGGCCTTGCAGGGTTGCGACAGTCCCAAGGAACACCGCCGGAGCTCTCAGCTGTTCCGTGGCCCAAGGAATGCCGCCGGAGCTCTCAGCTGCTCCGCGGCCCGGAAAAATGCCGCCGGTGCTCGCGGCTGGGATGCGGCCACCTATCAGATGTTTGGTGGCCGAGCTTGCTGGCAGCTGGACTTGGGTGGTTTCATCGGCGCTGGCTGCTGTCGGCGTCTTCCACCCTGCGTGCCGTCCTTGCCCTCCCCCTCACCTGTCTATGTCAAGCCTGGAGTGCTTGACACTATGAGCTATGCTGTGCAGGGCCACCCAAGATGGACAGGTCATAGCAGAGAGTTCTGACAAAATGTGATCCACTGGAGAAGGAAATGGCAACCCACTCCAGTATCTTTGCCATGAAAACCCCATGGACAGTACCAAAAGGCAAAAAGATATGACGCTGGAAGATGAGCCCCTTAGGTCGGAAGGTGTCCAATATGCTACTGGGGAAGAGCAGAGGGCTAGTACTAGTAGCGCCAGAAAGAGTGAAGGGACTGGGCCAAAGCCGAAAGGACGCTCAGCTGTGGATATATCTGGTGGTGAAAGGAAATTCCGATGCTGTAAAGATCTTTTTTCCATAGGAACCTGGAATGTAAGATCCATGAATCAAGCTAGTGGTCAAATAAGAGATGACAGAGAACGAGGTGGCTGGATGGAGTCCCTGAAGCAGGAGGTGTGAGCTTCAATGGACTCCAGATGATGGTAGAGGACAGGAAGGCCTGGAGGAACGTTGTCCATGGGGTCGCGATGGGTCGGACACGACTTTGCAACTAACAACAACAACAACTCTTAATGGAATAATGCTAAGTTTAAAAAAAACAGTCCAGTTATGGCACAGATTTTTAATTAGCGCATTCGCTTTTTTAAGTATGTACAACTGGCATTTGAAGGCATGCAATTTATGTGTGGGTTTATTTGTTTATTTTGCCTAACCAAGTAGTAGGAGATCCTTCTTGAAAGATGCCTGCCCCTTGATTCTTTTTCCAAATTAATACACTTCTTGAAAATCTTTTTAATGAGTTTACTATTGCTTTTACTACTTGTGTGGATGAAGATTAAGAGCTTTGAAGCTCAGTTTCCCCCCCCCCCCCAGTTCCTTTGTTCTCTTCTCAGTGGTGAGGATTAGAGATGGTAAATAATTAAATGGAAAGAAGGGAGGGAGGGAGGGAGGAATTGCTTGTGAGCTACCCAAACACTGCTCGAAAAATCCATCATCCATTTCTTTTCCAGCTGAAGGGTGTTGAATGTGACTGTTCACTTGAAGGGACGTAACATTCTGGAAGTTCACCAGCATGCGCCTTAAAATATTTCTTGGCTGCAAAAAAATTGCGCCTTGGGAGGTGCAGGGATGTGAGCAAAGATGCCAACTTGACTTTCTAAACACGTTTGCTTTTTTGTGGCTTTGATTTGGCTTTTATGCTGTTTTAGTTTTTGATTGGGGGCTGCTCAGAGTTTTGTTGGTGAGAAGATGGGCGGCTTTATAAACGTTTTAAATAAATAAGTGCCAAGAATAAATAATGGATAAATCACGAAACAACTTCTTCTTCTTCTTCTTCTTCTTCTTCTTCTTCTTCTTCTTCTTCTTCTTCTTCTTCTTCTTCTTCTTCTTCTTCTTCTTCTTCTTCTTCTTCTTCTTCTTCTTTTTCTTCTTCTTCTTCTTCTTCTTCTTCTTCTTCTTCTTCTCCTCCTCCTCCTTCTCCTTCCTCTTCCCTCTTCCTCTTCTTCTTCTTCCTCCTCCTCCTCCTCTTCTTCCTCTTCTTCCTTCTCCTCCTCCTCCTCCTTCTCCTTCTCCTCCTCCACCTCTTCTTCTTCTTCTTCTTCTTCTTCTTCCCCTCCCCTCCTCCTTCCTCCTCCTCCTCCTCCTCTTCTTCTTCTTCTTCTTCTTCTTCTTCTTCTCCTCCTCCTCTTCTTCCTCTTCTTCCTTCTCCTCCTCCTCCTCCTTCTCCTTCTCCTCCTCCACTTCTTCTTCTTCTTCTTCTTCCCCTCCCCTCCTCCTTCCTCCTCCTCCTCCTCCTCCTCCTCTTCTTCTTCTTCTTCTTCTTCTTCTTCTTCTTCTCCTTCTCCTTCTTCTTTCTCTTCTTCATCTTCTTCCTCCTCCTCCTCTTCTTCTTCCTCCTCCTCCTCCTTCTTCTCCTTCTTCTTCTCCTCCTCCTCCTCCCTCTTTCTCATCGTCCCTTCTCTTCCTCTTCCTCCCTCTTCTTTTCTCCTCCTCATCCCCTTCTCTTCTCCTCCCTTCCCCCTTTTCTTCTTCCTCTTCCTCCTTTTCTCCTCCTCCTCATCCCACTTCTCTTCATCCTCTTCATCCTCTTCCTCCTCCTCCTCTTCCTTCTTCTTTTCTCCTCCTCATCCCCATTCTCTTCCTGCTCCTCCTTCTCTTCCTCCTCCTCCTCCCCTCCTCCTCCTCCTCCTCCTCCTCCTCCTCCGCCAGAGACCCTAAAAAAAACATTCCATTAAGTGTCAATCTTCTTAGCACTTTTTTCTTCATTATAGCCCACAGAACAATACAGAACTTTGAATAAGAAGTGACGGCATGCACGGGAGATTAATGACTTGGATTAGGAACTGAATACCAAATTGAGACGATTAGATCTAGGAGGTCTAAGTCAATGTTAAGCCGTGCAATTTGAATTTTCCCATGCCATTAGCTTTACAAAAGCTATCAGGGACCTCTGGGGAATGGACTCCCATCCTTTTCGGGGGGCGGGGCGGGGGGCATCCTCTGAAAAGCTCTTCTCGCCCAAACACACAATCGTAAAAATGTCTTTTATTTCCTGATTTTCAGGATACTTAAAAAGGGTAGCCTGCCATCTGCAATTTTGCTGAACGGCCCGAATATTTTGAAGTTCGAATTTCAGCGTTTCTTTTAAGCAGACTCATACACATACCCCTCCATTGATAAGCAAATTTGAGCCTGGCAATTAGTCGTAAGTCAAGGTCTCCCTGTATTTTATCTGTCATGTTTGTTGGCTCGGCTTCCTGCTTTTCTGTAAAACTGCGAGATCAGGGTTGCAAAAATGCAGATGACCCCCAGGTAGCAGCAAAGAGACAACATTTCAGTGTCTCTCTCTCTCCTGCCATCCTGTGGTCACTGAAATGTTTGCACCCCAGTAGTCCCTGGAGGGAGCAAGAATATATATATTGAAAGCTAGGTGGATGTAAGTAAGAGCTAAAAGAAAGAATCACTGAAGGCTGTAAGTGAAGTAAGGATTAGTCGGCTTGGACCTGTTACAAGGTCCATACGTAGAGTTTAGGTGTGGCTATGCTTATAAGCAGGTTTCCTCACTAGCTAGCTTGTATCCTGACGATGATGGCAGATGTTAGCCATCGAAAGCTTGATTTTATTTATTAAAACCTTGGTGTTTTATTTCTTGGTGATCGCTTCCTTTTTTACTGAAATGTATGTACCCAGGAATCGCTCTTCTTCAATTTTTAATGTAATATATATATATATTATATATATATATATATATATATATATATATATACATACATACACACACACACACACACACACACACACACACACACACACACACACACACACACACACACATACATATATATATATATATATATATATATATATATATATATATATATATATATATATATATATATGTTTTCTGAGGTTTTCGCGGGTGTTTGTATGTAGGTCTTTGGTTGTTCGGGTTTTCTCCCGCGTAAAATTGGAAGTGTCTTGGCGACGTTTCGACGAAGTCCCATTCGTTATCTTCAGGCTGGTGTTTTCAGCTTCGTGCTTCGAGCAGCTTCGTGCTTCTTGCTGCTCGAAGCACGAAGCTGAAAACACCAGCCTAAAGATGACGAATGGGACTTCGTCGAAACGTCACCAAGACACTTCCAATTTTACGTGGGAGAAAACCCGAACAACCAAAGACATATATATATATATATATATATACACACACATACATACATACATACATACATACATACATACATACACATACACACATATAAACCTTATTTGGCTCTCCTGCATGGTGGGGAATCTCAGATCCTCTCTTTCCCCCCCCATCACTAATTATTACTGAAATATTTTTCTCCTATGCCAGGGGTCTTCAAACTTGGCCCTTTTAGATGAGAGGGAAGAAAGGAGAGGAGAGAGAAAAGAGTAAAGGAGGGGAGAAGGAAGTAGCAAGGTTGGAGGAGAAGAGGAGAAGTGGGGAGAAAGGGGAGAAGAGTGGTGAAGGAAAAAGGAGAGGAAGAAGAGGGAAGTAGGGAAGAGAAGAAAGTGAGAAAGAAGGTAGAGAAGAAGGAGTGTGGATACAGTGAAAGGGGAAATGGGAGAGCAACACCAAAAGTCATGTGTATGTATTGATTTCATTTTATTAAAAATATCTTATATATGAATGTAAAAAGAATGTATGTTAACATCTGATAAATATCACGGTATATGCATGGGGGAGAGTTTGGAAAAATAAAAAAAATATTAAAAAAAAAACTTGGCCCTTTTATGACTTGTGGACTTCAACTCCCAGAATTCCTCAGCCAGTGCGCCTTGACAACTTTAGGATTTGTAGACTTTAACTCCCAGACTTTCCCAGCCAACATGGCTGGCTCAGGAATTCTGGGAAGCGAAGTCCACAAGCCTTACAGTTACCAAGTCTGGAGGTTCTCGCTTTAAAAAATCTATACTTGTTACTTGTTGTGATTTGGATCGCTTTAATTGTTTTTTAAACAGTTTTTCTTTATCTTCCAAAACCAATTTCCAAGTCTTGTTGCTTGACTTGCTGTGTAGTACGTTACATTTAAGGGAAGTGTTGCTGCTTGAATGTGTCTAGACTTCAGCTATGAATGTGTACAGTCCGTTTTCCTACTGGTTCAAATTCTCTTAGTTTCCCAAATTTGCATTATCAGCATGGTTTCTCTTTCCCAAAATTGTGCCTGATTCTTGCCTCTGTCAACATATACCTTAATAAAGGTAATTAGAGGAGGGAATTGTGTTTGATACTATGTGCTCAGGGGAGGGGAATCCAGATTTTGGCTTTTCCTATATACGTGCCGATGCTATGCTACTCGAATAAAGATTCTTTAAGGTAAACAATGCCTCGAAGTTCTTTGAAGAGTTTCATTTGTCGGTACCATAACACAGATGTTTACTGTGAAATGTTACAAAAACTCAAACGAGCCCTCCATAATAAATGTTGGGGCCTGCTGTCTTCCGGTGTAGTGTTGTTCACGACAATGCTCACCCACATACCACTAGATCAGGGGTAGGCAACCTTGGCTCTTTTATGACTCGTGGACTTCAACTCCCAGAATTCCTGAGCCAGCCATGCTGAGGGGAAAGGGAGAGGTTTCCAAGCTGAGTCATGCGGGCTCAGGAATTCTGGGAGTTGAAGTTCACGAGTCATAAAAGAGCCAAGGCTGCCTACCCCTGCACTAGATGCACCGAACAAGGTTTGAAGGGGTTCTGTTGCAATGTTTTTGATCACACACTTACGTTGCCCAAATTTGGTGCCAAGCGACGACTACTAAGGAATTTCAAACCGTGTGAGACGTTACAACAAAGGCCTCAATCTGAAGGGCGATTATTAGATAACCTTTATTGTCATTTTTTTTCCCTGTGGGCACAACAGCACACATTAAAAATGAAATTTAGTTGCCTACTCTCAAAGTGCACACGTACATAACACACATTTAAAACGTGCCATATACAACCTATGTATAGACCTACACCCTTACATATAAATGACCTATTAATATTAATCACTGTCCATCTTGAACACATTAACGGAAGGAGGAAGCTTGAGAGTTCACAAGGTTGATGCTGTATGGAACAAGAATGTGACTGAATCTGGATGTTCTGCTTCAGATACCACGGAGTTCCCTCCTCCCAGAAGGGAACAAGGTAAACAGATTGTGAAGAGGATGTGTAGTGTCCCAGACAATCTTGTGGACCCTGCTCAAGCAGCGCTTCTGTGGTATGTCCTGGATCGGAGGGAGGGAACGGCCAATGATCTTTTCAGCCATCCTCTATGTCAGTGGTTCTCAACCTGTGGGTCGGGACCCTATTTGGGGTCGAACGACCATTTCACGGGGGTCGCCAAACAACGCAGTCCGCCATTTTATTCCCCTTTTCCATAGCTGTGCTACTCCCTTTTATTCTATTGGCTTTTGAAAGCCAATAGAATAGACTCTCTTGAATAGAGTCTAATTCTATTGGCTTTCAAAAGCCAATAGGAATTGTCCAGGCTGTCTCTGCCCTGCTGAGCCCGCCAAAAGTCCCATTCTGCAAACAGTGCTGCACCAGTTGAGTAGTCCTCGACTTACGACCGGTTGAGTAGTCCTCGACTTACGACCGGTTGGGGGTGGCGGTATTAAAAAGGTTGAGAAGCACTGCTCTATGTCAAAAAGTAATATGTTGTAGTTTTCTAATGTAAAGTTCTGTATCTGTGAGTGTCTGTCACTGATAACCAAACAAAGGTTTATTTCCAAATTTCCCACATACATACATACAAGAATTTAGTTCTTATGTAGCAATGAAGTAAACACACAACCCTCCAGCATGTCTGTGTTAACCGACAAAATCTTTATTAATGCAATCATTTAGGCATTACTCACACTCACTCACTCACTCCCCACTGTTATACTAGCATTGGTCTTCTATGAACTGGCCACATTTATAAAGTTGTTGGGAGACAAGGGCACCACAATTGGATGTACAGTTGGGTCTCTCAAAGGGGGGGGGGTTCCTTAAACGTTCCCTTTTCGTCTCTCTTGCCAGCAGCCTCCGAGCCAAGCTGTTTTCCACATTTTCTAAGACTTTTATGGATTATGTGATTTCTGCGTGGCAGTTCTTACCTTTGTTAGCTCTCCTTCCAGGCATTGTCTGAGCTGTACGCCAGGGATTCCCAACCCCCAGTTTGTGAACTGGCGGCAAGCGAGCCGCACAAACAAGCAAAGCTCCATCCTTGGGATGCAGGCAGTATTTGAAACCACACCCCCTCCGGTCCGCAGAAAAACCTTTCTCCAGGACACCGGTCCATGGTGCCCAACAGGTTGGGGACCTCTGCTGTAAGCTGTCCATTATAATCCAGTAGCTGAAAGGCAACTGTACATAGAAACAGAAAGGTTTGTGAATGAGAAAATAGCAAGAAACCCCAGGATTGTAAGAGTGTAAGTTAGACTATGAAGTCTGTGTCTGTCTGTTTATTTATCTTCATCCATCCATCATCTATCTATTCATACATCATCTATCTGTATCTATCCATCCATGCATCCATCCACCTACTATATCATCTCTATCAAATATATCTCTATCCATTTCTATATCTATACATATCTTCTATTCATCTAGCTGTCTGTCCGTCCATCCATCCATCCGTCATCTATCTGTCCATTGCTCATCTATTCATCCATCTACCCACTATATCATCTCTCTCTATCTACCTAAACTATCTGTATCCATTTCTATATCTATACATATCTTCTATTTATCTGTCTGTCCGTCCGTCATCTATCCATCCATCGGTCATCTATTCATCCATCCATCCACCCATTATATCATTTCTCTCTCTCTTTATCTACCTAAACTATCTGTATCCATTTCTATATCTATACATATCTTCTATTTATCTGTCTGTCCGTCCGTCATCTATCCATCCATCGGTCATCTATTCATCCATCCATCCACCCATTATATCATTTCTCTCTCTCTTTATCTACCTAAACTATCTGTATCCATTTCTATATCTATACATATCTTCTATTTATCTATCTGTCTGTCCATCTGTCCATTCATCTGTCATCTATTCATCCATCCATCCATCCACTATATCATTTCTCTATCTACCTAAACTATCTGTATCCAATTCTATATCTATACATATCTTCTATTTATATATCTGTCTGTCTGTCTGTCCATCCATTCATTCATCTGTCATCTATCCATCCATCCACCCACCCACTATATCGTCTCTGTCTCTCTCTCTATATATATATACCTAAACTATCTGTTCTGTTCCATTCCATTCTGATTTTCTTCTATTTCACTTTGAGAGTGGACAACTAAATTTCATTTTTGATGTGTGCCGTTGTGCCCACAATAAAAAAATGACAATAAAGGTTATCTTATAATAATAATAATAATAATAATAATAATAATAATAATAATAATAATAATAATAATAATAATAATAATAATAATAATAATAATAATAATAGGAACTGCTTCCATCCTGCGACGATACCTGTAATACCATCAAACATCCACATCTGCCTATCCCAGGTCCTGGGTAAGGACTCGATAAGTAGACAAAATGCCAAATCCAGTCTGAACATCTGGCTGACTGTGCGATGATCCATATATAATAATAATAATAATAATAATAATAATAATAATAATAATAATAATAATAATAATAATAATAATAATAATAAAGTTGGAAGGAACCTTGGAGATCATCTAGTCCAACCCCCTGCTCAGGCAGGAAACCCTATACCATTTCGGACAAATGGCTGTCCAGTTTCTTCTTAAAAACTTCCAGTGTTGGAGCATTCACCACTTCTGGAGGCAGGTTGTTCCACTGGTTAATTGTTCTAACTGTCAGGAAGTTTCTCCTTAGTTCTAGGTTGCTTCTCTCCTTGATTAGTTTCCATCCGTTGCTTCTTGTCCTGCTTTCTGGTGCTTTGGAGAATAGCTTGACTCCCTCTTCTTTGGGGCAGCCCCTGAGATACTGGAAGACTGCTATCATGTCCCCCCTTGTCCTTCTCTTCATTAAACTAGACATACCCAATTCCAGCAACCGTTCCTTATATGTTTTAGTCTCCAGTCCCCTAATCATCTTTGTTGCTCTTCTCTGTACTCTTTCTAGAGTCTCAACATATTTTTACATTGTGGTGATAAGGTGACCAACCGTCCTCCTTTAGGAAGGACAGTCCTCCTTTTGTAAGTTCTGTCCTCCCTCGAAAAATGTCCTCCTTCATGTCCTCCTTTTTGATATTTGAAGACTAATCTGCAGGGCTTTTTTTTCTCATAGAACGCTCAGGAAGGCATTCCGGCACCTTTTTTTTGAAGTTTTTTTCCCAACTTTTGCATGAGGTGTGCTACTCCCACTATTGGCTTTCGAAAGCCAATAGGAATTGCTGCTGAGCGTGCCAAAACACCCGGCTGGCAAACTTTGCACATGCAAGTTGTCTGCATTATTGTTGCAATGAATACAATGTTTCTTTTATTTACCATATTTTTTTTTCTTCAATTTATTTATGTCCTCCTTTTCATTGTAAAAAAGTTGGTCACCTTAGTGGTGACCAAAACTGGATACAGTATTCCAAGTGTGGCCTTACCAAGGCATTATAAAGTGGTATTAACACTTCACGTGAACTTGATTCTATCCCTCTGTTAATGCAGCCTAGCACTGTGTTGGCCTTTTTGGCAGCTGCAGCACACGGCTGGCTCATATTTAGGTGATTGTCCACTAGGACTCCGAGATCCCTCTCACAGTTACTACTATTGAGTGAGATATCACCTATATTGTACCTGTGGATTTGGTTTTTCTTGCCCAAATGTAGAATCTTATTTTTTTCACCATTGAATTTTGTTTTGTTAGATATCTTATCTTCCTTTTTTTTTCTTTTGGCACTTTAACTTTCTCTTTTAACCCTTTTTCTTCCCCCCCTTCTTACTTTATTTTAGATTGTATTCATTTCTTCTCTTGTTTCTTAAAACTTTCAATAAAAATAATATCTATTTTTAAAAAGATGGGGAAAAAAAAGACCACTGCTTTAGAGGGCTCCAGCTTCTGGAAGTGCAAAGTTTCATAACCAACAGGGGAAAAAAAAATAAAAATAAAAACCTGCGGGAAACCAAGGAAAACAAACTCCCCCCCCCTCAGTATTATTAAGCTGAATTTGTTTGTCCTGTACGGAAAAAAAAAAGCTACCGGGCGCGGCCATCTTCGCCCATTCCCTCTGAGCGCGGCCATCTTCGCCCGTTCCCTGTAGGCGCGGCCATCTTTCCCCGCCCCCTTCTTCCGTACAACGCCGCCCGCCATCTTAGCGTCGGGCAAAAGAAAGCCCTTTCTCGGAGGTGAGCGGGAGGGAGGGTGCGAGAGGGCGGAGCGCGCGCGCGCCCTCCAATGGGACGCTCCGCCGAGCGCCTCCAAGCCGTTTGATTGGAAGGGCGCGGAAGAGCGCGGGGGGAGGGACGGGCGCGAAAGGATCAGCTGGTGCGGATGACAGAGCAGCGGGAGGGTTGGCGCATCAGCCGCCATGGGCGAAGCGGAGAAGTTCTACTATGTTCACAGCTGCGATCTGGACCTGAACGTCCAGCTCAAGATGTGAGTAGGATTGCGCATGCTCCGTCCTGATGGGGATTTGGGGCGCGGGGGGGGTTGGTGGTGGAGAAAAATAGGGGCGCAGCTCCTCTCCCAAGGGCTGTGGGGGGGCTGGGGGGGTGGATGAAGGAGGGGTATCCCTGCTTTGCAATTACTGGGGTGGGGGTGGGGGTGGAGGAGGAGGGGGTCCCTGCTTTGCAACGACCTGGGATAAAAGGGGGGAAGGGGAGGAGGGGTCTCTGCTTTGCAATGATCTGGGACAGAAAAGGGGGAGGGGGACATCTCTGTTTTGCGATTCATCGGGGAGGGAGGAGGGGTCCCTGCTTTGCAATTAGATGGGGAGGGGGCGGGGGTCCCTGCTTTGCAACGATCTGCGACACAGAAGAGGGGGGGGAGACCTATGTTTTGCAATTAACTGGAAAGGGAGGAGGGGTCCCTGCTTTGCAATTAGATGGGGAGGGGGCGGGGGTCCCTGTTTTGCAACGACCTGCGACACAGAAGGGGGGGGAGACCTATGCTTTGCAATTAACTGGAAAGGGAGGAGGGGTCCCTGCTTTGCAAGTTAATTGGGGAGGGGGGAGGAGTCCCCGCTTTGCAACGACCTGGGACACAGACGAAGGAGGGGGATCTCTGCTTTGCAATTAACTGGGATGAGAGGAGGGGTCTCTGCTTTGCAATTAACTGGAAAGGGAGGAAGGGTCCCTGCTTTGCAATGACCTGGGACATAGAAGGGGGGGGGGAGATCTCTGCAATTAACTGGAAAGGGAGGAGGGGTCCCTGCTTTGCAATTAGATGGGGAGGGGGCGGGGGTCCCTGTTTTGCAACGACCTGCGACACAGAAGGGGGGGGGAGACCTATGCTTTGCAATTAACTGGAAAGGGAGGAGGGGTCCCTGCCTTGCAAGTTAATTGGGGAGGGGGGAGGAGTCCCCGCTTTGCAACGACCTGGGACACAGACAGAGGGGGGAGATCTCTGCTTTGCAATTAACTGGGGTGAGAGGAGGGGTCCCTGCTTTGCAATTAATTGGAAAGGGAGGAGGGGCCCCTGCTTTGCAACGACCTGGGACATAGAAGGGGGGGGGGAGATCTCTGCAATTAACTGGAAAGGGAGGAGGGGTCCCTGCTTTGGAAGTTAATTGGGGAGGGGAGGGGGCCCTGCTTTGCAAGTTAACTGGGGAGGGGTGAGGGGTCCCTGCTTTGCAACGACCTGGGACATACAAGGGGGGGAGATCTCTGCTTTGCAATTAACAGGGGAGGGAGGAGAGGTCCTTTGCTGTGCAACAACTTGGGATGGGATGTTGTTGCCATGTTGTTGTTGTTGTTGCTGTTATTTGCATTTAATTTTTGTACTTCTACAAGCAAGTACAGGTACTTAGTCCTCGGCTTACAGCAATTCGTTTAGTGACCACTTGAAGTCACAAAAGCACTGAAAAAAGTGACTTTTCACACTTCAGGCCGTTGCGGCCTCCCCGTGGTCGCGTCATCGAAATTCGGATGTTTGGCAACTGTTTCATATTTACGACAGTCACAGTGTCGCAGGATCCCTTTTCACAAGCTTCTGACGAACAAAGTCAATAGGGAAGGCCGATTTGCTAAACAGTGGTGCTGCTAATGTAACGACTGCCGTGGTTTACTGAACAACTGCGGCAAGAAAGGTCGTAGAACGGGGCAAAATTCACTTAACAAATGTCTCACTTAGCAACAGAAATTGTCATAAGCTGAGGACTACTTATAAAAGGGGGCAACTGTTATGGTTTACTCTGGAACTTCGCAAGTCAGGGCGGGATTTAAATTGCTTTTCTCAGTTCCAGTGCCTGCTGTGGTGGTTCAGCAAGGCTGCTGAAACCCAAACACACACACACACACACAAATGCACACATGGCTATATAGACACAAGCCCGTGGTATTGAATTATGAATAGGCCTGATTGTCGGAAAGTTTAACCGCTCTATGGCTCCACAATTTGCTGTCAATCCTTCCCAAATTCTTTTCTGGTTAGCAGATACTACATTGTGAGTTGCGGTGGTGTAACTCTTCTCCCAGCGATGCTGGCCTTCTCCATGGAGGATTTTGTTGTGGCTGTGTGTTGTATTTTTTGTTAACAGAGTATTGGGTCCAGGCTGTTTTGTAGAAACCCCACTCATTGGTAACTTTTCAAACCCATTGATTGTGCAAGTTTTGTCTTCAGGAGATATATTTTAGCTCTGGGAATATTTTGCTTATCCTGCCTTTATTATTTTGCAAATAACTCTAGGTGGAAAACATGTCTGACCCACCGTACTCCTCTTATTTTCCGCACAATAACGATCCTGTGAGGTGGGTTGGATTCAGAGGGGGGGACTGGCCTAAAGTCACCCAGCTGGCTTTCCTGCGTAAGGCGGGATTAGAACTCACAGTCTCCTGGTGATTGGCCCAAAGTCACTCACTGGCTTTCCTGCCTAAAGTGAGACTACAACTCATAGTCTCCTGGTGATTGGCTCAAAGTCACCCAGCCAATATTAATGCCTAAGGTGGGACTAGAACTCACAGTCTCCTGGTGAATGGCACAGTCACCCAGCTGATTTTCATGGCTAAAGTGGGACTAGAACTCACAGTCTCCTGGTGATTGGCCCAAAGTCAGTCAACTGGCTTTCCTGCCTAAGTTGGGACTAGAACTCACAGTCTCCTGGTGAATGGCCCAAAGTCACCCGGCCGATTTTCATGCCTAAGGCAGGACTAGAACTCACAGTCTTCTAGTGAATGGCCCAAAGTCACCCGGCTGATTTTCATGCCTAAAGCGGGACTAGAACTCACAGTCTCCTAGTGAATGGCCCAAAGTCACCCGGCCGATTTTCATGCCTAAGGCAGGACTAGAACTCACAGTCTTCTAGTGAATGGCCCAAAGTCACCCGGCCGATTTTCATGCCTAAGGCGGGACTAGAACTCACAGTCTCCTAGTGAATGGCCCAAAGTCACCCGGCTGATTTTCATGCCTAAAGTGGTACTAGAACTCAGTCTCCTAGTGAATGGCCCAAAGTCACCCAGCCGATTTTCATGCCTAAGGCGGGACTAGAACTCACAGTCTCCTAGTGAATGGCCCAAAGTCACCTGGCCGATTTTCATGCCTAAGGTGGGACTAGAACTCACAGTCTCCTGGTGAATTCCCCAAAGTCACCCGGCCGATTTTCATGCCTAAAGTGGTACTAGAACTCATAGTCTCCTGATGAATGGCCCAAAGTCACCGGCCAATTTTTATGCCTAAGGCGGGACTAGAACTCACAGTCTCCTAGTGAATGGCCCAAAGTCACCCGGCTGATTTTCATACCTAAAGTGGTACTAGAACTCAGTCTCCTAGTGAATGGCCCAAAGTCACCCAGCCGATTTTCATGCCTAAGGCGGGACTAGAACTCACAGTCTCCTAGTGAATGGCCCAAAGTCACCCAGCCGATTTTCATGCCTAAGGCGGGACTAGAACTCACAGTCTCCTAGTGAATGTCCCAAAGTCACCCAGCCGATTTTCATGCCTAAGGCGGGACTAGAACTCACAGTCTCCTGGTGAATGGCCCAAAGTCACCCGGCCGATTTTCATGCCTAAGGCGGGACTAGAACTCACAGTCTCCTAGTGAATGGCCCAAAGTCACCTGGCTGATTTTCATGCCTAAAGCGGGACTAGAACTCACAGTCTCCTGATGAATGGCCCAAAGTCACTGGCCAATTTTTATGCCTAAGGCGGGACTAGAACTCACAGTCTCCTAGTGAATGGCCCCAAGTCACCCGGCTGATTTTCATGCCTAAAGTGGTACTAGAACTCAGTCTCCTAGTGAATGGCCCAAAGTCACCCAGCCGATTTTCATGCCTAAGGCGGGACTAGAACTCACAGTCTCCTAGTGAATGGCCCAAAGTCACCCAGCCGATTTTCATGCCTAAGGCGGGACTAGAACTCACAGTCTCCTAGTGAATGGCCCAAAGTCACCTGGCCGATTTTCATGCCTAAGGTGGGACTAGAACTCACAGTCTCCTGGTGAATTCCCCAAAGTCACCCGGCCGATTTTCATGCCTAAAGTGGTACTAGAACTCATAGTCTCCTGATGAATGGCCCAAAGTCACCGGCCAATTTTTATGCCTAAGGCGGGACTAGAACTCACAGTCTCCTAGTGAATGGCCCAAAGTCACCCGGCTGATTTTCATGCCTAAAGTGGTACTAGAACTCAGTCTCCTAGTGAATGGCCCAAAGTCACCCAGCCGATTTTCATGCCTAAGGCGGGACTAGAACTCACAGTCTCCTAGTGAATGGCCCAAAGTCACCCAGCCGATTTTCATGCCTAAGGCGGGACTAGAACTCACAGTCTCCTAGTGAATGGCCCAAAGTCACCCAGCCGATTTTCATGCCTAAGGCGGGACTAGAACTCACAGTCTCCTAGTGAATGGCCCAAAGTCACCTGGCCGATTTTCATGCCTAAGGTGGGACTAGAACTCACAGTCTCCTGGTGAATTCCCCA
The DNA here is from genome assembly GCA_024509115.1 of Crotalus helleri. Lineage (NCBI taxonomy): Eukaryota > Metazoa > Chordata > Lepidosauria > Squamata > Viperidae > Crotalus > Crotalus helleri. The sequence continues at coordinate 881,952 of JAKSXO010000068.1, read as the reverse complement.
AAGTCACCCGGCTGATTTTCATGCCTAAGGTGGGACTAGAACTCACAGTCTCCTGGTGATTGGCCCAAAGTCACCCAGCCGATTTTCATGCCTAAGGCGGGACTAGAACTCACAGTCTCCTGCTTTCTAGCCTGCTGCCTTAAACCACTAAACCCAACTGGTTTCTCCTTATCCTATTCAATAACAACGATATCCTACTCAAATCTTGTTTTCCTGCCTTGTCCACTTAGCGGCAGCTTGGAGGGGAAAAGAGAGCAGAAGAGCTACAAAGCGGTTTTGGAAAACCCCATGCTGAGGTTCTCCGGCTTGTACCAAGAAACGTGTTCGGACCTCTATGTCACCTGCCAGGTGTTTGCAGAAGGGAAACCACTCGCTCTTCCGGTCCGGACGTCCTACAAAGCGTTCAGCACCAGGTGGAAGTAAGTCCTCGGGGTTGGGGATGAGTAGTGCAGATCCTAAAGGTCTCCTCTGGGCGTCTCCTAGCACTCTTCAATTACTTTACGCCCTGAAGCTTCCCTGCCACAAATCTGGGTTCTCATTTGACCAACCTCGGAAGGATGGAAGGCTGAGTCAACCATGATGCGGTGAGACTCAAAACTCCTGGCAGTCAGCAGAATTAGCCTGCAATTCTCCATTCTAACCACTGGGAAGGAAAGAAGGGAAGAAAAGGAAGGAAGGAAGGAAGGAAGGAAGGAAGGAAGGAAGGAAGGAAGGAAGGAAGGGCAATAGCAGACTTATATACCGCTTCACATTGCTTTACAACCCCCTCTAAATGGTTTACAGAGTCAGCCTCTTGCCCCCAACAATCTGGGTCTTCATTTTACCGACCTCGGAAGGATGGAAGGCTGAGTCAACCTTGAGCTGTTCAGGATCGAACTCCTGATTGTGGGCAGAATTAGCCTGCAATCCTGCATTCTAACCACTGTGCCACCACCTAGGAAGGAAGGAAGGAAGGAAGGAAGGAAGGAAGGAAGGAAAGGGAAGAAAGGGAAGAAAAGGAAGAAAGAATAGCAATAGCACTTAGAGCAGTGGTTCTCAACCTTTTTAATGCCGTGACCCCCAACCGGTCGTAAGTCGAGGACTATTCAACCGGTCGTAAGTCGAGGACTCCTCAACTGGTGCAGCACCGTTTGCAGAATGGGACTTTTGGCGGGCTCAGCAGGGCAGAGACAGCCTGGACCATTCCTATTGGCTTTTGAAAGCCAATAGAATTAGACTCTATTCAAGAGAGTCTCTTCTATTGGCTTTCAAAAGGCAATAGAATAAAAGGGAGTAGCACAGCTAAGAAAAAGGGGGAAAAAATGGCGGACTGCGTTGTTTGGCGACCCCTGTGAAATGGTTGTTCGACCCCAAATGGGGTCCCGACCCACAGGTTGAGAACCACTGACTTAGAGTTATATACCGCTTCATGCTGCTTTACAGCCCTCTCTAAGTGGTTTACAGAGTCAGCCTGTTGACTCGGACAATCTGGGTCTTCATTTTACCGACCTTAGAAGGATGAAAGGCCGAGTCAACCGCGAACCGATGAGAATCGAACTGCAGGCAGCCGGCAGTCAGCAGAAGTAGCCTGCAATACTGCCTTCTAACCACTGCGCCACCACCACGGCCCAAATGGGTTGCTCACATTAATAGTTGAGTCAGATTTTGCGTCTCTAATCTCGGGATGCTTAGACAGTGTAAATCTGAACTAAAAGCTTAACTTCTCTCTGTCAGCTGGAACGAATGGTTGAAACTGCCAGTCAAATATCCTGATTTGCCTCGAAATGCCCAGGTGGCCTTCACCATATGGGACATCTATGGACCTGGGAAAGCCGTCCCTGTTGGTGGCACAACGGTCTCCCTCTTTGGGAAATATGGGTGAGTTGTTTTGCCTTCTCTTCCCATTCTCCGGGGGTGACCTGAACACAGAAAAGTAGCATTTGGGGAGGAACACCACAAATGTGAGAAGGTCCTGGCTGTATCCCGTGGAGGAGAATATTTGTAGCTCAAGGTTGACATGAGGGGTCCTTGGCGCTCTCTGGACTTGCTTGCTTTCTTGCAGACGTTTCATTACCCTAACTAGGTAACAGCATCACTGCTAGTAACGAGTGTGGCTTGCAGAGAGGAGGAGGAGGAGAACTGTGGAGTCCTTGGTGCTCTCTGAACTTGCTTGTTTTCTTGCAGATGTTTCATTACCCTAACTAGGTAACATCATCAGTGCTAGTAAGGAGTGTGGTTTGCAGGGAGGAGGAGGAGGAGGAGGAGGAGGAGGAGGAGTGTACTTGTTTATATGGACTCAATAGTAGTAACTGTGAGAGGGACCTCGGAGTCCTAGTGGACAATCACTTAAATATGAGCCAGCAGTGTGCTGCAGCTGCCAAAAAGACCAACACAGTGCTGGGCTGCATTAACAGAGGGATAGAATCAGGATCACGTGAAGTGTTAATACCACTTTACAATCCCTTGGTAAGGCCACACTTGGAATACTGCATCCAGTTTTGGTCACCATGATGTAAAAAAGATGTTGAGACTCTAGAAAGGGTACAGAGAAGAGCAACAAAGATGATTAGGGGACTGGAGGCTGAAACATATAAGGAACGGCTGCTGGAATTGGGTATGTCTAGTTTAATGAAGAGAAGGACGAGGGGGGACATGATAGCAATGTTCCAGTATATCGGGCTGCCACAAAGAAGAGGGAGTCAAGCTATTTTCCAAAGCACCTGAAAGCAGGACAAGAAGCAACGGGTGGAAACTAATCAAGGAGAGAAGCAACCTAGAACTAAGGAGAAACCTCCTGACAGTTAGAACAATTAACCAGTGGAACAACCTGCCTCCAGAAGCGGTGAATGCTCCATCATTGGAGAAGAGACTGGACAGCCATTTGTCTGAAATGGTATAGGATTTCCTGCCTGAGCAGGGGGTTGGCCTAGATGACCTCCAAGGTCCCTTCCAACATTATTATTATTATTATTATTATTATTATTATTATTATTATTATTATTATTATTATTATTATTATTGTGGATCATCGCACAGTCAGCCAGATGTTCAGACTGGATTTGGCATTTTGTCTACCTATCGAGTCCTTACCCAGGACCTGGGATAGGCATATGTGGATGTTTGATGGTATTACAGATATCGTCGCAGGATGGAAGCAGTTCCTAGTAAGGCCGCCTTTTGGAATTGACTAATAGCGAATTTGTCAATGCCAATGGTGTTCAAGTGGTGCTCCAGTTGTTTTGGGATTGCACCCAAGGCGCCTATTACTATTGGTACTACCCTTGCTTGCTTTTGCCACAGTCTTTCTATTTCTATTTGTAGGTCTTTGTATTTTGTTATCTTCTCCAGTTCTTTCTCTTCTATGCTGCTATCTCCAGGCACTGCCACATCCACTATCCAGACTTTTTTGTCTTTCTTGTCGACAATTGTTAAGTCTGGGGTGTTATGTTGCAGGTGCTTGTCTGTTTGAATTCTGAAGTCCCAGAGCAGTTTAATTTTATCATTTTCTATGACTTTCTCTATTTTATAATCCCACCAGTTTTTGTTTACAGGCAAATGATATTTTTTGCAGATCTTCCAATGCACCATTGTTGCTACTTTGTCATGCCGTTGCTTGTAGTCAGTCTGTGCAATCTTCTTGTAATAGCTTACCAGGTAGTCCACTGTTTCTTCAGCTTCTTTGCATAGGCGGCACTTACTGTCTGTTGCTGTCTTTTCAATTTTGACTTTATGTGCATTTGTCCTTAAGGCTTGGTCTTGTGCAGCCAGAATTAGTCCCTCGGTCTCTTTCTTCAATTTTCCTGCTCTTAGCCATTGCCAGGTCTTGTTATGTTGTTGTTGTTGTTGTTATTATTATTATTATTATTATTATTATTATTATTATTATTATTATTATTATTATTATTATTATATGACTATGTAAGACATTGGGGGCTTGGCTGGGGAAATTATTGTTTAAGGTGCTGTTGGAACCTCAGAGTTAGTTTTGCCTCGACATTACCGTGCAGTGTATTCAATAAAGAGTAAGATTTTTGGAGATGGAATGAACCTGGATTTTTATTTGGATTCTCAAGGTGGATGCTGACACCCTCCACCTTAAAATTGAACATCCCCCTCTCAACAAGAGGGGGAGAGGTACAACACCACCTATGTCCTGTGTACAACACAGTCCTTTCAGCAGTTCCAAGAAGGTCCCACATCTATTTGCACTATTCAGGTGACCCCGAGGGCACAGATAAGTGAAGTGCCCAAATTTTGCCCAAGTGACATACAAGGGTCATTAGTACGAAGAGCAGTGATAAGTCACATTTTTTCACAAATTTTGTGGCAACTTCGAACAGTTGTTAAACGAATGGTTGTAAGTAGAGAAACTATTTGTAGGGAAGCTCATGGCATGGAAAGGAGTTGAGCTTTGGGCTGGAAGATGCTGTGGAGAAACTACAGGAGTTGTCTGATGCTTTGGTCACCAGATTGTCTCCTTCTGTACTGTGGGTGACCTGTAGTTGTGAGTCTCAGTAGTATAGTGTGTGTTCCTTGTTTGAGATCCTGAGCTGTGTGCCCACCAAGTTGGCTGACTCGCTTTTTTTTTTGGACCATGCTAGGATAGCTGCTTTCTTATCATACAGCATCACAGTCTGGTTTGGAAGCATCTCTGCTTCAGACAGGAAGGCGGTGCAGAGAGTGGTGAGGATGGCCAGAAAGATCATTGGCAGTTCCCTCCCTCCCATCCAGGATGTGGCATATAAGCGATGCTTGTGCAGGGTCCGTAAGATTATCTGTAACACTACACACCCTCTTCACGACCTGTTTTCCTCATTAATTTCTGAGGGGAGGGGGCTTCATGGTATCTGAAGCAGAACATCCAAATTCAGCCACAGTTTCGTTCCACACAGCATTAACCTTGTGAACTCTCAAGTTCCTCCTTCCGTTATGTATTCAAAATGGACAGCGATTAATATTTATTTGTTACTTACATGTAAGGGTGTAGGTCTATACATATGTTGTATATAGTATGTTTTAAATGTGTGTTATGTATGTGTACACTTTGAGAGCAAGCAACTACATTTCATTTTTAATGTGTGCCATTGTGTCCACAGGAAAAAAAATGACAATAAAGGTCTGTCTATCTATCTATCTATCTATCTATCTATCTATCTATCTATCTATCTATCTATCTATCTATCTATCTATCTATCATCTGTCTTCTATCTATTTATCATCTTATCTGTCTGTCATCTATCTATCTGTCATTATTATCTATCATCTATTTGTCATCTATGATCTATCTATCATCTATTTATCATTATAATCTATCTATTTATCATCTATCTATATATATCTATTTATCTATCATCTAATCTATCTCTATCGTCTATCTGTCTATCTATTTATCATCCGTCATCTATATCTATCTATCTATCTATCTATCTATCTATCTATCTATCTATCTATCTATCTATCTATGTGTCATCTATATCTATCATTTATCTATAATCTATCTGTCATCTATGTCATCTATCTCTGTCATCTATCCATCTATATCTGTCTGTCTGTCTTTTATCTATCTATCCATTCTTCCACTATCTATCTTTTATCATCCATCTATCTATATCATCTATATTTATCTGTCATCTACCTATCTATCCATCCTTCCTCTATCTGTCTGTCTGTCTATCTATCTATCTATCTATCTATCTATCTATCTATCTATCTATCTATCTATCTATCTATCTATCTATCTATCTATCTATCTATTTAAATTAGCCTTCCTTTTGTAGGATGTTCCGTCAAGGAATGCATGATCTCAAAGTATGGCCTAATGTGGAGGCAGATGGTTCTGAGCCAACCAAAACTCCTGGGAAAACAAGCAGTACATTTTCAGAAGACAAGATGAGTCGGTTAGCCAAGGTAAGAAGGAACTCCCCTTGTTTGTTGTTCTAGTTCTCCTGAAGGCAGGACAAGAAGCGACGGATGGAAACTCATCAAAGAGAGAAGCAACCTGGAACTAAGGAGGAATTTCCTGACACTGAGAACAATTAATCAGTGGAATGGCTTGCCTTCAGAGGTTGTGGGTGCTCCAACACTGGAGGTTTTCAAGAAGAGATTGGACAACCATTTGTCTGAAATGACATGGGGTCTCCAACGTGAACAAGGGGTTGGACTGGAAGACCACCAAGGTCTCTTCCAACTATGTTCTGTGTTCTAATTTAATCATCCACAATTTGCTATCAAAGTAGATAGACCTCTGAAAAGCAAATACAGGATTCTTCTCTAGTGAAGGAATCAATGACTCATCACTGAGATTCCTACAACCCACTAAAAATTTAATCCCGAGTTGAAAAACACTAGAATCATCATGGGATACTCTTACTATGACCCGTGATAATGGCTTGACTCACACTGCGCCATAAAACACAGGCTGTGTTTCCACAAGGCTTTGAATCACAAACAAAACAGCCTTATTTTCTTCTTGTCTGAAATGGTATCGGGCTTCCTGCCTCAGCAGGGGGGTGGACTAGAAGACCTTCAAGTTCCCTTCCAGCTCTGTTATCCTATTACTAATAGTGGTTGATTGCTTATGATTGTGATTCTCCATGATGGTTTGAGAAGGATCTCAACCAGAGTGAAGCCACGAACGGAACAAAGATGGCAAGGAGTTCATTCTGGAAGTTAAAGCATGTTTAGAGCCAGTTTGGTGTAGTAGTTTAAGGCACCCAGCTAGAAAGCAGGAAGCTGTGAGTTCAAGTCCCGCCTTAAGCATAAAAACTGGCGGGGTGACTTTGGGTCAATCACCAGGAGACGGTGAGTTCCAGTCTACCTCTTAGAAGCAACTAAGAATTCTTGTGAGAGTAAAAGACAGGAAACTGTGTTTTATCTCTCTCTATTGAAACTCAAAATATTGATAGTTTTATAATGAAAGGTGTCTCTTTGGGCCATATACGGTAGTGGCCAAAAATTGTGGAAACCTTTTGGGAAAAGTGTACAGTAGAAATGCCACCTCTCGTTCACCCATTTTTCTTCTAATTTCTTTATCACTGTAGTCTTGTTCACTTAATAATACTATTTTGCATCGTTTTCTGGGTGACCAGTCAAGTCTTTGCACCATGACTTTAATTTTATTACATTTTACAAGCTCACTAAATGAAAGAACACAAAAAAACCCCAACCAACTTGATAGCGATCACATAACACACTGACAAATGTCCTCTTCTCAGCTTCAATACAGGACATCAATCACTGGATCCTACTGTGATCTGATTGGCTCATTGGCAAAACAAGATGACACCCGATTGGCTCTCTAAACACTCATGCTCATTGGCTACAATCAGATGAAGGAAAGCTACCTGAGATCAACCTAAGCAAGGTGTGCTTCCTTTTTCTGCTTATTTGGCTATAACTTTTCATAGAATACAGTACAGATAATTGAACAAACTTTATTGCATTACATTCCTGATTAAATTATCTTTCCATTGATATATAATTTTATGGTAGTAATCCCCGAAAAAAGTGGTGATATTAGCCATCCAACCTCAAAAATACCCTTTTCCCAAAAGGTTTCCATAATTTTGGTCACTACTATAAATGTAGGTCATCTTTGCAGACCCCTTAAGCCAGTGTTTCTCAACCTTGACAATTTTAAGGCATGTGGACTTTAACTCCCAGAATTCCACAGCCATCATGGCTGGCTGTGGAATTCTGGGAATTGAATTCCACATGCCTTAAAATTGTCAAGGTTGAGAAACACTGCCTTAAGCTAAAGAGGTCCAATTTTGACAACTTTTAAGATTTATAGACTTCAATGCCCAGAATTCATCAGCCAGCATGGCTGGTGAAGGAATTCTGGGAGTTGAAGCCCACAGGTCTTAACAGGTGCTAAAGTTGGACCGCCCTGTTCTATGCTACCTTTTGTAGTGATAGGAACATGACATTCCCATGGGGAATTTTCATGTTCATAGGTCGTTCTGAAGACCACTTTCTGGGAAGGGAGATCTCTTAGATCAATGGTTCTCAACCTTTTTAATGCCGAGACCCCCAACCGGTCGTAAGTCGAGGACTATCCAACCGATCATAAGTCAAGGACTACCCAACCGGTCGTAAGTCGAGGACTTTCCCTGCCTGGGAGCGCCGCGCATGCGTGGTGCCGCCCCCTGCGCCAGCCGAGGCGTAGCTGGCAAGCGGCAGAGACGGCGCAGGGCGACCACCGGCTGGGCCACCAGCTGGCCCAGCCCAAGGGAGGTAAGGCACCCGCCGGGCCCCACGCGCGCCAGCAACCCTCCCTGCGCCTGCTGGCCTCCCACCTCCCACCCCTGGCCCTCTTTTACTTACATTTTTAGTAGTTGCTCAGCAGGGAGGGGTGGAAGCTTCCAGACAGCTCGCCTTCACTGCAGACAACTTGCAGCACCGTTTGCAGAATGGGACTTTTGGCGGGCTCAGCAGGGCAGAGACAGCCTGGACAATTCCTATTGGCTTTGGAAAGCCAATAGAATTAGACTCTATTCAAGAGAGTCTATTCTATTGGCTTTCAAAAGCCCATAGAATAAAAGGAAGTAGCACAGCTAAGGAAAAGGGGGGAAAATGGCGGATTGGGTTGTTTGGCGACCCCCATGAAATGGTCGTTCGACCCCAAATGGGGTCGCGACCCATAGGTTGAGAACCGCTGTCTTAGATTTTGCTTCCTGCTTCTCTGGGAAGGTTTTGTCACCTTCTCCCATCTTATTATGCCTTACATTTCTTCATCTTTGGATCTGTTCCTTGTTTCTCTTGTGACCCTGTTCTTCTTGGGGTAACTCTTGCAGAAGGCTGGAAAAGGTGACCCATTTTCTGCTTTCCACGTCCTTCTGGCTAAGGTTAACCACGTTGCTAAACCTTTGACCCCTTAAAATCAAAGTAGCATTTCTAGGAAGAACAGAGGATTCAAGGATGGATCAAGGTCTCAGATGCCCTTCTTAGATGTGCAGCTAACAGATAGGTTTGTGTTTTTCAATGTAGGCCTCAGGCGAGGAACATTTGGAGGAAGTAAGTATCAAGGAAACCATGGCTTGTTGGCACCAATCTTTGGGATAAAAGCACATGGTTACAAGTTCCTGAGGACTAACATCCTAATCTTTAAAAAGTTTTCTTTGATGTGTTCATTTGCCAGTTTTTGCTCGTCTAGCATCTGCTAGTAGGGGCTTGTAGCATTGGGCTAAACTGTGGTTTAGCCACATAGGTGACATAACAAGCTTTAAACCATGATCCAAAATCCACAGTGATGAAGAATACATATTGTGCTAAGCCAAAGAAGGCATATCATAGTTTTAAGTTGGGGTCCAAACCCAGTCTCAGACAGTCCAGGATTTAGTCATGGAGGGTTATTTTGTGTTTTTTTTCCTAGAATGCAGGTTTTGATAATAAAGTAGATGCATTGATATAAATCAGGGGTCTTCAAACTTGGCCCTTTTGTGACTGGTGGACTTCAACTCCCCCAGAATTCTGGGAGTTGAAGTCCACCAGTCACAAAAGGGCCAAGTTTGAAGACCCCTGGCCTAAAGCATCTAAAAACTAGATACACTTGGCTCTTTGTAGCTGCATCTATGCACGATTCTTAACAGTGTTTTGGAAATTTTAAGATTACAGCCTTGGTATTTCCTAATGATTGCCCCTTCAATTAGTAGCCAAGGATGACTCTGCCTAACTTTTATGGGCAGCCATATTTGACCAGCTATTTTTGTTTATTTTTATTTAGTTATTCCATTTCTACAGCCACCCAACTCTGACCGAGTGACTCTGGGTATAGCTGTTGGCTGGAACAAATAAGACTCAGTCATAAATAGTGTCTCATTTACCATGGTGAATCTCCCTCTAAGATTTTGATTTTCTATAAATGCATCAGAGAGAGATTATGGTTGACTCATTTACGGGGGCAATATTTGTCTCCGATGACCCCACATATTATTTTCATATTAATAAAGATTAAGATATAAAACATGGCCACTACTTTAATTCATCTCCAGTTCAGTGGAAATATTTAATAAAACACAACAAAAGGTAGCTGTCTCTAGAGGTTTCTCATCGTCTTATTTTGACCGTGACTGGATTTCTGTTTAATTATGGACCTTTTTGATAATGTCAGAGTCATGGTTCCAACAGATGAAACTCTTCAAAAGAACTTCGAGGCATTGTTTACCTTAAAGAATCTTTATTCGAGAAGCATAGCAGCGGCACATACATAGCTTAAGCCAAAATCTCCCCTTAGCCCATAATATCAAAGCACAATTCCCTCCTCCAATTAACAGTCATAAATCACATTCTCCAATTAGCTTGAAATGCAGGCTCTCCCTCCAGTTCTCCAGCCCAGCCAATTCTTATCATCTCTTATTTCAAAAACTTTGGTTCTCACACTAGGTCCAGTATTGTTTTGTCTAGCTAAACTCTCATGCACATTCCTCCCCCCCTCCCCCAGCATCATTCTAACTCTTAAGGGTAAAACATAAGAAGAAAATGGTTGCATCTCCAACTTTCATCAAAGAAAAAACATCTGATGTTAGCAGTGTTGACATCCAGCATAGTAAAAAATATATATCAAGGTCCAGATTTGGGAGTGTGTGTGTCTCATAACATATTTAATCAGATCTGATGAAGACAGAGCAATTATAGTTACACGGCACACTAACTTTGATTAAGGTCAACCATTATTAATTATTTTTAATGGGTTGGCATGATTAACCTCCCCCTGGTTAATTCAGGGTAATTTATATATATAAATATACATACGCATACACATACATACATAAACACATCTATCTATCTATCTATCTATCTATCTATCTATATCTAGATAGGTAGGTAGATAGATTAGATAGATAGATAGATAGATAGATAGATAGATAGATAGATAGATAGATAGATAGATAGATAGATAGATAGATAGATAGATGTATTCCATTTATTTATTTGCAGGCAATGGACACATTTCACAATATGCAAACAAATATAGGGATCCAGTTAAACACATTGAGTAAACCCAACAGTAAAGCAATAATTGGCTTAAATGGTTAACTTTTTCCACGTTGGGGTCATATTAAACCTTTAATACATTGGAGATATAGCTATTTTATCTCATCTGATGGGTTAGAAGGCATAAAACTCAACAGCCCCATATTTTGGAGAAAATGCATGGAGCATGGGATTATTTGGGTGAATTTTAGAAAATGCATTTCTAACGGTCCCACCGCAATCTCTTACGACGTCTCAAAGCATAGGAGGATTAATTTAACGGATTTCCGCTTATGATTTCCGCTGGATTTCTTAAATTTTATTTTTTTTAACTTCCTGACTAAAACTTGGTGTAGCAAAGTTTAATGTTGCCATCCTGGTTTTTTTTTTTTTTTAAGTGTCCCTTTTTGGAATGACTTTTTTTTTTTTTTTTTTTTGCATTTTGGTATGGACCGCTCTCCTCAGTGAGATTGCTGTGTGCAAGGTTTATTCCGTGTACTAATTTTAAAGCTTTCCGTTTAATCCCATAAGAAATTTTGCATGCTCGGTCCTCTGTTGGTGCTTTCTGGTTTTCTGAGTCTTGATGAGTTTTGAAAAATACCAAATAAATAAATAAATAAACAAATAAATAGCTGTGTAAAAAGCAGGCCTGTTGAGATGCAATCATGGAAAGGAACAATTCTGAAGGCTTTACACATTGGTGCGCCCAGTCTATGCCCAGGTTAATCCCAATACAACATTGACTGTCATTGCAGGTTGGCCTCGTTCAAAAAAAAGGGCTGGGTTTATTGTCACAAGAAAATGTGTTGCAGCAATTGGGTAGATCTAGTCTAGAAAAAAAAGGGGGGACTAGGGGTGACATGATAGCAGTCTTCCAATGTTTGAGGGGTTGCCACAAAGAAGAGGGGGGTCAACCTCTTCTCCAAAGCAACCGAAGGCAGGATAAGAAGCAATGGATGGAAACTAACCAAGGAGAGAAGCAATCTGGAACTATGGAGAAATTTTCTGACAGTGAGAACAATTAACCAGTAGAACGACTTGCCTTGAGAAATTGTGGGTGCTCCATCATTGGAGGCTTTTCTTTCCCTACTAGAGCAATTCTCATTTATCTTTCCTTTTTTCCCCTTTTTTTCCAACATGGAACACTAGCAGAATATGCTGACAATCTTTATCAACTAAGCTAGTTTTCACAACTGCACTGAGCGATACACCTAGACACATGTAACCTTCATTGCTAAATTGTTTCTGGGTGGCATTCACACAACCCATAGTTTACTTATGCTTTAAAGGTAGAGTCAGCTTGGTTTTACTCATTTTTCTGAGTTTGCAAATAGCGAACTATGAAGAAAGCATGTAGGCTGGATTCGTACAAGACACATTTTGTTGTTATTGTGTTTATTATTTATTAATAATATTAATAAATATTAATATTTATTTATGTATATGGCCATCAAACTTGCTTATTGGGATTCTGGGCAGTTTACAGAAATAAAACCCAGATGCAAAACCTAATAGATCCCTACTTCCATTAATAATAATAATAATAATAATAATAATAATAACAACAACAACAGCAGCAATCAAGTCAAGCACTTGATGGGTTTCATATCACCCTGGGATCTCTAGGCTCACTGGAAAACCATGTCTTCAGAGCCTTTTGAAAGAGTCTTAAGTTGAGGGTCAGCCCTATCTCCACAGAGATAATATTCGACAGGAAGGGAGCCACCGCAGAGAAGGCCCTTAGAATAAAATAACAGAATTGGAAGGGACCTTGGAGGTCTTCTAGTCTAATCTCCTGCTCAGTCAGGAAACTAGAACATAGAACAGGGTTGGAAGAGACTTTGGTGGTCTTCCAGTCCAACCCCTTCAAGTTGGAGACCCTATGTCATTTCAGACAAATGGCCATCCAGTCTCTTCTTTAAAAACATCCAGTATTGGAGCATTCACAACTTCTGGAGACAGGTTGTTCCACTGGTTAATTATTCTCACTGTCAGGAATTGTCTTCTTAGTTCTAGGTTGCTTCTCTCCTTGATTAGTTTCTTCTTGGTTCTAACTAGATGGACCTCTTTGAGAGAGGGGATCCTTAACATACTCTATTTCCTTGCTCTGGGGACGTTGGGTAGATGAAACTGGGAAAATATGCTCCTTCAAATAACCTGGCCCCAAAGCTAAAATATGGTTGGCTGGATTGTGCTCTGGTTACACAAACACAACCCCACAGCCTGAAAATAAGGAGTCCAGTCAAACTCTATGACTCTTTAGTCTACCTGAATGAGGTCCAGGTGAGAATTGATGTAGTGCAATGGTAAAAATTTATTTATTTTTATTAATTTATTTATGAGACTTATATACCGCTTTAAGTGCAAGCACTCTCTAAGCGGTGTACACCAGTAAGCAATGTATATATATATTTACATTGCCCCCAACAATCTGGGTCCTCATTTTACCTATCCCGGAAGGATGGAAGGGTGAGTCAACCTTGAGCCGGTGAGATTTGAACCGCTGACCTGCTGAACAGTCAGCTAAAGTGGCCTGCAGTACTGCACTCTAACTGCTGCGCCACCATTGGACTAAGAACCGAGAGACCTATGTTCTAATCCAGAGCTCTCCAGACTTGGTAACTTTTAAGACTTTTGGACTTCAACTCCCAGAATTGCTCAGCCAGCTGGGCCGGCTGGGGAATTCTGGGAGTTGAAGTCCACAAAGTTGCCAAGTCTGGAGCACCCTGTTCTAATCCATCCTTGCCCATGGAAGTTCCCTGGATGACTTTGGGTTGGTTGTCATCATCATCATCATAATCATCATCAGGAACATCATCAGGAACATCACCATCCTCATGACTCAGCTCAAATGATGACCATTGTCGTGTGGATTCAAATAATGGGAGAGCCTTGTGCATGCTTCTTGAGCTCTTCAAAGGAGCTGAAGCCAGAGGAGATGAAGAGGCAAAGCTAGAAAGAAAAGGGCTGCACTTTATTTATTTATTTATTGATGAGACTTATATACCGCTTTAAGTGCAAGCACTCTCTAAGCGGTGTACACCAGTAAGCAATGTATATATATATATATATTTACATTGCCCCCAACAATCTGGGTTCTCATTTTACCTACCCCAGAAGGATAGAAGGCTGAGTCAACCTTGAGCCGGTGAGATTTGAACCGCTGACCTGCTGAACACAGTCAGCTAAAGTGGCCTGCAGTACTGCACTCTAACTGCTGCGCCACCTCGGCTCTTCTTCTTCTTCTTTTTCTTCCTTCTTCTTCTTCCTTCTTCTTCTTCTTCTTCCTTCTTCTTCTTCTTCTTCCTTCTTCTTCTTCTTCCTCTTCCTTCTTCCTCTTCCTCTTCTTTATTTATTTATGAGACTTATATACTGCTTTAAGTGCAAGCACTCTCTAAGCGGGGTACAGCAGTAAGCAATGTATATATATATATATATATTTACATTGCCCCCAACAATCTGGGTCCTCATTTTACCTACCCCGGAAGGATGGAAGGCTGAGTCAACCTTGAGCCGGTGAGATTTGAACCGCTGACCTGCTGAACACAGTCAGCTAAAGTGGCCTGCAGTACTGCACTCTAACTGCTGCGCCACCTCGGCTCGCCACCACTTGATCTTTACCAGCATGCTTTGCTTTGCTTTCAGTTTCAGTTTCACTTTCTGTGATGGAACGTTAAGTAGTCTGGATCCCCAGGAGGGAGGGGCTACATTTCAGGGGAATAAGAGGCAACACAGCCTCCAGATACCATGTGTGAGAGAAAGAGGGTGAAGACAGCTCCTCCCTAATAGTTCCCAGAGTACATTGTAGATGCAGGCAGTAGAGTCTTCAGTCTGGGCAAGATTTGGTCTAGAAGTGTGAAACAATGAAGGACCCCCGCTTGGAAGAATGATCAGGTGCCGTTCTTGATTTTGACCTGACAAGTGATGACTGAAGAATTCTGGGAGCTGAAGTCCAAACATGGAGGCTGAGGCATTCTGGGAGTGGAAGGCCACACCAGGGATTGGGTCAAGTGGCTGTTCTCAATTGCTTTGTTTCCCCTGGAAGATGAAAACAGGTATTTAGATCAAAGCTGCCCTTGGGAGTGAAATTTTGTTCAGTTTGACCTAATCTGAAATGCTTAATTGCCTTGATGAAGGTGTGTTGAACTATGGCAAGGGGTGGCGATAGGAACTGGTGCAACACTCTAGCAATAGCACTTATATGCCACTTCTCAGTGCTTTGCAGCGCTCTCTAAGTGGTTTACAGAGTCAATAACCTGCCCCCAACAATCTGGGTCCTCACTTTACCGACCTCAGAAGGATGGAAGGCTGAGTCAACCTTGAGTCACTCAGGATCAAACTGCTGACAATGGAATGCAGAGTTAGCCTGCAATACTTCATTCTAACCACTGTACCACCATGGATATGTATATGGATAGATGATAGATGGATGATAGATTAATAATAGATGTCAGAAGATAGAGGTAAATAGATGATGGATAAATAATGGATGGATGGATGGATGGATAGGAGATATGTGTAGATATATAAATGGATATAGATATAGAGGCTAGATAGGGAGAGAGAGATAATATATAGGTAGGTAGATAGATTAGATAGATAGATAGATAGATAGATAGATAGATAGATAGATAGATAGATAGATAGATAGATAGATAGATAGATAGACAGACAGACAGACAGACAGACAGACAGACATGTAGGTAGGTAGATAGGGAGATAGATATCTAGGTAGATAGGGAGGTAGATAGGTAGGTAGATTGATAGATAAATATGAAGATAGATAGATACCAGTAGGTAGATAAGTAGGTAGGTAGATAGTTAGATATGTAGGTATATTGGTACGTTAATAGGTAATAGGTAGATAGGTAAGCAGATATGTAGGTAGATTGGTACATAGATAAGTAGGCAGATATGAAGGTAGATAGGTAAGCAGATATGTAGATAAATTAATACATAGATGGGTAGGTAGATATGTAGATAGGTAGCTAAATAGCAAGACAGAATCAATGAGAATATACGCATGCATGCATGCGTGTAATATCTTCAACATGGCAACTTCCTTCTGTCCAGCTAAATAACCACCTTCCACCTTTTCCTTCCAGCTCACCAAATCTCACCGGCAGGGCCACATGGTTAAAGTCGATTGGCTGGATAGGTTGACCTTCCGAGAAATTGAAATGATCAACGAGGTATGTCATGTGCTTTGATGAGTTTTGGAGCATGGCCAACTGGGAAACGGCGGTGCCCAACCAAGGGCTGGATCTTCAGGGAAGGCTCTCTGAAGCCCTTCCGTTTTCTTCCCATCTCCCTCCCCTCTCAGTCCTCTTGGGGTGATGGTGTCATTTGGGACAGAGGAAGGATGAAGCCATGTTGATATTTGGCCTCTGAGTCACATCGGAAGGATCTAGAGGAGTGGGTGCCTCAAAAGTGATTTTTTTTTTTCAAAAAGGCAACTGGACTTCCTTTGTTTTCCCTTGAAGATCTTTGGCTTCTCATCCAAGAAGCTTCATGGATTCTGGCAGAATGGTGATAGTAGGGGGGAGGGAATGGAAGGAATACAGTTCTTTGCAGTCACCTGGTCATTAGTACTCTCTCTGAGCACCATTGAGGCCATTGGGGCTTTATCTGTACCCTCAGGGTCACTTGAAATAAGAGTGCAAAAAGGGTGTGGAATCTTCTTGGAACTGCTGAAAGGACCGCATTGTAGACCGGAAATTCACTCTGTACGTGAGTCCTTGTTATGCTCACAAGGAGAAACCCCTCTTCCAACAAGCAGGCTGGAACCACAGGAAAAAACCAATCCCCTTTTATTATTCACAGACCTGAGTCAATGTCCAAGGCAAACAAACACAGTCCACAGAGACTTGATCCTCAACACGAATGGTAGCCTTTGGCAACCAGCACCTCCCACACCTTTCCTTTTATTATGCAGCAAAGGCGTGGCTTCCTAATGCCTTCTCCTTTGCCTTTGGAGCCGCCCCATTGCATTCCTCTGTCCTACTCGCTTCTCTTGCCTGTGCTTTCGTGCATCCTGGATTTGTCCCAGCTGTTCTTCATCACTGTCCAACTCAGGTTCCCAACACAGCTGTGTTTCAGCCTGAGCATGAGTAGAGGGGCCAGGCTCCTCATCAGACTGTAAGTCTTGGAGTTTCTCAGAGCTTTCTTCTGACTCTGATGTCACTCCGAGCCCCTCCTCCTCCTCCTCTGATTCCTCTGACTCAGCTGCCAGGTTCACTGGCTGGCAAGGAATTACAACAGTAAGGGTGTTCCAAAAAGAGGGCAGGGGTTAATAGGAAACCATATCTATGTCTCTGTGGAGAGCCAGTTTGGCCTAGTGCAGGGGTAGGCAACCTTGGCTCTTTTATGACTCCTGGACTTCAACTCCCAGAATTCCTGAGCCAGCCATGCTGAGGGGAAAGGGAGAGGTTTCCAAGCTGAGCCATGCTGGCTCAGGAATTCTGGGAGTTGAAGTCCATGAGTCATAAAAGAGCCAAGGTTGCCTACCCCTGGCCTAGTGGTTAAGGTACCAGTCTAGAAACCTAGAGACGGTGAGTTCTCGTCTTGCCTTAGTCAGGAAAGTTGACTTTAGGCCAAGGGTCTTCAAACTTGGCCCTTTTATGACTTGTAGACTTCAACTCCCAGAATTCTTCGGCCAGTGTGCCTGGCTGAGGAATTCTGGGAGTTGAAGTCCAGAAGTCATAAAAGGGCCAAGTTTGAAGACCCCTGCTTTAGGCCAATCACCAGGAGACTGTGATTTCTTAGCCAGCTGTGTGACTTTGGGTCAATCATCAGGAGACCGTGAGTTCTAGTTTGGCCCTAGGCATGAAAACCGGCTGGATGACTTTGGCCCAATCATCAGGAGACTGTGAATTCTAGTCCCACCTTAGCCATGAAAGCCAGCTGGGTGACTTAACCAGGAGACTGTGAGTTCTAGTCCCACTTTAGCCATGAAAGCCAGCTGGGTGACTTTGGGCCAATCAGCCGGAGACTGTGAGTTCTAGTCCCACCTTAGCCATGAAAGCCAGCTGGGTGACTTAACCAGGAGACTGTGAGTTTTAGTCCCACTTTAGCCATGAAAGCCAGCTGGGTGACTTTGGGCCAATCACCAGGAGACTGTGACTTCTAGTCCCACCTTAGCCATGAAAGCCAGCTGGGTGACTTTGGGCCAATCAGCCGGAGACTGTGAGTTCTAGTCCCACCTTAGCCATGAAAGCCAGCTGGGTGACTTAACCAGGAGACTGTGAGTTCTAGTCCCACTTTAGGCATGAAAGACAGCTGGGTGACTTTGGGCCAACCACCAGGAGACTGTGACTTCTAGTCCCACCTTAGGCATGAAAATCGGCTGGGTGATTTTGGGCCAATCACCAGGAGACTACGAGTTCTAATCTTGCCTTCGACATGAAAGTCGGATGGGTGACTTTGTTCCAGTCCTTCTCTTCTCTCAGCCAAACCCCCATGTGAGGGTGATTGTCGTGGGAAAAATGGGAGGAGGAAGGAGTATTATGTACTTTTGCCACCTTGAATTACTGATAAGGAAATATAGGCGAGATCAAACAATCAAATAAATCTTGACAGGAATTAAATTCGTTTTGCAAATCAAAGTTCCAAATGAGAGCTGCTTCACACAGCTTTTTTTCCCTCTCTCCTTCCTTCCTATTCTCAGAGCGAGAAGCGAAGTTCTAATTTTATGTACTTGATGATTGAGTTCCGTTGCGTCAAATGCGATGACAAAGAATACGCCATCGTGTATTACGAGAAGGTACGCAACACTGGCCGGTTGTTGATTTTCATCTAAGTGATTTGAAGCAATGCCTGGTGTGCTACACAGCACGGGAGAATCTAATGCTAAAAAAAATGAGCTAAAGTATCAAAGAAAACCGCTTGCTTTTCACTCTTGATCACACATGAGGTCAAATATAATCCCCCAGATCATAGTATTATGCATACACATATATTGTCTCCTCTAGCTGAATACTAATAGTTTTCCTCCTTTGCAACACAAGCTGGCATCACTCAATAGTAGCAACTATGAGAGGGATTTTGGAGTCCTAATGGACAATCACTTAAATATGAGCCAGCAGTATGCTGCAGCTACCAAAAAAGCCAACACAGTGCTGGGCTGCATTAACAGAGGAAGAGAATCAAGATCACGTGAAGTATTAATACCACTCTACAATGCCTTGGTAAGGCCACACTTGGAATACTGCATCCAGTTTTGGTCACCACGATGTAAAAAAGTTATTGAGACTCTGGAAAGAGTACAGAGAAGAGCAGCAAAGATGATTAGGGGACTGGAGGCTAAAACATATAGGGAATGGTTGCTGGAATTGGGTATGTCTAGTTTAATGAAAAGAAGGACCAGGGGTGACATAATAGCAGCATTCCAATATCTCAGGGGCTGCCCCAAAGAAGAGGGAGTCAAGCTATTCTCCAAAGCACCTGAAGGCAGGACCAGAAGCATTGGATGGAAACCAATCGAGGAGAGAAGCAATCTAGAATTAAGGAGAAATGGCCTGAAAGTGAGAACAATTAATCAGTGGAACAACCTTCCCCAGAAGTTGTGAATGCTCCAACATTGGAGATTTTAAAGAACAGATTGGACAACCATTTATGTGAAATGGCATAGGGTTTCCTGCCTAAGCAGGATGTTGGACCTCCAAGGTCCCTTCCAACTTCTGTTCTGTTCTGTCCTGTCCTGTCCTGCCCTGCCCTGTCCTGCCCTATCCTATCCTATCCTATCCTATCCTATCCTATCCTATCCTATCCTATCCTATCCTATCCTATCACACTTGGCCAATAAAGAACTATTCTATTCTATTCTATTCTATTCTATTCTATTCTATTCTATTCTATTCTATTCTATTCTATTCTATTTTTGTTCTGTTCCATGCCACATTTTCTATTCTGTTCTATTCTGTTCTGTTCTGTTCCATGCCACATTTTCTATTCTATTCTATTCTATTCTATTCTATTCTATTCCATTCCATTCCATTCCATTCCATTCCATTATTTCTGTTCCGTTCCATGCCACATTTTCTGTTCTGTTCTGTTCTGTTCTGTTCCATGCCACATTTTCTATTCTATTCTATTCTATTCTATTCTATTCTATTCTATTCTATTCTATTCTATTCTATTCTTATTTCCTTTTCCTCTCCCTTTCCCTTTTTCTTCTATTCTTATGACCTTCTACAGCTCTCTTTACCCAACCAGTTTGCCCTGACACCTATCTACTATATTAAGAAAAATACTTAGTAGGTAAACTCAACAACAAAGTTAAACTTCAAAGCTCTCTCTTCACAATCTATTATTGTATTTAACTTGCAGAAATTCCCCAAAGGCCTTTGATCTGCCATGAACCACCACAAACTTTTTTTTTTTTTAAATCTTAACTGGAAACTTTCCCAACAATTGCTAGAATCTGTCCATTGAAAATGGACTATTTTAGATAACGATTTAATGGATTTTTCTTGGGTGTTCTAATCTAGGATGGTGATGAAGCGTCTCCAATTTATACAAGCTCCGAAATTGTTAAGGTTCCTGATCCGCAGATGTCCATGGTAAGAATGTTTGGGTACCACATAACTTAGGGCAGGCTGAATTTAGGGGAAAAAAAATAATGTGTTTATGAGTCTTTGGGCATGTGAATATACAAACAGGGCTTCCAAAGTTGAAGATGGCTTACATTTCAAACAGTCTTGGGGCTAAAGTCATCAGCAATAAAACTGACAAAGAAGGAACTAGGCCAGGGGTAGGCAACCTGGGCTCTTTTATGACTCGTGGATTTCAACTCCCAGAATTCCTGAGCCAGCCTGGCTCAGCTTGGAAACCTCTCCCTTTCCCCTCAGCATGGCTGGCTCGGGAATTCTGGGAGTTGAAGTCCACGAGTCATAAAAGAGCCAAGGTTGCCTACCTCTGGCCTAGGCCTAGATGGCTTTACGACTCGTGGACTTCAACTCCCAGAATTCCTGAGCCAGCATGGCTCAGCATGGAAACCTCTCCCTTTCCCCTCAGCATGACTGGCTCAGGAATTCTGGGAGTTGAAGTCCACGAGTCATAAAAGAGCCAAGGTTGCCTGCACCTGAACTAGGCAGTGATGGTGGTGAGAATGAGGATTTGATAATTAGAAAAAAAAATAGCAAGAATGGAAAAGTGAAAGTTCTGTTGCTACCTTAGAGTAAGAGGTTAATTTAAATCTATACATGCCTTATTATAATGTATTTGTTTATATCTCTACCTATAGCTGTTGTAAAAGAAACTTAGTCATTAATTCACATTTTTATTTTTCTGTGCTGTCGGCTTTGCTTTTTGTTTCTTAACCTTTTTTTGTTTCCTATCTTTGTTATTATTTTTTGTTAGTTTTTATCTTTCTAGTTGTAAAAAAAAATCTAATGAAGTTATCTTTCAAAAAATTATCAAGGGCTATCTCTTTTTTCTTCTTTCATATCCATAATACCTTTCTTTTTCAAAATGTGATTGATTTTGGCTTCATCATTACACATCTTTATTTATTGGCATAGTTAGACATTATTTTGATATTGTTAATTTCAAGAGTATGCTATGAGTTAACAAAGTGCGCTGAAATAATGTCAAATTATTTGGAGGAACACAGGGTAGGGAGGGATAAATTTCTGTCTTGCCCATTCTTGGCTTAAATATTTCTTCACTACCATGAGCTTTCCTTCCTTCCTTCCTTCCTTCCTTCCTTCCTTCCTTCCTTCCTTCCTTCCTTCCTTCCTTCCTTCCTTCCTCCCTCCCTCCCTCCCTCCCTCCCTCCCTTTGGAAGTAAAATCATATATGATTTGCAATATTTGCTAATATTGTTATAAAATTTGTAACTTCCTTCCTTCCTTCCTTCCTCCCTTCCTCCCTTCCTTCCTTCCTTCCTTCCTTCCACTGGAAATAAAATCAAATAGGATTTCCTGCACAATATTTCTAACACAGTAATAATAATAATAATAATAATAATAATAGTAGTAGTAGTAGTAGTAGTAGTAGTAGTAGTAGTAGTAGTAGTAGTAGTAGTAAAGTTGGAAGGGACCTTGGAGGTCATCTAGTCCAACCCCCTGCTCAGGCAGGAAACCCTACACCATTCCATCCATCCCTCCATCCTCCCTTTCTCCCACTCTCTCTGGTTCATCTTTCCTGAACTGTTGAAGTATCACAATAATTTTGATCACGGCCTTCACAAAAAAAAAAAACCCTCTGTATCTCCTCAACTTGCGTCACTTCAGAACAGAGAATATTGTACGTAGGTAATTGCCATTGATTTCGAAACTGATGTGTCCTTCATTTTATTATTTTTAAAGGAGAACTTGGTGGAAAGCAAGCATCACAAGCTTGCCAGAAGCTTAAGAAGCGGTCCTTCGGATCATGACCTTAAACCCAATGCTGCTACACGGGATCAGCTTAACGTACGTTCCACCTTAAAACACTCATTTAATTTTTGCCAGGCTTATATAAAAATACAGAATTACAGAGCCTCTAGTTCAACCTCCCCCTGCTCAAGCAGGAGAGCCTATACCACTCCAGACAAATGGCTGTCCAGTCTCTTCTTAAAAGTCTCCAGTGATGGAGCATCCATAACATCTGGAGGCAAGCTGTTCCACTGGTTAATTGTCCTTACTGTTAGGAAGTTTCTCCTTAGTTCCAGGTTGCCTCTCTCCTTGATTAATTTCCATCCATTGTTTCTTGTCCTGCCCTCGGATGCTTTGGAGAATAGCTTGACCCCCTCTTCTTTGGGGCAGCCCCTGATATATTGGAAGACTGCTGTCATGTCACTCCTAGTCCTTATTTCCCTTAGACTAGACATACCCAGTTCCACCAACTATTCTTCTTTGGTTTTGTTTTAGATCATTGTGAGTTACCCACCTACAAAGCAACTAACGTACGAAGAACAGGACTTGGTGTGGAAGTTTCGGTACTACCTCACCCATCAAGAAAAGGTAGGTGTGCAAGCTGAAGCTATTAACATGCTCTGCCTTCTTTGGACTGAGAATTATAATCGTTCCTAACCTGTCACTTCCAGGTGTTTAGGGACTGTGATTCCCAACATTTTTTTTCAGACAAAAACAGGGGAATTCCAAGAACTGTGTTAGAGTAGATGTCAGTTTGGGTAGCTTTAGAAGGCTAATGGACACGGGTTTTATATTTTTCCCCTTCACTCCCAAGTACGCAACATTCTTTCTTGTTTGCTTTGAGTTTGAATTGTGATGTTGTGAAACACTCTGCGTCTCTGTTGCCTCCGGAAATGTGACAGCGGTGATTTGTTTTTATGGTATAGATTGACTTGAAAGCATGATGTTCTAGGCTGATCTGGAACGATCTGGACTGCAGCAATTAGGGCCACCTCTAAATGGCAGGAAGGGATTTTTGCGATAATCTTCCTCTGCTAAAGATCTTCCATCCCTCCCTCACTTCCTTCCTTTCTTCACTCCCTCCCTCTCTCTCTCCCTCCCTCCTTCTCACTAGCTTACTCTACATCTTATTTCCTTCCTTCCTTCCTTCCTTCCTTCCTTCCTTCCTTCCTTCCTTCCTTCCTTCCTTCCTTCTCCCTAGCTTAGTCTAACATCTTATTCCTTTTTTTCTTTCTTTCTTTCTTTCTTTCTTTCCTTCCTTCCTTCCTTCTCCCTAGCTTAGTCTAACCTTATTTCCTTCCTTCCTTCTCTCCTTCCTTCCTTCCTACCTTCCTTCTCCCTAGCTTAGTCTAACATCTGATTTCTTTTTTTCTTTCTTTCCTTCCTTCCTTCCTTCTCCCTAGCTTAGTCTAATATCTTATTTCTTTTTTCTTTCCTTCCTTCCTTCCTTCCTTCCTTCCTTCCTTCCTTCCTTCCTTCCTTCCTTCCTTCCTTCCTTTCTTCTTTCCTTCTCCCTAGCTTAGTCTAACCTTATTTCCTTCCTTCCTTCTTTCCTTCCTTCCTTCCTACCTTCCTTCTCCCTAGCTTAGTCTAACATCTGATTTCTTTTTTTCTTTCCTTCCTTCCTTCCTTCCTTCCTTCCTTCCTTCCTTCCTTCCTTCCTTCCTTCCTTCCTTCCTTCTCCCTAGCTTAGTCTAATATCTTATTTCCTTCCTTCCTTCCTTCCTTCCTACCTTCCTTCTCCCTAGCTTAGTCTAACATCTTATTTCTTTTTTTCTTTCTTTCTTTCTTTCCTTCCTTCCTTCCTTCCTTCCTTCCTTCTCCCTAGCTTAGTCTAACATCTTATTTCTTTTTTCTTTCCTTCCTTCCTGCCTGCCTGCCTGCCTTCCTTCTTTCCTTCCTTCCTTCCTTCCTTCCTTCTCCCTAGCATCTGAGTTCTTCCCTCCCTCCCTCCTATCTCCCTCCCTCCCTCTCTTCCTTCTTTCCTTCCTTCCTTCCTCCTCTCCCTTCCTCCCTCTTATCCATCCTTCCTCTCTCCCTTCCATCCATCCATCATCCATCCATGAACAGAGAGGATAATTGCTCAGGTCCTTTTCTGTGAGTGCTTCTTTCCCCTGCAGCCTTCCTTTCAGCTTCTGTTTCCCTTTCTGAAAAGGTTCAGCGGGAGGAATTCATCCTTTCCTTGGAATTTAATGAAGGCTAAAACCCAAGGAAGCCGCAACCAGGGCAGGGAGTGTCACTCAAAGCAAGGGTCATTTGCAGACGTCTCCTTTTTTCCCCTTCCGGTCACTGAGTCAGTGTAAGCCCCTAGCCTTTCTCTCCCTAAGGAATGCCACTGAAATTCCCTTCCCTTTTCAAAAGAATTACCTCAGCAACTCTCCTTTCATTATTCTGTATGAGACCAGGAAAGCAAAATCAGCTTATTTTTTTCCATAAGAGATAATTAAGCTTTAGACCTCAAGGCAGCTTTGCAGAAAATAGAGTCCCTCCAAACGCAAGACCACATTTAAACAATTCTTTCCCCCAAACAGTGTGGAAATATGTCTGCTTTTGAAGTGGAGGGCCAAGATTTGAGTTATTCAGTCAATCCATCAGCCTTTTATTAATATGAGGGTTTTTCAACAGCAATAATACCGAGGACAAGCACAACGTCCCTATGATTCCTCATAAGAAGGAGAGGAATTTAAGCGCATTGTCGCTGTTCTAAACCAGGGGTCTTCAAACCTGGCCCTTTTATGGCTGATGGACTTCAACTCCCAGAATTCCTCAGCCAGGCGTACTGGCTGAGGAATTCTGGGAGTTGAAGTCCACCAGTCATAAAAGGGCCAAGTTTGAAGACCCCTGGTCTGGATCCAAGCCCGCAGTTTCATCAAAATGGCCGACTGAGGAATTCTGGGAGTTGAAGTCCTCCAGTCATAAAAGGGCCAAGTTGGAAGGCCCCTGGTCTGGATCCAAGCCCGCAGTTTCATCAAAATGGCTGACTGAGGAATTCTGGGAGTTGAAGTCCACCAGTCATAAAGGGGCCAAGTTGGAAGACCTCTGGTTTGGATCCAAGCTGGCAGTTTCATCAAAATGGCCGACTGAGGAATTCTGGGAGTTAGTCCACCCGTCATAAAAGGGCCAAGTTGGAAGACCCCTGGTCTGGATCCAAGTCCGCAGTTTCATCAAAATGGCCGACAGGAATTCTGGGAGTTGAAGTCCACAAGTTATAAAAGGGCCAAGTTTGAAGACCCCTGTTCAGTGTTTCTTGAGGCTTTAAAAGAAAAAAAAACTTCAGATTTGTTAAAAAAAATGCCAATAACAACAGAGATTACTCATTCTGTGAAATACCAATGAATATGGATTTCTTTATTTAAAATATTTATATGCCCTTCATTGCGCATTGCATCCCTCAGGAATAGACGAAATTAAAAATGCATTTGGATGCAATAACAACAAACAAACAAACAAACAAAAAAACATCCAGAGTGCAGCAAAATACGATTCAAAGAGCCATTATTCTCCTGGAGGCCTTAATGAGTTGAATCATAGTTGAACGCTGTATAGTTCCTAAGTGAATGAAATCGCATATACGTGTTTCCATGAAAATAATTTAATATTTGCTCCCAAAAATGTATTAAGGCTTATTTTCTGGGTAGGGCTTATATTCGGGGAAATACGGTACTAAATGCATCAGTCTGGCTGACTATCTTAACTGGGGCTTATTTTTGGGGGTGGGGCTTATATTAACGAGCATCATGAAAAAATCATGCAGGGGCTTATTTTTCTGGTTGTGTCTTATATTTGGGGAGATACAGTACTACTGATCCTTGCTCAGTGGCTTCTTATTCAGCAACTGGTCAAACTTAACCGCAGTGTTGACAAAGTGATAATTATGCCCAGTCCTCTTACTTAAGATATGTCAGTCACAGAACCTCCTCCTTCTTCATCAGTGATCTTCTTTCTGGGCCTTCCTACAAGCAAAGTAAATGGGGAAACTGGCTGGAGGTTGCAAAGAGGAACCAAGTTATATTCTTGCTTAATGACCTACAATGATTCGTTGAACAACTGGGACTGGAGGTTCTGGAACTTCTATCAAGGACGAGCACAGTCTTGCGATGTTGCATTTTATGACCGTGTTAGCTAGCTGTGCTGTCCTTGATGATGTTTCCTAGTTGGGTGATGAAATGTGTGCAAGAAAGCAACCAAGCTCAGAGAACACCAAAGACCCCACAGACCACCACCTCCTCCTCCTCCTCCTCCTCCTACTACTACTACTACTACTAGCTAGGTAACATAATCAGTGCGGAGATCAAACCCCACTCAATTCCAGCTGATGATGTTTCATAGTTGGGTAATGAAACGTCTGCAAGAAAGCAACCAAGCTCACAGAGCATCAAGGACCCCACAATTGTCATCGTACTCCTCCTCCTCCTCCTCCTCCTCCTCCTCCTCCTCCTCCTCTCCACAAACCCCATTCTCTACTAGAACTGATGATGTCACCTAGTTGGTTCATGAAATGTCTGAAAAAAAACCACCAAGCTCAGAGAGCACCCACAGTTCTCCTCCTCCTCTTCCTCCTCCTCCTCCTCCTCAGATCAGTCAGATCAGCCCACAGTTTCTTCTGAAGTTCCACTAAAAAAACAACCCCCCCCCCAAAAAAACCCAACACCAATCCCACCCTGCTCTTATTTGATGTCACCTCCAAATTGGGACAAAGGATGTGTCATAGTTCCGACAGATGAAACTCTTCCAAGAACTTCGAGGCATTGTTTACCTTAAAGAATCTTTATTCAAGAAGCATAGCAGCGGCACATACATAGCTTAAGCCAAAATCTGAATTCCCCTCCCCTCAGCCCATAGTATCAAAGCACAATTCCCTCCTGTAATTAACAGTCATAAATCACATTCTCCAATTAGCTTGAAATGCAGGCTTTCCTTCCACTTCCCCGCCCGCCATTTCTTATTCATCTCTTATTTCAAAAACCTTGGTTCTCACACTAGTAACAATATTGTTATGTCTAATTAAACTGCCATGGACATTCCTCCTCCCTCCCCACAGTATCATCTAATTCCAACTCTAATTCTAAGAATAAACCATAAGAAGGAAAATGGCTGCATTTCCATATGTTGTCAAAGCAAGAACATCCGATCCCTTGACATCCTGTTGATGGGTTTCTGACTTTTGATCCTAGGCATTGACCAAATTTTTGAAGTGCGTCAACTGGCATCTTCCTCAAGAAGCAAAACAAGCTCTGGAACTCCTGGGCAAATGGAAGCCAATGGACGTCGAAGACTCCTTAGAGCTTCTGTCTTCACAGTTCACCAATCCAACGGTGCGCCGTTACGCTGTGGCCAGATTACAGCAGGCCGATGATGAGGTAACAGAATGACAGGTCTGGAGGTCTTCTAGTCCAACCCCCTGCTCAGGCAGGAAACCCTATACCAGGGGTAGGCAACCTTGGCTATTTTATGACTTGTGGACTTCAACTCCCAGAATTCCTGAGCCAGCATGGCTTAGCTTGGAAACCTCTCCCTTTCCCCTCAGCATGGCTGGCTCAGGAATTCTGGGAGTTGAAGTCCACCAGTCATAAAAGAGCCAAGGTGGCCTACCCCTGGCCTATACCATTCCAGACAAATGATTGCCCAGTCTCCTCTTAAAAGCCTCCAGTGTTAGAGCCCCCACAATGTCTGAAGGCAAAGCTGTTCCACTGGTTGATTGTTCTCACTGTTAGGAAGGTTCTCCTTAATTCCAGGTTGCTTCCCTCCTTGATTATAGTTTCCATCCATTGCTTCTTCTCCTGCCTTCAGGTGCTTTGGAAAATAGGTTGTCCTCCCCCCTCTTCTTTGTGGCAACCCCTGAAATATTGGAAGACTGCTATCATGTCATCACTAGGTAGAACCATCACCACCCCTTGCTTTTCCTGTGCTTGGGAGGAAGTGACGGAACCATCTTTCTCATGTTTTTCTTATTTTTTAAAAAAATTTATTTTATACAGAATGGAAAAAAAAAACCACACAAGAAAATAAGAATTACAAACAAGACACAAATATGTATTTACTGTGAGAGGGACCTTGGAGTCCTAGTAGACAATCACCTAAATAGGAGCCAGCCGTGTGCTGCAGCTGCCAAAAAGGCCAACAGTGCTAGGTTGCATTAACAGAAGGATAGAATCAAGATCACGTGAAGTATTAATGCCACTCTACAATGCCTTAGTAAGGCCACACTTGGAATCCTGCTTCCAATTTTGGTCACCACGATGTAAAAAAGATGTTGAGACTCTAGAAAGAGTGCAGAGAAGAGCAACAAAGATGATTAGGGGACTGACAAACAAGGTCAATGGGGAAAGCCAGGCTTACCAACACTGTGTTACTAATTTAACAGTTGCAATGAGTCACTTAACACCTGTGGCAGGAAAGCTTGTAAAATAGGGCAAAAGTCATTTAACAAATGTCTCACTTAGAGACAGGGTCCCTAAGGATTTATACTCCTTGCAGACAGCTGGTCATTTGCCTTCTTTTAGAGAGTCATTGAGGCCACTTGGAGGTTTAATCTAAATGTCCTCAGGGTAACCTGAGTGGTGCAAATGTGTGTGGAGCCTTTTTGGCTACAGGATGTTTTCTGCACACAGGTGACTTTGAGGACACAGATAAACCTCCGGGTGGCCTCAACGACTCTCTAAATCATTGGTTCTCAACCTGTGGGTCGGGACCCCATTTGGGGTCGAACGACTATTTCACGGGGGTCGCCAAACAACGTAGTCCGCCATTTTTCCCCCCTTTTCCTTAGCTGTGCTACTCCCTTTTATTCTATTGGCTTTTGAAAGCCAATAGAATAGACTCTCTTGAATAGAGTCTAATTCTATTGGCTTTCAAAAGCCAATAGGAATTGTCCAGGCTGTCTCTGCCCTGCTGAGCCCGCCAAAAGTCCCATTCTGCAAACGATGCTGCAAGTTGTCTGCAGCGAAGGCGAGCTGTCTGGAAGTTTCCACCCCTCCCTGCTGAGCAACTACTAAAAATGTGAGTAAAAGAGGGCCAGGGGTGGGAGGTGGGAGGCCGGCGGGCGCAGGGAGGGTTGCTGGCGCGCGTGGGGCCCGGCGGGTGCCTTGCCTCCCTTGGGCTGGGCCAGCTGGTGGCCCAGCCGTGGTCGGCCTGCGCCGTCTCTGCCGCTTGCCAGCTACACCTCGGCCGGTGCAGGGGGTGGCACTACGCATGTGCGGCGCTCCTGGGCAGAGAAAGTCCTCGACTTACGACCGGTTGGGTAGTTCTTGACTTACGACCGGTTGGTTAGTCCTCGACTTACGACTGGTTGGGTAGTCCTCGACTTACGACTCGCGGCATTAAAAAGGTTGAGAATCACTGCTCTAAAATAATGCAAATGACCAGCTGTCTGCAAGGAGTATAAATCCTTCCATTCCCCCACCATCCACTCAGAACTGAAGAAGCTTCTTGGATGAGAAGCGAAACGTCTTCAAAGAAAAACAAGAAAGTCCAGTTGCCTCCTTTTTAAAAAAAAAAAAAAAAAAAAGCATCTTTGGCTTTCTCTACCATGCTGTTTTCTCTTTTCCTCTCCCCTTCCTAGCCCCCAACCCTTTCTGGCCGCTTTCTCATTGGAAAAAAAATATATATATATCAAATTTGCCCTCTTCCTATGTTTTCTCCCCAGGATCTGCTGATGTATTTGCTGCAGCTTGTCCAAGCTCTGAAATATGAAAATTTTGATGACATCAAGAGTGGATTGGAGCCCACCAAGAAAGAAACTCAAGGAACCGTTTCGGAAAGTATGACGGCCTCTGGAGTCGCTGCAGCTGAAATAGAGAGGTAGGTGAGCATTTATAGAGGAAGTCCTCTAGTTAAGGAGGCTAAAACATAGGAAGAATGGTTACTAGAATTGGGTATGTCTAGTTCACGGGTCGGCAACCCGCGGCTCTGGAGCCGCAGGTGGCTCTTTTCAGCCTTCTACTGTGGCTCCCAGTTCTCCGCCATTTGGAGAGAGAGAGAAAGAGAGAGAGAGAGAGAGAGGGAGAGGAGACAGAGAGAGAGAGAGGGAGAGAGAGAGGAAAGAGATAGAAAGAGAGAGGAAGAGGGAGGAGAGAGAGGAAAGAGGGAGAGGAGAGAGAGGAAGAGAGAGGGAGAGAGGGAGAGGAAGAGAGAAAGAGGGAGGAGAGAGAGAAGAGAGAGAGGAGGGAGAGGAGACAGAGAGAGGGAGAGGGAGAGGAAAGAGAAAGAGGGAGAGGGAGAGGAAAGAGAGAAAGAGAGAGGGAGGGAGTGGGAGAGAGGGAGAGGAAAGAGAGAAAGAGAGGGAGGGAGAAGAGAGAGAGGGA
The DNA here is from genome assembly GCA_024509115.1 of Crotalus helleri. Lineage (NCBI taxonomy): Eukaryota > Metazoa > Chordata > Lepidosauria > Squamata > Viperidae > Crotalus > Crotalus helleri. The sequence continues at coordinate 851,339 of JAKSXO010000068.1, read as the reverse complement.
GAGGGAGGGGAGAGGGAGAGAAGAAAGGGAGGAGAGAAAGAGATGGAGAGGAAAGAGAGAGAGAAAGGGAGAGAAAGAGAGGAAGAGGGAGGAGAGAGAGGAAGAGAAAGGGAGAGAGGGAGAGGAAGAGAGAAAGAGAGAGGGAGGAGAGAGAGAGAGGGAGTGAGAGGAGACAGGGAGAGGGAGAGGATAGAGATAGAAAGAGAGAGAGGGAGGGAGTGGGAGAGGAGAGAGGAAAGAGGGAGAGGAGAGGGAGAGAGGGAGAGGAAAGAGAAAGAGAGGGAGGGAGAAGAAAGAGAGAGAGGGAGAGGGAGGGGAGAGAGAAGAAAGAGAGGGAGGAGAGAAAGAGAGAGGGAGAGGAAAGAGAGAGAGAAAGGGAGAGAAAGAGAGGAAGAGGAAAGAGAGAGGGGGAGAGGGGAAAAAAGAGAGAGAGAATATGAATATATGTTGTCCTTACTGGACTTTTAGTAAAGAATGTTTAATGAAATCTTTTGATTTTTTTTTTTAATTAAGAGGTATGGGGATAATTATGCTGAATTTAAAGATGGTAGATAAGCTACTAAAATTGTTTTCACCTGTTGGGATGAAGGAGAAAGGTTTTTTTTTTTCCCCTCTTTCTCTGGCATTAAAAAAATGTTTTCTCTGTAGCAGTTCATTGATTTCATAAATGCAACACACTATAGTTTTGTTTTGCACATAGCATAAAGGTAAAAAAGCATACATGCAGTGTTATCTTCATTTTAGATGTCAAAAGGGTTTTGTGGCTCCCAGTGTTTTCTTTTCTGTGAGAAACGGGTCCAAGTGGCTTTTGGGGTATTTAAGGTTGCCGACCCCTGGTCTAGTTTAAGGAAGAGAAGGACGAGGGGGGACATGATAGCAGTGTTTTAGTATCTCAGGGGCTGCCCCAAAGAAGAGGGAGTCAAGCTATTCTCCAAAGCGCCTGAAGGCAGGACAAGAAGCAACAGATGGAAACCAATCAAGGAGAGAAGCAACCTAGAACTAAGAAGAAATTTCCTGACAGTGAGAACAATTAACCAGTGGAACAACCTGCCTCCAGAAGTGGTGAATGCTCCAACACTGGAAGTTTTTAAAAAGAGATTGGACAACCATTTGTCTGAAATGGTATAGGGTCTCCCAGCTTGAGCAGGGGGTTGGACTAGATGACCTCCAAGGTCCCTTCCAACTTTATTATTATTATAGTTACCACCATAATGGAGCCTGCCCAGTATGGTTGTAAACCAAGCACGTCAAACGGCCAGCCCGCGGGCCGGATGCGTCACGGCAAAACCGTACCCACCCAATTGCCAGCAATGGGGGAAAAAGTCCTGATACGTCGTGCGACGTCACGTGACATCGCGAGTTTGACATGCCTGTTGTAAACCATGATGGTTGTAAATTGGGTTACCTATTTGACTGACCTTTGTTTATGGCCGTTGTTAATCGAGCACTGTGGCCGTAAAACGACCACCATGGTCATTAAATGAATGCCACATTGGTTAAGTTGAACCGCTGGTTTGCTATGGACCGCTTCTGCTGAAATGAGAAGCAAATGGCACATTTGGGAAATCCGTTGTAAAATGCAATCCTCTGACCTCGGCGTACCACAAATGGCCATAAATACAGAATTTGAACAGTCCAAAATTTTCTTTCTTTTTTTATTAGTTTTATTCATTTAGAACATAAAATGTGAAAACGCAAAAGGAAATAGTAGGGGACAACAGTAGAAATAGGGAAAATTAAAAACGGTTTGGAGAAAGGGAGGGAAAGAAACAAAAGGCATTGACTTCCAACTCTCTCTGTTGCAGTAAAATAGGACATTGAAATCAAATCTCAACTTTTTACATGTCTATATTTATTTATTTATTTATTTATTTATTTATTTATGAGACTTATATACCGCCTTAGGTGCAAGCACTCTCTAAGCGGTGTACACCAGTAAGCAATGAGGACCCCAACAATCTGGGTCCTCATTTTACCTACCCCGGAAGGATGGAAGGCTCAGTCAACCTTGAGCCGGTGAGATTTGAACCGCTGACCTGCTGAACACAGTCAGCTAAAGTGGCCTGCAGTACTGCACTCTAACTGCTGCGCCACCTCGGCTATAGTCGTAGGCAGAAGCCATTTCTGTATCGGCAAACCAGTCTCATCAGTAAAACCCAAAATCATGACGTCATTTTTTCTCACCTCAAGCACAAAGTCCAGAAGCGGTTTCCAAGTAGAAACAAAAGTACTTATGTTCTTTCCTTTGATCAGCACAGTCAATTTGGCTGTTTTTGTAACCATTCGTCTATGGTAGGAATCGAGGCATCCTTCCACTTTTGTGCCTAGAGCAGGGGTCTTCAAACCTGGCCCTTTTATGACTGGTGGACTTCAACTCCCAGAATTCCTTAGCCAGCATGCCAAATTTGAAGACCCCTGGGCTGGATCCAAGCCTGCAGTTTCATCAAAATTGCTGACTGAGGAATTCTGGGAGTTGAAGTCCACCAGTCATAAAAGGGCCAAGTTGGAAGACCCCCTGGCCTAGAGCAATCTTGCTGCCATCACCATATATATAAAATCAGAGTTCCAATTTTTTCCCCCAATTCTCTTTTCTTTAGACCCAGAAGTAAAGTTTCTGGTTCCATTTTTATGTTCACTTTAAGAATTTTCTGCACTAATGTATGAATCCTACCCCAATATTTCCTTGCCTTATCACACGTCCACCGTAAATGATAAAAAGTCCCTTCTTTTTACATTTACATTTCCAAACTAAGCCCAAAATTTCTGCGGCTAAGCGAGACATTTTGTTAAGTGAGTTTTGCTCCATTTTACGACCTTTCCATCCTTTTTCCTGCCTTGGTTGTTAAAGGAATCACTGAAGTTAGCAAAAATGGCTCCCCCGTTGACTTTGCATCTCAGAAGGTCGCCAAAGGAGATCACATATCCCCAGGATACTGTGACGGTCATAAATATGAGTCATTTGCCAAATGTCTGAATTTTGATCATGTGGTCATGGGGACACAGCCAATGGTCATAAGTCACTTTATTCAGGGCTGTTGTAACTTTGAACGGCCACTAAATGAATGGGTTATAAGTTAAGGACTCACCATAGTCTCCTTGGTTAATTATCCCCAAGTCTATCTATGTTGTGATTCCGTGCCAGCCTGTGCTCCCAACAGTGGAGTCTGAGGAATCTGAGGAGGTGGTGGAGGAGGCATTTGAAGGGCCATCAGGGACAGAGGGAGGCTTGGATGAATTACAGGACTCACGGTTTGATACAGAGCCTGGGCCCTCCAGTCATGTTCCTGATGAAGATCAGCTGTGTAAGGAAAATGAGTCAAACTCAGAGGACTCACACCTGATGGACATGCTAATTGATGCTCGCACACGTCGTCAATTAGCGAGAGTAAATCAGCAGCAGTCAATGCAGGAACTCCAGAGAAAAAGGAGAAGGCACTAAGAGGCAACGCCTTGGGACTGCTGTATAAAAAGAGGAGGTATGGGCGATGCTGGTTGCTGAAGGCAACCGTTTGCAAAGTGTTTCTTGGAATCCTGGTCTGATCGTCTTGCTTGTGACTACTCTTCTGTTTGCATCGTGTTTCCTGTGGACTATTTCCTTCCTTTGGATTGAATTTTGCTGTTTGTGTTTTGGACACAAAAGTCCTAGTAGTCCTAGTAGACAATCACCTAAATATGAGCCAGCAGTGTGCTGCAGCTGCCAAAAAGGCCAACACAGTGCTAGGCTGCGTTAACAGGGATAGAATCAAGATCACGTGAAGTATTAATACCACTCTACAATGCCTTGGTAAGGCCACACTTGGAATACTGCATCCAGTTTTGGTCACCACGATGTAAAAAAGATGTTGAGACTCTAGAAAGAGTACAGAGAAGAGCAACAAAGATGATTAGGGGACTGGAGGCTAAAACATATAAGGAACGGTTGCTAGAATTTGGTATGTCTAGTTTAACGAAGAGAAAGACAAGGGGGGACATGATAGCAGTATTCCAATATCTCAGGGGCTGCCATAAAGAAGAGGGAATTAAGCTATTTTCCAAAGCACCTGAAGGCAGGACAAGAAGCAATGGGTGGAAACTAATCAAGGAGAGAAGCAACCTAGAACTAAGGAGAAACTTCCTGACAGTGAGAACAATTAATCAGTGGAACAACCTGCCTCCAGAAGCTGTAAATGCTCCAACGCTGGAAGTTTTTAAGAAGAAACTGAACAGCCATTTGTCTGAAATGGTGTAGGGTTTCCTGCTTGAGCAGGGGGTTGGACTAGATGACCTCCAAGGTCCCTTCCAACTTTACTACTATTACTATTTGGCAGGTTTGTCACCCATATTAAAAGGGGTTTGTTTTGTTTTAAAGTCTCCAGCCTATTGTATCAACAGGGGTTTGCTCCTTGTGCCTTTAACGGCTATAGGCTGGGATAGAACAGTCTAATGCAAACAGCTTGCTTATAAAAGAAAGATTGGAGTCCAGGGTGTTTAATGAGAAGGGATCTCCCACCATTTGAAATTATGAAGCAATTACGGTATTCATATTTGAAGTTGCAGTTTTAAATCTCCTTGGTAGGAAATGACATCCATTAAGCTCAGCAGGACACTGGTTTGCATGTTTACTTCTGAATAAATGTGCTTACCTTGAAATAATTAAATGCGCATAAGATTTCTACGGGGGGGGGACTCTTTTCAGGATGCAAATGCATGGAAGGTTAACTGGAGAAATAATAAAACATTTTCTCCTGTTTTTTTTTCCTTTCCCTCTTCAGCTCACAGATCATCACAAGCCCTCTGCCTCTCATTTCTTCCCCGTTGCCACCAGCCAGAGCAAAAGAATCGGCCGAGAATGAAAATCTCGAGGTGAGCAGAGAATCCAGACTTGACGTCCGGTTTCAGACAGATGAAGCTGTGCGAGTGGGAAAGAGCCTCTGTGGTTTTGCCTGTCGAAAAAGTCAAAAAGCTAGTCACAATCGGGCAATTGAAAACTGCCCTCCGCTTTTTTTTTTTTAAAAAAAAAAAAACAATGTGTATGTGTTTTGTGTTTTTTTGTGTGTGTGTGATTTTTTAACGAGCGTGATTGATCGGATTACAAGATTGTCACCGCCATTTTATCTTCTCCGCTGCTTAGCAAAACTCATGACTTTCGTTCATTTGTATTTTATTTATTTATTTATTTATTTATTTATTTATTATATTTCTTTGCCACCCATCTCATGGCAAGAAGATTCTGGGCAGCTGACAACATATATATATGCCTCTACTTAGGATTGAAACTCTCAACCTTCGAAATGGGAGGCAACCACTGGGCCACCATGGTGCTCAATAATGTTAATATATATGTGATTTTATCCAGAATATATGTATATATGTGTGTATACATCTGTGTGTGTTTGTGTGTATGTGTATACACACACACATAAATATACACACACAGAAACATCTATCTCTCTATTATATGCCTATCATTATCTATCTATCTATCTATCTATCTATCTATCTATCTATCTATCTATCTATGTCTATATCTATCTATCACTATCTGTATCTATATCTATCTATCTATCTATATCTATCTATCACTATGTTTTTCTATCTATCTGTCTATCACTATATCTATCTATCTATCTATCTTCAGTCTATCGTCTCTTTCTTTCTGTCTCTCTTCTATCTACCTACACACATGTATATGCATATATATTCTGTCTAAAATCACAATAAACATAATAAAAAAATCTCTATTTCTTGTATTCCAAAACTATTACAGCTAAGCTGAGGTTGCCTACCCCCTGGTGTAGGCCTTGCTTTCAGGGAAACAGGGTAAATCTGTTGAATTCCTGACCCTTCTTTTAAACGTCTTTTCTTTTTTTCCCAGCAAGACCTTTGCACATTCTTAATATCACGAGCGTGCAAGAACTCCACACTGGCAAACTATTTGTACTGGTAAGTAAGGTTATGGAACGTCTCAGGGTTGACAATTGTTGACAGGTGCAATTTTAATAGACTCGGAAATACAGAGTTCCTTGATATTAATCAGTATGATGAGGCCACACTTGGAATACGGTGTCCAGTTTTGGTCACCACTGTAAAAAATATATTGAGATTCTAAGAGGACAGAGAAGAGCAACAAAGATGATCAGGGGACTGGAGGCTAAAACATATAAGGAAAGGTTGTTGGAATTGGGTATGTCTAGTCTAATGAAGAGAAGGACAAGGGTATATAAGGAACGGTTGCTAGAATTGGATATGTCTAGTTTAACGAAGAGAAGGACAAGGGTTATCATGATAGCAGTCTTCTAGTATCTCAGGGGCTGCCCCAAAGAAGAGGGAGTCAAGCTATTCTCCAAAGTGCCTGAAGGCAGGACGAGAAGCAATGGATGGAAAATAAGGAGAAGCAATCTAGAAATTTCCTGACAGTTAGAACAATTAATCAGTGGAAGAAGCTGCCTCCAAAAGCTGTGAATGCTCCAACACTGGAAGTTTTTAAGAAGAGACTGGAGAGCCATTTATCTGAATTGGTATAGAATTTCCTGCCTGAGCAGGGGGTTGGACTAGATGACCTCCAAGGTCTCTTCCAACTTCTTTTTCTTCTTCCTTCTTCCTTCTTCTTCCTTCTTCCTTCTTCTCCCTCCTCCTCCCCATCCTCCTCCTCCTCTCCCCCATTATCCTCCCCATCCTCCTCCTCCTCCTCTTCTCCTCCTCCTCCTCCTCCTCCTCCTCTTCTTCTTCTTCTTCCTCTTCTTCTTCCTCCTTTTCCTCTTCCTCTTCCTTCTTCTTCTTCTTCTCAGTTCTCCTACTTACAATCATCACAGCAAAGTCATCTGATCAAAATTTGCGTAGCTGGGATTTATTTATGACCATTGCACCTTCCTAGGCTCAACTGGCCACCACTGATGACCATCTCAGTTGGCTTCCAACAAGCAGTGGGGGGAAGCTGGCTTCATTTAATGACTATGTGATTCACTTAACAACTGCAATGCTTTGCTTAAGAACCGTGGCAAAAGAAATATTGTCAAATCAAGCGTGATTCATTGCTTAGCCATGGAAATTCTGGTCCCCATTCTCGTAAGTCGAGGACTGCGTGTGGATATGTCTTTCTCTCCTCAAACTGGTCCTTTGCAGCTCTTTCTCCCCCAGTCATCCCACCTCCTTCTTTTCCATCATGAAAGGTACGTGATTGTTGAGTGCGAAGACCGAGACACGCAACAGAGGGATCCCAAAACTCATGAAATGTACCTGAACGTCATGCGTAGGTTTAGTCAAGCCCTCTTAAAGGTGAGAATTTGTTTGTTTTGTTTGTTTTGTTTTCACCTTGTGCAATAGGTCAGGGCTTTTCAACCAGTAGTACAGGTACCCCCTGTGGTACATTGGCACCTGGCAGGTGGTACGCGACCATCCTAGAAAAGGTAGCAGGGGAGGGGAATGAGCTGAACCGGTGGCAGCACCGCACAAGCCTGAGCGAGAGACGGCTGGAGCTGCAGGGCTGTCAGGGCTCAGCGGAAGCGGCAGGATCAGTCCCGCTTTCCAGCTGATTGGTGCTTCTTCGGGGCTGTCAGGGCTCAGTGGAAGCGCCAGGATCAGCGCCAGGCTCCAGCTGGAGCTCGCCACTGATCCTGGTGCTTCTGCTGAGCCTGAAGAAGCACCAATCAGCTGGAAAGCAGCACCGATCCTGGTGCTTCTGCTGAGCCCAGAAGAAGCACCGATCAGCTGGAATGTTGCAGCCTCTCCAGGGTCTTGTGATTTACATTCAGATGCTTGGCAACTGATTCATATTTATGACGGTCACAGTGTACCAGGGTCATGTGAAGGGACCAAAACCTGCTGCAAACACCCAGCAGACGGGGGGAATAAAAACCAAACACCCAAACACCCCCCCACCCCACCTCCCAACCCAACAGAAATGCTCACAACAATGGAAACCTCGGACAGGAGGAAGAGCGCCGCTGGGCGGGCAGGCAGGTGTCATGCTCGGCTGTGGCTTGGGGGGCACTTCTTTCAGGGCCATTGTAACTCCGAACAGTCACTAAGTGAACTGTTGTAAGTCGAGGACTACCTGTACTTCATCAGTTTTTTTCCTTTTCGGGGGGGGGTATCAAGTTTTTGACACCTTGCTAGGCGACTGGTGGTACTCGGATGTTGCCGTATCCTAAAAGTGGTACAATGGGTGAACAGGTTGAAAAGCCCTGCCGTAGGGACATTGGAGAAGCAGACGAGAAACAAAAGAGAATGTTATTTATTTATTTATTTACTTATTTACTTACTTATGAGACTTATATACCGCTTTAAGTGCAAGCACTCTCTAAGCGGTGTACACCAGTAAGCAATGTATATATATATATATATTTACATTGCCCCCAACAATCTGGGTCCTCATTTTACCTACCCCGGAAGGATGGAAGGCTGAGTCAACCTTGAGCCAGTGAGATTTGAACCGCTGACCTGCTGAACACAGTCAGCTAAAGTGGCCTGCAGTACTGCTTTTCCAAAGCCCAGAAGGCAAGAAAAAGGGTGGGAAAATCTGAAAAAAAGGTCAAATCATGGCCACTGGGCCAAAGTTTATTAAAACTGAGAGGTGTCGTTACCCATCCTAGTAACCTCTTCAGTCCAAATGAAAATTTTGGGTAGCCAGAGAGTCGTGGGAAAGAGCCAACTCTTGTCCAACAGGCTGGGGGGGAGGGGGGGCTTCTCCCCAGAGTGAAAAGGAACATGTAAATGAAGGTTCAATCATCCAGGCCAACTTTGGTCCAGTTGCCATGATTTAACCCTTTGAGATACTTTTGGCCTGGATGATTGAGTCTTCCTTTACACCCATGGATGGCAACTAATCAAAGAGAGAAGCGACCTGGAATTAAGGAGAAACTTCCTAACAGTGAGGACAATTAACCAGTGGAACAACCTGCCTCCAGAAGTTGTAGGTGCTTCAAGGTTTTTAAGAAGTGACTGGACAGTCACTTGTCCGAAATGGTATAGGGCAGTAGTTCTCAACCTTTTTAATGCCGCGACCCCAACCGGTCGTAAGTCGAGGACTACTCAACCGGTCATAACTCGAGGACTACTCAACAGGTGCAGCACCGTTTGCAGAATGGGACTTTTGGCGGGCTCAGCAGGGCAGAGACAACCTGGACAATTCCTATTGGCTTTTGAAAGCCAATAGAATTAGACTCTATTCAAGAGAGTCTATTCTATTGGCTTTCAAAAGCCAATAGAATAAAAGGAAGTAGCACAGCTAAGGAAAAGGGGGAAAAAATGGCGGACTGCGTTGTTTGACGACCTCCGTGAAATGGTCGTTCGACCCCAAATGGGGTCCCGACCCACAGGTTGAGAACCGCTGGTATAGAGTTTCTTGCTTGAGCAGGGAGTTGGACTAGAAGACCTCCAAGGTCCCTTCTAGCTCTATTCTGATTGCAATTGGTCCTTAGTGCCCTCTGAACTTGGTAGCTGTCATGCAGATGTTTTATTATCCAACTAGATGACTTCAATAGTGCTAGAAGGGAGTGGGGTTTGCTCTCTATTTAGATATAAATGGCGTGCCCTGCCAGGGTTGGTGAGTGTGGTCTTGATGGTTAGGCTGTGGTTTACACCCTAATAAAGAAAAGTAAAGAGAGCACAGAAAGAAAAAGAAAGAAAGAAAGAAAGAAAGAAAGAAAGAAAGAAAGAAAGAAAGAAAGAAAGAAAGAAAGAACAAGAAGGAAAGAAAGAAAACAAGAAGGAAAGAAAGAGAAGGAATCAGAAGGAAGGAAGGAGAAAGAAAGAAAAAGGAAAGAGAGAAAGAAAGAAAGAAAGAAAACAAGAAGGAAAGAAAGAAAGAGAAGAAAGAAGAAGGAAGGAAGGAAGGAAGGAGAGAAAAAGAAAGAAAGAAAGAAAGAAGAAAGAAAGAAAGAAAGAAAGAAAGAAAGAAAGAAAGAAAGAGAGGGAGGGAGGGAGGGAGGGAGGGAGGGAGGGAGAATCTGACCTTGCCTTGGAAAATTTCATATATAGACCTGAGAGTTTGACCTCAAACATTTCCTCTCCTGGACAAACTCCAAGCTGGGATGTCTCTTTACCCACCCAGAGGGTTAGGGTTAGGATTAAAGTTAGGGAAAGGAAGGAAGGAAGGAAGGAAGGAAGGAAGGAAAGAAAGAAAGAAAGAAAGAAAGAAAGAAAGAAAGAAAGAAAGAAAGAACAAGAAGGAAAGAAAGAAAACAAGAAGGAAAGAAAGAGAAGGAATCAGAAGGAAGGAAGGAGAAAGAAAGAAAAAGGAAAGAAAGAGAAAGAAAGAAAGAAAGAAAACAAGAAGGAAAGAAAGAAAGAGAAGAAAGAAGAAGGAAGGAAGGAAGGAAGGAGAGAAAAAGAAAGAAAGAAAGAAAGAAGAAAGAAAGAAAGAAAGAAAGAAAGAAAGAAAGAAAGAAAGAAAGAAAGAGAGGGAGGGAGGGAGGGAGGGAGGGAGGGAGGGAGAATCTGACCTTGCCTTGGAAAATTTCATATATAGACCTGAGAGTTTGACCTCAAACATTTCCTCTCCTGGACAAACTCCAAGCTGGGATGTCTCTTTACCCACCCAGAGGGTTAGGGTTAGGATTAAAGTTAGGGAAAGGAAGGAAGGAAGGAAGGAAGGAAGGAAGGAAGGAAGGAAGGAAAGAAAGAAAGAAAGAAAGAAAGAAAGAAAGAAAGAAAGAAAGAAAGAAAGAAAGAAAGAAACCTTTTTTTGTCTCTTGATTTACTCAGGGTGGCAAATCCATCTGGGTGAGTTATTTCTTGACTTGTTTATCTGGGTGGGTAGTTTCTTGACTGGGATATTGTTGACTTTTTGATTGTTGGCCTAAGTGTGCTTATCTGCTTGCCTGGGTGTTGATTGCTCGTAAAGATTATTTTGGTCTCTTTGTTTCATTTTTGGAGAGGGTGCTCCACACTCTTTTCACACTGATGATGTTACCTAGCTGGGTCATGAAACATCTGCAAGAAAGCCACTAAGCTCAGAGAGCGCCAAGGACCCCTCAGTTAAACTTTGAGCTACAAACATCCCCTTCCATTCAATGCCTTTCATTTATCATGGATTTCCTTGGCTGTTCTATAACCCTTCACCTCCTTCAGGGCAAATTGGCTTAGGCTTACTTTGAGAATGATTGTTATTGACAAAGCTGTGGAAAAGCCAGAAGGTCAGTCAGCCACCTTCTTACTATAGGCAGCTTTGATTGCATTATATATTGGAGGGAGTGAAGGGGTGGGGGAAGGAACAGAGAACAAACATGTCTATGGAGTGAATGTCATCGTTTGTTATTTACTCAGAAAAGAATTGCTAAAAGCCAAGAGAACAGCAGAGGGAGGGAGGGAGGGAGGGGAAAGGAAAAGAAGGAAATGGAGGAAGGGAGGGAGAGAAAAGGAAGGAAGGAAGCAAGGAAGGAAGCTTGGAAGGAAAAGAAATGGAAGGAAATGGAGAGGGGGAGGGAAAGGGAGGGAGGGAAGGAAGGGAAATGGAGGAAGGAAAGAAAGAAGGAAAAAAGAAAGAAAGAGAAAGAAAGAAAAAGAAAGAAAAAAGAAGAAAGAGAAAGAGAAAAAAGAAGGAAGGGTAGGGTAAGGTAAGATGAAAGGAAAGGAAAGGAGGGAGGGAGAAAAAGGAAGGAAGGAAATGGGGAGAGAAGTGAGAGAAAGGAAAAAGGAAGGAAAGGAAGGAAGGAAAAGAAAGGAAAGGAATAAAGCTTTTTTTTTTTTTTTTTTGGTTTCCTGATTTACCCAGGGTGACAAATCCGTCCGGGTGATGCGTTCCTTGTTGGCTGCCCAACAGACCTTTGTTGATCGGCTGGTCCATCTCATGAAAGCCGTGCAGCGTGAAAGTGGGAATCGGAAAAAAAAGGTAAGGATCTCCAGACAATTAGCAATGGATCAGGAACCAACGTCAGCTGTGAGAAGCGCTGAGATGAAAACGAACCTTGATTCCATTAGCATCTAAAGCAGTGGTTCTCAACCTGTGGGTCGGGACCCCATTTGGGGTCGAACAACCATTTCACGGGGGTCGCCAAACAAGGCTGTCCGCCATTTTTCCCCCTTTTCTTTGGCCATGCCCCTGGCACCCGGTGATGTATAAGTGTTTGGGGGTCACCACAACATGGGGAACTGTATTATGGGGTCGCGGCATTAGAAAGGTTGAGAACCACTGATCTAAAGCTAATTAAACATCTCCAACCTGTTTGCTCCCTTGTCACCTGGTGAACCGTCCCCTTTCTGTTAAGTTTGGCCCCAGTTAAGTTTGGGTCCTACCCAAAGTCTCAATTTCTGCACCCCTGATTGAATGAAAGACCCCCCCCCATACCTGCCCATTCAAAAATGCATGCCATAAATTTCACAGAAAAAGAAAGAAAAAGAAAGAAACCACATTTATAAACATTCTCAGTATACACCCATATAACTTTGAAATTCCATTCCATATTCCATTCCATTCTATTATGTTCTAGAATATTCCGTTCGATATTCTCTTCTCTTATACAATAGAATAGAATATTCTAGAATATTGTATTCCATTCCATACTCCACTCCATTCCATTCTATTCTATTCTACTCTACTCTACTCTATTCTATTCCAATTTCTATTCTATTCTATATCCTATTGCTTATTCTGTTCTATTATGTTGTATTCTATTCTATTCTATTCTATTTCAATTTCTATTCTATATCCTATTGCTTATTCTATTCTATTCTATTCTATATCCTGTTCTTATTCTATTCTATTCTATTCTAATTCCATTCCATTCCATATTTTCTATTCCATTCCATTCCATTCCCTATTCTATTCTATTCTATTCTATTCTATTCTATTCTATTCTATTCTATTCTATTCTATTCTATTCTATTCTATTCTATATCCTATTGCTTATTGTGTTCTATTCTATTCTATTCCAATTTCTATTCTATTCTATATCCTATTGCTTATTCTGTTCTGTTCTATTCTATTCTATTCTTTTCTATTCTAGAATATTCTATTCCATCCTCTCTTCTCTGTTCTGTTCTAGAATATTCCGTTTTGTTCTAGAAGATTCTATTCTGTTATTCTACTATTCTGAGCATTAAACAAACGATTATTTTACATGGGACTCTTATTTGCCTATACTATCTTTCTCCCCTTTGCTTGTCTTTTCCTCCTCTAGAATGAGCGATTACAGACTCTCCTGGCAGACAATGAGAAGATGAATTTGTCAGAGATTGAACCCATCCCTCTGCCCCTCGAACCTCAAGTGAAAATTAGAGGAATCATCCCCGAGAAGGCGACTCTGTTCAAGGTAACAGTGCAGTCAGTATGATTTGGGTGATGTAAACATATCAATCTCTATGTCGATTCTCCCTCATCCAGGTCACGGTTGTCCCAAAGGTGCCTTTTCAAAAAGCCAGTGAACTTTCTTTGTTTTCCTTTGAAGACAATTCGCTTCACATCCAAGAAACTTCTTCGGTTCTGAGTGAACGGCGCAGGATGGAAGGATTTATATTCCTTTCCATCATCTGGTCGTCGGTAGTCCCTCTGAGAGTCGTTGAGGCCACCTGGAGGCTTATCTGTGCCCTCAGGGTCATCCGAATAGTGCAAACGGGTGTGGGAGACCTTCTTGGAACTGCTGAAAGGACTGTGTTGTAAACAGGGGATGGGTGGTGTCGTATCCTTCTCCCTCTGCAAGGAATATAAATCCTTTCACCTTCCACCATTCAGTCAGAAGTGAAGAAGCTTCTTGGATGAGAAGCGAAACCTCTTCAGGAAAACAAGGAAGTCCAGTTGTCTCTTGAAAAAGTATCTTTGGGATAATTATGACCTGGATAACTGAGAATCTCCCTAGACCAGGGGTAGGCCACCTTGGCTCTTTCATGACTCGTGGACTTCAACTCCCAGAATTCCTGAGCCAGCCATGCTGAGGGGAAAGGGAGAGGTTTCCAAGCTGAGCCTGCTGGCTCAGGAATTCTGGGAGTTGAAGTCCATGAGTCATAAAGCGGCCTAGGCCTAGGCCAGAGGTAGGCCATCTTGGCTCTTTCATGACTCGTGGACTTCAACTCCCAGAATTCCTGAGCCAGCCATGCTGAGGGGAAAGGGAGAGATTTTCAAGCTGAGCCATGCTGGCTCAGGAATTCTGGGAGTTGAAGTCCACGAGTCATGAAGGGGCCATAGTTCCCCCATGCTGGCTCAGGAATTCTGGGAATTGAAGTCCACAAGTCATGAAGGGGCCATAGTTCCCTCATGCTGGCTCGGGAATTCTGTGAGTTGAAGTCCACAAGTCATGAAGGGACCAAATTTTCCCTCATGCTGGCTCAGGAATTCTGGGAGTTGGTCCACAAGTCATGAAGGGGCCAAAGTTTTCCTCATGCTGGCTCAGGAATTCTGGGAGTTGAAGTCCACAAGTCACGAAGGGGCCAAGGTTTCCTTCATGCTGGCTCAGGAATTCTGGGAGTTGAAGTCCACAAGTCATGAAGGGGCCAAAGTTTGTGGCACCCTCTCAAACACTGGAATACTGCTATCCCCCCCTCCTCTCCCAGTTCTTCTTTTCCCCAGAAAAGGAAAGAGAAAGAATTCGAGAAAACAAGATTTGAACCTCGTAGGACAAAGAGTTTATTGCTTCAACATCCCTTGCAGGAAAGCGAGAGAGAGAGAGAGAGAGAGAGAGAGAGAGAGAGAGAGAGAGAGAGAGAGACTGAGGAGAGAGAGAGAGAGAGAGAGAGAGAGACTGAGAGAGAGAGAGAGAGAGAGAGAGAGAGAGAGAGAGAGAGAGAGAGAGAGAGAGAGAGAGAGTACCAGGTCAGGTCAAACTGATAAATGCATTTATTTGTAGAGGCTAATTGATTCCTTCCCCCCCCCCCCCCTTCTTTTTATGAGAGACAAATTGCCAGCTAAACAAATTAGGCTTTCTTTTTTTTTTTTTCGTTTTTTTTCAGAAAGGACATTTAAAATGGAATTGCCCTCTAAGTTAATTAGGGAAGAGAGTTAATTGCTTTAAAGTTATCCTCCTCTTTGTGTGTCCCCCCCCCCCTTCCAGTTTACAAAACAATATTTCCGGCTTCCTCTTCCACTTTTCCCTTCAATTCCAATTACATTATTGTGCCCTTTTAAGTAGCATCGAAAGGTTCAAAAATAGATGCAGAAGACAAATGACTGGGATTCTTTCTCCCATTATAGAAGATACAAATGATGATATTCCCCAGAATAGGAATTTCCTGACAATTTTATCGGCTTGGACTTCCTTATTTATTTACTTGTTCGTTGGTTGGTTTCTATCCTGCCTTTATGATTTTTTGCAAATAAACTCAGGGCAATGATAGCAGTATGCCAATATTTGTAAGGCTCCCATAAAGAAGAGGGGGTCAAATTATTCTCCAAAGCACCAGAAGGCAGGACAAGAAACAACGGTTGGAAACTGACCAAAGAGAGAAGCAACCTGGAATTGAAGAGAAACTTCCTGACAGGGAGGACAATTGAGTATGTCCAGTTTAATGAAGAGAAGGATGAAGGGGGATGGGATAGCAGTCTTCCAATATCTCAGGGACTGCCACAAAGAAGAGGGAGTCAAGCTATTCTCCAAAGCCCCTGAAGGCAGGACAAGAAACAACGTATGGAAACTGATCAAGGAGAGAAGCAACTTAGAACTAAGAAGAAACTTCCTGACAGTGAGGACAATTAACCAATGGAACAACCTGCCTCCAGAAATCGTGGGCGCTTCATCCCTGGAGGTTTTTAAGAAGAGGCTAGACCAGGGGTAGGCAACCTTGGCTCTTTTATGACTTGTGGACTTCAACTCCCAGAATTCCTGAGCCAGCCATGCTGAGGGGAAAAGGAGAGGTTTCCAAGCTGAGCCATGCTGGCTCAGGAATTCTGGGAGTTGAAGTCCATGAGTCATAAAGCGGCCTAGGCCTAGGCCAGAGGTAGGCAACCTTGGCTCTTTTATGACTCGTGGCCTTCAACTCCCAGAACTCCTGAGCCAGCATGGGGGAACCACGGCCCCCTTGATGACTCGTGGACTTCAACTCCCAGAATTCCTGAGCAAGCCATGCTGAGGGAAAGGGGAGAGGTTTCCAAGCTGAGCCATGGCTGACTCAGGAATTCTGGGAGTTGAAGTCCACGAGTCACAAACGAGCCAAGGTTGTCTACCCCTGGGCTAGACAATCACTTGTCTGAGATGGCATATAGGTTCTCCTCCTTGAGCAGGGAGCTGGACTAGAAGACCTTCAAGATCCCTTCCATCTCTATTCTATTCTAATCAATCAACATATGTACCCATACTTTTTTTTTCAGTATGTTCTAACTTTGAACAGATACTAAATGAACGGTTGTAAATTTGGAACTCTCTGTATTCATTTCACGAGTGCACAGTTTTATTTGGAGATTCCTATACTGAGGGAAAGAAATCGCCCTGTTTTTCCTCCCAGAAAAAGTGACCTCTTAAACAATTAAAAAAAATTGATTTCTTCTTTTCTCCTTCTCTGATCAGAGTGCCCTCATGCCGGCTCAGTTGTTCTTCAAGACCGAAGACGGGGATAGCTACCCTGTCATCTTCAAACACGGAGACGATTTACGTCAAGATCAACTCATTCTCCAGATCATTTCTCTGATGGACAAGGTGAGATTTTGCCATCTAGTGATTTAGCCCTGGTCCGTCTTTGGAAACCTAGTTAGTTCCAGAAGAGATGGAAGGGAAAAAAAAATAATCTGTTAAATGTTTAACCAAGATTGGAAAGGACTCCGTCCCATCCAGAACAAGCATTAAAGTTGTGTGGAATCCTTGGTGCTTTCTGAACTGGATTGTTTTCTTGTAGATGCTTCATTACCCAACTAGGTAACATCATCAGTGCCAGAAGAGAGTGGTGTTTATGGAGAGGAGGAGGAGGAGGAGGACTGTGGGGTCTTTGGTGCTCTCTGAGCTTGGTTGTTTTCTTGCAGATGTTTCATTACCCAACTACGTAACATCATCAGTGCTAGAAGAGAGTGGTGTTTATAGAGAGGAGGAGGAGGAGGAGGAGGAGGAGGAGGAGGTGGAGGACTGTGGGATGCTTGGTGCTCTCTGAGCTTGGCTGTTTTCTTGTAGATGTTTCATTACCCAACTAGGTATTATACTGTAAGGAATGTAACAGCCACTGTGTGGGACAAACAGGCAGAAGACTAGCAGAGCACATCCATGAATATCAACTAGCTGTTGAAGATATGATGAAACCTTTTTAATTGCACAACATATGGACAGACTTAACCTTCGTTTCCATTGGGATGCAGTGAGCATCCTACATCAAGGACAAAAAAGCCAAGAGAATTCCTGGAAGCCTGGCACTCAGACGAACCAGCCAACATCAGACACATTGAGATAATCAACGCCTACCTACCGTTCAAAAGTGACAATCAAAAAGGCCAAAGCACCTCATTGTCAGCAATCAATAGCCAGATAAGCAGAGATTTAATCCCAAGCAGTAAACAATACCCCAGTCAAGGATCTACTAACTTTAAACAAGAGCCTAATCCAAGAGCCACCAAGACCACTCCAACCAACATTGACTGGGCAAGACACATGTTGATGTTCCCTAATTGGGTAATGAAATATCCAAGAAAACCACCAAGCTCAGAGAGCCTCACAGTTCAACCTTAAGCTGTAGTAATCCTGATATTCTCTTATTTTGATCTCTCTCTCCCTCTCTGTCTCTGTCTCTATCTGTGTCTCTCTGTCTCTCTCTCTGTCTCTCTCGCTCTCCTGTCTGTCTATTATCTATCTATCTATCTATCTATCTATCTATCTATCTATCTATCTATCTATCTATCTATCTATCATCTATCTATCTATCTGTTATCAATGTATCTACCTACCTACCTACAACAGCGTAATCAAGGAAACACCAAGACCCCTCCCACCAACACTGATAGGACAAGACACATGTATATAAACAGAGAACAAACCCTATTCCCTTCTAGCACTGATGATGGTACCTGATGATGGGTAATAAAATGTTCAAGAAAATCACCAAGTTCAGAGGGCCTCACAGTTCGACCTTGAGCTATAGTAATCCTGATATTCTCTTCTTTTGATCTCTCTCCGTCTGTCTATCTCATCTATCTATCTCATCTATCTATCTATCTCTATCTATCTATCTACCTACCTACCTACCTACCTTCCTATCTATCTATCCATCCATCCATCCATCCATCTATCTACCAATCTATCATCTTTCTTTCTTTCTTTCTTTCTTTCTTTCTTTCTTTCTTTCTTTCTTTCTTTCTTTCTTTCTTTCTTTCTTTCTTTCTTTCTTTCTTTCTTTCTTTCTTTCTTTCTTTCTTTCGCTATCTATGTATCTACCTACCTACCTACCTTTCTGTCTATCTATCTATCTATCTATCTATCTATCTATCTATCTATCTATCTATCTATCTATCTATCTATCTATCTATCATCAATGTATCTACCTACCTACCTACCTACAACAGCCTAATCAAGGAACCAAGAACACTCCTAGTAACACTTGACAGGGCAAGTTAACAGTATATAAACCCCACTCCCTTCTAACACTGATGATGTTAACTAGCTTGGTAATGAAATGTCTGCAAACAACCAACCAACCCCAGAGAGCACCAAAGAACCCACAGTTCAACCCTGAGCTGTCTATGACTAGAGTGCTTTAATTGGATCCATCCACCAAGAAGTGACTTGGCCTAAACGCTCTAGGCTCGTTTCTCAACCCTGGCAACTTTTAAGACGTGTGGACTTCAACTCCCACAAATTCCCAGCCAGCATTGAAGTCCACACGTCTTAAATTGCCAAGGTTGAACAACACAAGCCTAGAGTGTGCTCTGCATTTTTTCCACTTCTAGGATTCTGTGTGAACAATAAGGACAGAACAATATTTCTTTCTAAATTACATCCACTCCACTTCTCATGGTAGCCGTTAACGTTATTCATGAGCAAAACTAGAGTAAGGTTAGGGGGGGGCGACATGATAGCTGTGTTCCAATATCTCAGGGGTTGCCCCAAAGAAGAGGGAGTCAAGCTATTCTCCAAAGCACCCGAAGGCAGGACAAGAAACAACAGATGGAAACTACTCAAGGAGAGAAGCAATCTGGAACCAAGGAGGAATTTCCTAACAGTGAGAAACAGTTAATCAGTGGAACAACCTGCCTCCAGAAGCGGTGAATGCTCCAACACTGGAGGTTTCTAAGACAAGAGTGGACAACAATTTGTTTGAAATTGTATAAGGTTTCCTGCTTGAGCAGGGGGTTGGACTAGAAGACCTCCAAGGTCCCTACCAACTCTGTAAATTAATCAGTGAAAGGGCTTGCTTCCAGAAGTTGTTGGTGCTCCATCAGTGGAGGTCTTCAAGAAGAGATTGGACAGCCATTGTTCTGAAGTGGTATAATGCTTCCTGCCTGAGCAGAGGGTTGGGCTAGAAGACCTCCAAGGTCCCTTCCAACTCTGTTATTCTGTTACTCTGCCAGATTGTTGCTTACACATTTCTCATCGTGATCACCATTTCTATCCCTAGCTCTTACGCAAGGAGAATCTGGATCTGAAGTTAACACCCTACAAAGTGTTGGCTACAAGTACGAAACACGGTAAGAGGGTTTCCCCTTCCACCTCCATCTTCTCCCTATGTCATGGTTCCGACTAATGAAACACTTCAAAGAACTTCCAGGCATGTTTATCCTAAAGCCTTTATTACCAGTGTTACAAATTGACGGCACATCGTGGAGGTTTATGCCAGAATCTGAATTCCTCTTGCTGGCATCTAACTTTTCTTGCTAAACCCCTCCCTTATCTTGCAGTCACAAGTCACATCTTCCAATTAGCCCAGAGGGCAGAGATTCACTTCCATTCCTTTTCCCGGGCTTTTGTTATTTCCCCTCCCTTTTCTCTGTCATCTGAATTAACTCTAAAAATACCAGACAGTTCTGCATATTTTGTCAAAGCAAGAAGATTCAATATTAGCAGCGTTGACACCCTACCTCCCCAAGTCGGAGGAGTAAAAAAGGTACACATAGTCCTCAGCTTACCAGTGTGGGACCTTCCCACCATGGATGTAAAGCAGGTCATAAAACAGATTCTTTTCAGCAGTCGTTCAGTAAACACCACACTCACTAAGCACACCAATGGTACACTATGGATGCAAAACCCAGAAGTGCTGGTTTTTAGCAAAACCATCACATGTGGGTCACGTGTCTACAGGATGTTACCAATGGCCGTAAACATAGCCATGTTGCCAAGCAACTGAATGCTTCAGGGGAAGGGTGACGGTCAGAATTTTGAATCTGGCTTGTAAGTAGAGGACTACCCAATATGATAGGATTCAAATGCCTGAACAATCAGTTCTGTTATGAAATGCAGGCCTGGTCCTCCGATGCCTTGAATGGACTTCCGGAAGTGGCATCAATGCACTTCCGGTGGGCCGTTCTAAGCTGGGAGGCCTCCTCCAGGCCTCCAATGCCTAGAACAGACTTCCGGAAGTGATATCCATGCACTTCCAGTGGGCTATTCCAGGCCTGGGAGGCCGCCTCCAGGCCTCCAATGCCTAGAACAGACTTCCGGAAGTGATATCCATGCACTTCCAGTGGGCTATTCCAGGCCTGGGAGGCCTCCTCCAGGCCTCCAATGCCTAGAACAGACTTCTGGAAGTGATATCCACGCACTTCCAGTGGGCTATTCCAGGCCTGGGAGGCCTCCTCCAGGCCTCCAAATCCTAGAACTGACTTCCGGAAGTGGCATCCACGCACTTCCAGTGGGCCGTTCTAGGCCTGGGAGGCCTCCTCCAGGCCTCCGATGCCTAGAACAGACTTCCAGAAGTGGTATACATGCACTTCCGGTGGGCCGTTCTAGGCCTGGGAGGCCTCCGAGAGCTAGACTGGACTTCCAGAAGCCAGCCGGTTCTCCGAATTCAGTTAAATTTAGCTACCAGTTCTCCCAAACTGGTGCGAACCAGCTGAATCCCACCACTGGGACTACCTATATTTAGAAAGTTCTCAAAGAGTCCAGGCCCTCAGCATGGAAAAAGACGTTATCTTCTTTCGAACGTATACATATCGTCTGTCCCAAAGCTGCTTTTTTTAAAATATATTTTATTAAATTTTATAAGGGCAAAGGAAAAATAGGGTCAATAAGGGTATGACAAGGGGTAACAAACAAAAAAGGTTAGACCAGGGGAAGGGATAGGTACACTAGTGGGGTTGTCCCCCACACTAAATCAACGCTTTAACAAATAAACCCGTCCGGCTATACATATTCAATCGAATTCTTGTAGGAAAACGTAAGAGACTTTCACGAATTCCAAAGGATGTAGCAGAGAGATTTATTTTGCGCAAGGTTCAGAAGCGATTAACAACCGGCAATTCTGAACAAAGGGGGCGGGTTCAGACTACAGTTTTATACTTTCCATTTCTCAGGAACGAAAAACCATACATCAATCTACATTGTATTTTCTTCCGTTAGTTTCTCACAGGCATACAATGAAGAGAGTTTTAGTTTATACAATGTTTCTAAATGTCCTGCGCATTTGGTTAGTCACAGATTCCATACACAGCTTTATTCCAGTAACTATGCAGACACATCATTTTTCTTTTAGGGATTTTTCATTATCATTATTATTATTCCACTTTATTCTTCATTATTCTACTTTATTCTACTTCCTTCCCCTTTATTCTACTTCAATACTAATTAATATAAAATAGTGATGCTTAATATAATATTACTAATGTATTACTACTTAACTATAATAACTTTAACACATTAATATATTACTTATTAGTTATAATTACTTATTATTAGAGTCACAAAAAAGGAAAAAAAATCATAGGAATAAACATAAAATTTAAATGCAAACTTTATATGATACTAAACAGTTGTAAAGCTCAAATTAACTATAATTACATAACTAAAATTTGATAAATTGGTAAAAATCCTCTAAGTAAATATCCATACTTAATAACCAGATGCTTTTTTAAAGAGGCAACTGGACTTCCTTGTTTATTTTTTCTTTGAAGACATTTCGCTTCTTATTCCAAGAAGCTTCTTCAGGGTCTGACTGGATGGTGGGGAAATGGAAGGATTTATACTCCTTGCAGATCGCTGGTCATTTGCCTTCTTTTAGAGAGCCATTGAGGCTTATCTGGGTCCTCAGGATCACCTGAGTGGTGCAAATGGGTGTGGAGCCTTCCTGGGACCTCTGAAAGGACTGTGATGTAGACTGGAGATAGATGGTATCATATCCCTCCCCTCTGTTGAGAGAGGGCTGTTCAGTTTTGACATAGGCCTCCAGTGGCTTCAACGACCCTCTGAAAGAATGCAAATGACCAGCTGTCCGCAAGGAATATAAAGAAGCAAGGAAGCTTCTTCAGCTCTGATTGGATGGTGGGGAATGGAAGGATATATACTCCTTGCAGACCGCTGGTCATTTGCCTTCTTTTAGAGAGTCGTTGAGGCCACTTGGAGGCTTATCTGTGTTCTCAGGGTCACCTGAGTGGTGCAAATGGATGTGGAGCCTTCCTGGGACCGCTGAAAGGACCGTGTTGTAGACTGGAGATAGATGGTGTCATATCCCACCCCTCTGTTGAGAGAGGGCTGTTCAATTTTGACATAGGCCTCCAGTGGCTTCCACAACCCTCTGAAAGAATGCAAATGACCAGCCGTCTGCAAGGAATATAAAGAAGCAAGGAAGCTTCTTTAGCTCTGACTGGATGGTAGGGAAATGGAAGGATTTATACTCCTTGCAGATCGCTGGTCATTTGCCTTCTTTTAGAGAGCCATTGAGGCTTATCTGTGTCCTAAGGGTCACCTGAGTGGTGCAAATGGGTGTGGAACCTTCCTGGGACCGCTGAAAGGATTGTGATGTAGACTGGAGATAGATGGTGTCATATCCCTCCCCTCTGTTGAGAGAGGGCTGTTCAATTTTGACATAGGCCTCCAGGTGGCTTCAACAACCCTCTGAAAGAATGCAAATGACCAGCCGTCTGCAAGGAATATAAAGAAGCAAGGAAGCTTCTTTATCTCTGACTGGATGGTAGGGAAATGGAAGGATTTATACTCCTTGCAGACCGCTGGTCATTTGCCTTCTTTTAGAGGGTCATTGAGGCCACTTGGAGGATTGGGGGACAAGGACAAAACCTGAGGTGCTTCTGAGCTGCGAGCGTTTGGTTTCTCTTTCTGCTTCTCTAGGTTTCATGCAGTTCATCCAGTCGGTACCCGTGGCTGAAGTCCTTGCGACTGAAGAAAGCATCCAGGTGGGTCTTTTGACTTGACCGGGGTTGGAGATGAAGAGAGAGGTTGAGCCCTGGGGGTGCAGAGGTTAGAATGCAGAACTATCATCTCGTGATGGTGAGCCAGGGTGGTGCAGTGGTTAGACTGCAGTATTGCATGCAAACTCTGCCTACTGCCACGAGTTCAACTCTGATTGGCTCAAGGTTGATTCAGTCTTCCATCCTCCCGAGGTCGGTAAAAGGAGGACGCAGATTGTTAGAGACAATAGCTGACATTGTAAACTGCTCAGAGAGGCTGGTAAAGCACTGAGAAGCAGTATAGAAATCTGAGTGCTATAGCTAGTGCTCCTTCCCTCCCTCCCTCCTTCCTTCCTTCCTCCCTCCCTTGTTCTTTCTTCCTTCTCTCCCTCCTTCCTTCCCTCTCTCCTTCCTTCCCTCCTTCCTTCCCTCCCTCCCTCCTTCCTTCTTTCCTCCCTCTCTTGTTCTTCCTTCCTTCTCTCCCTCCCTCCCTTCCTTCCTTCCTTCCTTCCTTCTCTCCTTCGTTCTTCCTTCCCACCCTCCTTCCCTCATTCCTTCCTTCCTTTCCTTCCTTCCTTCCTTCTCTCTCTCTCACTCCCTCCTTCCTTCCTTCTATCCAGTACATCCCTCCAGCCTTTTTTCTTTCTATCTGTCTAGCATCTGTCTAGCATCTCTCTCTCTCTCTTACACACACATCTCTTATCTCTCTTGCATCTATTAGTCTGTCTGGATCTATCATTTCTCTATCATCTCTTGATGGTGAGCCCTGGTGGCGCAGTGGTTAGGCTTTAGTATTGCAGGCAAACTCTGCCCACAGCCAGCAGTTCGATCCTGACCGGCTCAAGGTTGACTCAGCCTTCTGAGGTCATAAAACGAGGTCCCAGATTGTCGGAGGAAAAATTTAGATGCTTGGCCACTGACTCATATTTGTGAGGGTCGCAGTGGCCCAGGGTCACATGATCCCCTTTTGTGAGCTTCTGATGAGCAAAGTCAGTGGGGGAAGCCGGATTCCGTTAACAACTGGGTCGCTAACCTTAACAACTGCCCCGATTCAGTGAACGACGGTGGCAAGAAGAGGTCGTAAAATGGGGCAAAATTCGTTTGACAAATGTCTGACTTAGCAACAGAAACTTTGGGGTCAGTTGTGCTTGTAGGTTTTGGACTCTACAGCAGTGGCCAAAATTGTGGAAACCTTTTGGGAAAAGTGTACAGTAGAAATGCCACTTTTGGTTAAGTTTCCACCCATTTTTCTTCTAATTTCTTTATAACTATAATTAATAATACTATTTTACATCGCTTTCTGGGCAACCAGTCAACTCTTTGCACCATGACTTTAATTTTATTACTTTTTACAAGCTCACTAAAGGAAAGAACACAAAAAAAAACCCCAACTAACTTGATAGCGATCCCATAACACACTGACAAATGTCCTCCTCTCACTTCAATACAGGGCATCAATAACTGAATTCTACCGTGATCTGATTGGCTCATTGCCAAAACAAGATGACACCCGATTGGCTCTCTAAACACGCATGCTCATTGGCTACAATCAGGTGAAGGAAAGCTACCTGAGATCAACCAAAGCCAAGTTGTGCTTTCTTTTTCTGGTTATTTGGCTGTAACTTTTCATAGAATACAGTACAGATAATTGAACACATTTTGTTGCCTTACATTCTTGATTAAATTATCTTTCCATTTATATATAATTTTCTGGTACTACTCCAAAAGAAAAGTGGTGTTATTAGCCATCCAACCCCAAACATACACTTTTCCCAAAAGGTTTCTACAATTTTGGCCACTACTGTATGTGTGTATGAATGAAAAGACCTTACAGCAGTTTTCTCTGTGATCCTTTTCTCTATCCTCCTTTGGCTGGGCCAAAAAATTCAGGTTGTCTTTAACTTAATGACTGTTTCTTTAACGGCTGTTTGAAATTACAAGGGCACTGAAAAAAAAAAAAGATTAGAATTGGTCCTTGCACTTAGAACCATTTCAGCATCCCTCTATCCCCGTGGTCAACATTCAGACTTTTAGCACCCGATATGTTATTTACAATAGTTAAATCAGGGCTTTTCAACCTTTTCACCCATTGTACCACTTTTGGGATATGGCAATATCCAAGTACCACCAGTCGCCTAGTAAGGTGTCAAAAACTTGATGATCAAAAAAAAAAAAAAGGAAAAAAGTAATGAAGTACAGGTAGTCCTCGACTTACAACAGTTCGCTTAGTGATTGTTCGAAGTTATAATGGCACTGAAAAAAGTGCCCCCCAAGCCACAGCCGAGCAAAACACCTGCCTGCCCACCCGGCAGTGCTCTTCCTCCTGTCCGAGGTTTTCATTGTTGTGAGCATTTCTGTTGAGGATAGGCAGTGGGGGTGGGGTAAGGGGGGGTGTTTGGTTTTTATTCCCCCCCCCACGTCTGCTGGGTGGTTGCAGCAGGTTTTGGTCCCTTCCCATGACCCTGGGACACTGTGACCGTCATAAATATGAATCAGTTGCCAAGCATCTGAATGTAAATCACAAGACCCTGGAGAGGCCGCAACATTCCAGCTGATCAGCGCTTCTTCTGGACTCAGCAGAAGCGCCAGGATCAGCACCAAGCTCCAGCTGGAGACTGGCGCTAATCCTGGAGCTTCCACTGAGCCCTGACAGCCCTGAAGAAGCACTGGTCCTGGCGCTTCTGCTGAGCCCTGACAGCCCTGCAGCTCCAGCCGTCTCTCGCTCAGGCTTGTGCGGTGCTGCCACCGGTTCAGCCCATTCCCCTCCCCCGCCACCACTTTTCTAGGATGGTCGCGTACCACCTGCCAGGTGCCAACGTACCCCAGGGGGTACCCATACCACTGGTTGAAAAGCCCTGAGTTAAATCATCCCAAGATTAGATGGTCACCATTTGCAGCCTTGCCAGCCAACATCTGGCAAACAGAGTCATTGGGCAAAGTCAATTTCACTTCACCACCTCATCAGCAATATTGTCAATTTGCTGAATGACTGCTTTTCTTAACAACGGGGTGTCTATGGAGCTTCTCCGTCATCCAGGTCATGGATGTCCCAAAGGTGCTTTTTTCAGGAGGCAACTAGACTTCCTTTGTTTTTCGTTGAAGATGTTTTGCTTCTCATCCAAGAAGCTTCTTCAGGGTTTGACTGGATGGTGGGAAAATGGAAGGATTTATACTCCTTGCAGACAGCTGGTCATTTGCCTTCTTTTAGAGAGTCGTTGAGGCCATTAAGAGGCTTTATGAACGGATTTCCATGGTTTTCCCAGTTGCAATGTATAGCTGTGAAAGTTGGACCATAAGAAAGGCTGAGCGCCAAAGACTGAGGCCTTTGAACTATGGTGCTGGAGAAGACTCCTGCGAGTCCCCTGGACTGCAAGGCGATCCAAGTGGTCAGTCCTAGAGGAGATCAACCCTGACTGGTCTTTAGAAGGCCAGATCCTGAAGTTGAAACTCAAGTACTTTGGCCACCTAATGAGAAGGAAGGACTCACTGGAGAAGAGCCTAATGCTGGGAAAGATGGAGGGCAAGAGAATAAGAATATGAGCCGAGGTGGCGCAGCAGTTAGAGTGCAGTACTGCAGGCCACTTTAGCTGACTGTGTTCAGCAGGTCAGCGGTTCAAATCTCACCGGCTCAAGGTTGACTCAGCCTTCCATCCTTCCGAGGTAGGTAAAATGAGGACCCAGATTGTTGGGGGCAATGTAAATATATATATATATATATACATTGCTTACTGGTGTACACCGCTTAGAGAGTGCTTGCACTTAAAGCGGTATATAAGTCTCATAAATAAATAAATAAATACATAAGGGGACGACAGAGAATGAGGTAGCTGGATGGAGTTCCTGAAGCAGTAGGTGTGAGCTTCAATGGACTCCAGAAAATGGTAGAGGACAGGAAGGCCTGGGGGAACGTTGTCCATGGGGTCGCGATAGGTCGGACACGACTTCGCAATTAACAACTGACATTCGCATGGTCATTCGCATTCTTTTAGAGAGTCATTGAAGCCTTTTGAAGGTTTACCTGTGTCCTCAGGGTCACCTGAGAAGTGAAAATGGTGTGGAGTCTTCTTGACTGCAGGATGTTTTCTGCCCTGGGTCCCTTCACTGTTGAAGACAAGTGCAGGCTGTTGGGGGTGTGTCTGTGTTGTCTGCGTCTCAAACTGAAGCTCAAATGATTCCTGTAGTCTATAATGTTTCCTGGAAATCCGTTCATAAAACCTATTAATGGCCTCAACAACCCTCTAAAAGAAGGCAAATGACCAGCGGTCTGCGAGGAGTATAAATCCTTCCATTCCCCACCACCCAGACAGAGCTGAAGAAGCTTCTTGGATGAGAAATGAAATGTCTCCAAAGAAAAACAACAACAAGAAGGTCCAGTTGCCTCTTGAAGAAGCATCTTTGAGACGACTTAATGATGGACGTTCCGGTCCCAAATATCTTTTCAAGTCAAGGACCACCTGTAAACTTTCCATCTTGCTTTCGTAGAACTTCTTCCGGAAACACGCGCCGAGCGAAACCGGGCCCCACGGCATAAGTGCGGAAGTAATGGACACCTATGTGAAGAGCTGCGGTGAGCCTTAGCGAACACTTCCATGGGTCTGTCTGAGGTTCAGAAGCCATGGAAGTAACTACGTATCTTTTGAGTAGGGGTTTCCTGGAAAAACAAAAAACTTGCTTGGCAACAGTTAGGGCCGTGATGGAGCCATTGAGAACCTGTGGGAGCTGCGACGCAGTGGCAACACAATAATTTATGCCAAAGCTCATCTGAATTGAGGAACCAAGGGTCTTCAGGTTGTCCACATCCTGGACCTTTTAAAGAACCTCGGCCAACCTCAGAGTTTGTGTCCCATTGGACTTAACGGTCTTCAATTTGGACTGGACAGCCTAGTCCCAGTCAATGGCAGAGTTCACCAGCTTGACTTTGGACTATTCTTTCTCAGGGTTATTGTGCTTGAGGGGTGTGAACCTAGAAGAGAAGTCCTTGTATCTTTCCTTACAATGAAGAAAATAATAATAATTGCAACTCAAGGAAGGAAATATTTGTAAAAGAGGAGAAGGAGAAGAAAGAGGAGGATTGTGAGGTCCTTGATGCTCTCTGAGCTTGGTGGCTCTTTTTGTACATTTCATTACCAAACTAGGTAACATCATCAGTGCTAGAAGAGAAAGATGTTTATGGAGAGGAGGAGGAGGAGGAGGATTGTGGGGTCCTTGGTGCTCTCTAAGCTTGGCTGTTTTCTTGCAAATGTTTCATGACCCAACTAGGTAACATCATCAGTGCTAGAAGAGAGTGGGGTTTGTGGAGAGGAGGAGGAGGAGGAGGAGGAGGAGGAGGAGGAGGAGGAGGATTGTGGGTCCTTAGTGCTCTCCGAGCTGGGTTGTTTTCTTGCAGACATTGCATTACCCAACCAGGTAAAATCATCAGAAGGGAGTGGAGTCTTCTTACCACCACTGATGATGTTACCTAGTTGGGTAATGAAATGTCTGCAAGAAAACAACCAAAGTCAGACATCACAGCTCTCTCTATTGTTAGTGTAGAAGGCATTGCTTATCATCAGCCATGCTCCACCCTTTAGGTCAGCACAAGATAAAGAGGAACGGTTGCAATTACTATCTCTTTTGATGCTAAAGGGGAAGAGAGAATTCATTTTTATTGGCCACATCTGTCCAGGTTAACGAGGCCCTTCGGGAGCGTTTGAAGTCTCTGCTCTGTTGCTTCCTTGAGGAATTCACCAGTATTCTAAACGTGGCTTTACTTTAATGTTGGTTGGTTACTAATAGCCTTGAACCAGAAATGATAAGTTAATGATTGTGCTCAAACAGAAATGGAAAGTGTTTTGAGAAACAGCTTGTGTGAAGTGTTGTGCTAGAAATGGTGGAACTAGGAAGACTCTAGGGGTCCTTGATGCTCTCAGAGCTTGGTTGTTTTCTTGCAGACATTTCATGACCCAACTGGGTAGCATCATCAGTGCTAAAGGAGGAGGAGGACTGTGGGGTCCTTGATGCTCTCTGAGCTTGGTTGTTTTCTTGTAGATGTTTCATTACCAAACTAAGTAACATCATCAGTGCTAGAAGGGAGAGAGGTGTGCAGGGAAGAGGAGGAGGAGGAGGAGGATTGTGGGGTCCTTGGTGCTCTCTGAGCTTGGTTGTTTTCTTGCAGACGTTTCATTACCCAAGTAGGTAACATCATCAGTGCTAGTAAAGAGTGGGGCTTACAGGGAGGAGGAGGAAGAGGAGAAGGAAGAGGAGAAGGTGAAGGAAGAGGAAGACTAGGGGGTCCTTGATGCTCTCTAAGCTTGGCTGTTTTCTTGTAGATGTTTCATTACCAAACTAGGTAACCTCATCAGTGCTAGAAGAGAGTGGTGTTTATGGTGTGGTGGAAGAGAAGGAGGAGAAGGAGAAGGAAGAGTAGGACTGTGGGATCCTTGACACTTTAACAGCTTAGTTGTTTTCTTGCAGATGTTTCATTACCCAACTAGGTAACTTCATCAGTGCTAGCAGGGTTTCCACAGATTTCTGACATAATAATCTAGGGGACTGGAGGCTAAAACATATAAGAACGGTTGCTAGAATTGGGTATGTCTAGTTTAACGAAGAGAAGGACAAGGGGGGACAGGATAGCAGTATTCCAATATCTCAGGGGCTGCCATAAAGAAGAGGGAATCAAGCTATTTTCCAAAGCACCTGAAGGCAGGACAAGAAGCAACGGGTGGAAACTAATCAAGGAGAGAAGCAACCTAGAACTAAGGAGAAACTTCCTGACAGTGAGAACAATTAATCAGTGGAACAACCTGCCTCCAGAAGCGGTGAATGCTCCAACACTGGAAGTTTTTAAGAAGAGACTGGACAGCCGTTTGTCCGAAATGGTGTAGGGTTTCCTGCCTGAGCAGGGGGTTGGACTAGATGACCTCCAAGGTCCCTTCCAACTTTACTATTATTATTATTATTATTATTATTATTATTATTATCATCATCATCATCATCATCATCATCATCATTATCTATCTTGCCTCAGTTTAGTTTTTATCCTCAGGAGTTTGAACGTGAGAGTAATGCTAATTTTGTTTTATGTTTTTATTTTCAGCTGGATATTGTGTGATCACATATATACTTGGAGTTGGAGACAGACATCTGGATAACCTTCTGCTCACCAAGACAGGTAAAAAAATTCACTTTTGGGGGGTGGTGTAAATGTTGGGACATCTTCACTGTGCAATAAAATGATGTCCTTTTGAAATGGTGTGTCTTTGCCTATGAGCGCCAACTCTTGTTAAAGCAATTTTAACACAGGTTATAAAATACCCGGGAAACGATTGGAGCCACACAGTATTAAAAAAAAAAAAAAAATCTAAGGACTTTGTATAGAAGGCAGAATTAACAAGGCATAACTTGTAAATTAACAGTCCTAATAATTTAATAAAATGGGATGATTGTAGCATTCAGCCAGTAACCATTTGCAGTGCATTTACATTTTGCTCAATGCTTTATTATGCTGTTGTTATTCATGTTATACAATTTCCCTGCCACCCTGTTGTGTGACTCGGGCTATGGGTAAAACACAGAAAAGATAAAATTGCAATCAAAGGATGAAATTGATAAATAAGATCAGCTGATCCAATGCAACGAAACCAGGGGGTTAAACTCCTAAAACAGAGTTGTTGTAAAGGTAGCTGTGTACGTGAGTGGAGGTAGTATAGTGCTGTGGTGTGAACAGAGAAGGCGCATACCTTGATCCCTGCTGTTTTATTTCCATGAGAGGTAGGAACACCCAGCATATTTTGCAAATTTATTTGTGTAGAATAGCCAAGTTTTACCTGAAGCCGATGGCCCTGTGGTCTCCAGGATCCAAGCTCATTCTACTAAAGATGAAATCTACTAAAGGCTGAGAGTTAACTATGATGATAAATTCAATGAAGAAATCTAATAAAGATACAGAAACAACGTAATCTACAAAATCAACTGTAACAATTGCAACCAATTCTCCATTGGACAAACATCACGTCGATTGAAAACCAGGATCCACCAACATCGTCTGGCAGTCAAACTCCCCGATCCCAAATCCTTAATCTCTACCCACACCGACAGCAAACGGCACCAATTCGATTGGAGCAAGGCAAAAATCATCGGCCATGCTACCACCCGCAAGTTTGTGAGTTCATCGCAGCCTGGCACTCCACTAGCAAGTACTAGGCTACATTAACAGAGGGGTAGAATCAAGATCACGTGAAGTGTTAATACTACTTTACAATGTCTTGGTAAGGCCACACTTGGAATCCTGCATCCAGTTTTGGTCACCACATTGTAAAAAAGATGTTGAGACTCCGGAAAGAGTGCAGAGAAGAGCAACAAAGATGATCAGGGGACTGGAGGCTAAAGCATATAAAAAATGGTTGCTGGAATTGGTTATGTCTAGTTTAAGGAAGAGAAGGACGACGGGGGGACATGATAGCAGTCTTCCAATATCTCAGGGGCTGCCCCAAAGAAGAGGGAGTCAAGCTATTCTCCAAAGCACCTGAAGGCAGGACAAGAAGCAACAGATGGAAACTAACCAAAGAGAGAAGCAACCTAGAACTAAGGAGAAATTTTCTGACAGAACAATTAACCAGTGGAACAACCTGCCTCTAGAAGCTGTGAATGCTCCAACACTGGAAGTTTTTAAGAAGAGACTGGAGAGCCATTTGTCTGAATAGGGTTTCCTTCCTGAGCAGGGGGTTGGACTAGATGACCTCCAAGGTCCCTTCCAACTTTATTATTATTATTATTATTAGTAGTAGTAGTAGTAGTAGTAGTAGTAGTAGTAGTAATATTATTAGTATTATTATTATCAATGGACACATCAACCTTCAACCAGCCTATGAACCCCTCAGAATCCAAATCAACCGCACAGCCAACCAGAGACAGCACTGACCCTCAACCATCCCGCGCAATCCCCCACTCCCACCAGCAGTTCCCCTCCCAATGACCCTGACCTGATGTAACTTCCCCATCACAAGACCCATCACCAGCCTCTCTCTGATGACTCCCACTTGGCCCATCACAAGACCCTCACTCGACACACCCACACCTGAACCCCTTACAAAGAGAAGAACACACACACCGATATCCCCTAAACTCTGCTGAAGTCGTTACCTAACCTGGTAACGAAACGTTCAGAAACCAACCCAGAAGCTCTTAGAGAACGAGCCTTCACCCTCATCCTAAGCCACTATTGCCAGGAAATCTCTGTCAACCATCATCAGAGTTAAACTGAACAACTGGCCAGCCTACCAAGAACTGGACCACCAACACATTAGTTCTGGTCACCACAATACACAAACGAATCGGAGGCCTTGGAAAGAGTGCGGAGAAGAGCAACCAAGATGATCAAGGTCTGAATTGTAGGATGAAGAGTTAAGGCAGGGGTCTTCAAGCTTGGCAACTTTATGACTCGTGGACTTCAACTCCCAGAATTCCTGAGCCAGCATGGCTCAGCTTGGAAATCTCTCCCTTTCCCCTCAGCATGGCTGGCTCAGGAATTCTGGGAGTTGAAGTCCACGAGTCATAAAAGAGCCATAGTTCCCCCATGCTGGCTCAGGAATTCTGGGAGTTGAAGTCCACGAGTCATAAAAGAGCCCAGGTTGCCTACCCCCAGTCTAGCCTAACAAAGAGAAGGTTTAGGGGAGATCTGATACAATCTTCAAATACCTAAAGAGATGTCACAGGGAAGAGAGTTTTGATTTATTCTCCAAAGCACCTGAGAGCAGGAAAAGGAAAATAGGTGGAAGTTTGTTAAAAAAAAAAAAAAAGATCCAACCGAGAAATCTATGGAGCTTCTTAGTCATCCAGGTCAGGATGTCCTAAAGTTGTCCTAAAGTTGCTTTTTCATGAGACAACTGGACATACTTGTTTTTCTTTGAAGACGTTTCGCTTCTCATCCAAGATGCTTCTTCAGCTCTGACTGGATGGTGGGGGAATGGAAAAGATTTATACTCCTTGTAGACAGCTGGTCATTTGCATTCTTTTAGAGGCCACTTGGAGAATATTGGAGAAGAAGCCCATCAGAACAAGATTCAGCAGTCCATCTGCACTTAACAGACAAAGGCCATTCTTTTGAAGACAGCAAAGTCCACATTTCGGACAGAGAGGACCGCTGGTTTGAAAGAGGGGTCAAAGAGGCCATCTAGGTCAAGACTGAACATCCCTTTCTCAACGGAGGGGGAGGAATATGATATCACCTATCTCCAGTCTACAAAACAGTCCTTTCAACAGTTTCAAGAAGGCTCCACACCCATTTGCACCAGTCAGATGACCCTGAGGATACAGATCAACCTCCTGATTATGTTCACGCAGCCCACAAAAACTGGACCCTTTTCAAACCTGCATTTCAGGATTGGGTCAAAACACGATTAGCTTTAACACATTTTTCTTTTGGTGGCTCTAACTTAATTCGTGGTCCGGTGTCTTCTTCCAGGCCAGTGAGCGAGTTAATGGAGAAACCAGATTCACCGCGTTATGCAGACTTAATCATTGTGAAAAGACGATAAACACACGTGGAGCGCAACTGGTGTCAGCCATTCGAAAAACATTTGCCACGACAGTTTGATCACTGCGGTTAAGTCATCCAAGCCAGCATTTCGAAGACGGCGGCAGGCAGATGGGCCCAAGAAAAATAAACCTCTTAAAAGGATGGATAATAAAGCCGGCATCGTTTCCAATCTGCCTAATTTGTTCTTTATAAAACAACATCGCTAATTGGTCCTTGACAGACTCTTTTACACGCAGAGCAACACACATACACACACACACACACACACACACTATTTCAAGATCTGTTAATTATATGCCTGGGTTGTAGATTGTTTAAAAGACTTTTCGACAAACGTAGCTGCTATTATACACTCTGCTGCTTTCAAAACACAGTGCATGTTTAATAAGCATTTATTAGTCGCAGTTAATTAGGTAGTGACCGTAATTTTATTCAGACTGAATAAAGAGGGTTTTTTTTTCTTTTCCATCAGATCCTCAGTTATGATATTAATCTGACTTTTCTCTTTTTTCCCTAGCCTTTCTTATAAGTTCTTTTTTTTTTTGTACAATTCCTTCCTGTTAACATGTATAAGTCTGGTCCTGGGGTAGGCAACCTTGACTCTTTTATGACTTGTGGACTTCAACTCCCAGAATTCCTGAGCCAGCATGGGGGGGACTATGGCCCCTTCATGACTCATGGACTTCAACTCCCAGAATTCCTGAGCCAGCATGGGGGAACTATGGCCCCTTAATGATTTGCAGACTTCAACTCCCACAATTCCTGAGCCAGCTTGGAAACCTCTGAGGGGAAAGGGAGAGGTTTCCAAGCTGAGCCACGCTGGCTCAGGAATTCTGGGAGTTGAAGTCCATGAGTCATGAAGGGGCCTAGGCCCAGGCCAGAGGTAGGTAACCTTGGCTCTTTTATGACTCGTGGACTTCAACTCCCAGAATTCCTGAGCCAGCATGGGGAACTATGGCCCCTTCATGACTGGTGGGCTTCAACTCCCAGAATTCCTGAGCCAGCATGGCTCAGCTTGGAAACCTCTCCCTTTCTCCTCAGCGTGGCTGACTCAGGAATTCTGAGAGTTGAAGTCCACCAGTCATAAAAGAGCCAAGGTTGCCTACTCCTGGTCTGTCTATCGGGAGGAAGGCAGAAGAAGAAATTATAGTCCCAGATTGCACCAAACTCCTCTCAAAATAATAATAATAAAAAAATCATCTGCATCCAGACGCCTAGCAAAATGACAAAATGATTTGTGTTTTGTATTCTTTATGCCCTGTAGAGTCGGAAAGAGTCAGGTTGCCTTATGGATGTCTCAATAAATAAACGCATGCTTAAAAAGATCTTTTCGGAAGGTGAATTTACACAGCAGGCAACGGGGAGCTTGGAAGGGAAGAGATGGCTTATGCTTCAGTGGTTTGTAGAAAATGCAGCATGTTAATTCTTAATGTGGCCTCTTCCATCGGGCATGGCCTGCTGGGACAGCACCACAATTGAATTTCTTAACCAGGATGACAATTTGTGAACCTAGGTTAAATTTATCATGGAGAGGCAGACGTGGCCCTCAGTTGATAGTTTTCAAAAGTCCATTTGTTTGTCGTTTCTCCTCCGAACTTGGCAACTTTAAGACTTGCGGACTTCAACTCCCAGAATTCCTCCACCAACACTTAGCAACTTTAAGACTTGTGGACTTCAACTCCCAGAATTCCTCAGTCAGCATGGCTGGCTGAAGAACTCTGGGAATCGAAGTCCACAAGTTTTAAAATTTGCCAAGTTTGAAGACCCTTGGATTAAAACATGGTCCTGGGTTTCGAATGATAGATTTGGATTTGAATGAATTGGAGCAAAAGATTTAAGATTCTAGATCTGCAATCCAGAATTGTGTGTTTCCAACACTTGGAAAATTAGAATGTTTGATGGGACAGAAAAACGAGGGAATACATGGGGTGTTATCCCATAAACTGAGATTGAGTTTGGATAAAAAGAATTCAGAGGTAGATTTTGACTTTCCCAGTCCAGGTCCCGTATCCAGCTCTGAGCACCACACTTGAAGAAAGATTTAGAGAAATCTGAACCTTGAAGAGGCAGAGGACTAGAAACTTAATAGAGACCATAAGGGCAAGCAGTGTTTGACTTTGAGATGACTAAAGAAAAATACTCCAAATAGCTGAAAGGATATTGCATAGAAGATCAAGACCTGTTCTTTCTCTCTGTAAAGAACAAGAAAAGCTGATAAAAGCTACACAAAGGCAAATTATGAATAAGAATTTAGAATGTAGAATAGAACAGAATAGAATAGAATAGAATAGAATAGAATAGAATAGAATAGAATAGAATAGAATAGAATAGAATAGAATAGAATAGAACAGAGCTGGAAGCGACTTTGGAGGTCTTCTAGTCCAGCCCCCCGCTCAAGCAGGAGAACCTAGAATAGAATAGAGTAGAGTAGAGTAGAGTGGAGTGGAGTAGAGTGGAGTGTAGTGTAGTGGAGTGTAGAGTAGAGAAGAATAGAATAGAGTTAGAAGGGACCTTGGAGGTCTTCTAGTCCAACCCCCTGCTCATTTAGGAAACCCTATACCATTTCAGACAAGTGACTGTTTAGCCTCTTCTTAAAAACCTCCAGTGATGGAGCGTCCACGACTTCTGGTGGCCAGCTGTTCCACCGGTTAATTGTCCTCACTGTCAGCAAGTTTCTCCTTAATTCCAGGTTACTTCTCTCCTTGATTAGTTTCCATCCGTTGCTTCTTGTCCTGCCCTCTAATGCTCTGGTGAACAACCTGGCCTCCTTTGCCTTGTGGCAACCCCTCAGATACTGGAATACTGCTATCCTGTCTCCCCTATTTCTTCTTTTCTTTAGACTAGCCAAACCCAAGTCCCGCAGCCGTTCTTAGTTTAGTCTCCAGGCCTTGGATCATCTTAGTTGCTCTTCTCTGATTTTTTTCCAAACTCTCAGCATCTTTTTTGTGATATGGTGACCAAAATTGGCTGCAGTATTCGAGGTGTGGTCTCACTAGGGTTTTATAAATCAGTACTAACACTTTGTGAAGTAGTGCTCAAGTTGTCCTTTACCGAATGAGCTCAGATTTTATTTTTTTTATTACTATATTTACCCATCCCTTCCCTATATTCCCTTCCATTCCACTCCGTATTTTTTTATTCTATTGTGTTGTTGTGTTCTGTTCCATTCTGTTACGTTCCATTCCATATTTTCTATTCTATTCTGTTCCATTCCATATTTTCTATTCAATTCTTCATGAACGCATGACACAACATAGGAGAACAAACCCATGAGGACAAGATTCAGCAGTCCATCTACATTTAAAAGACAAAGGCCACTCTTTGGAAGACAGAGAGGACCTCTGGTTTGAAGGAGGAGTCAAAGAGGCCATCCAGGTCAAAATTGAATAGCCCTCTCTCAACAGCGGGGGAGGGACACGACATTATCTATCTCCAGTCTACAACACAGTTCTTTCAGCAGCCCCAAGAAGGCTCCACATCCATTTGCACCATACAGATGTCTCTGAGGACACATATAAACCTCCAAGTGGCCTGAATGACTCTCTAAAACAGTGGTTCTCAACCTTTTTAATGCCGCGACCCCAACCGGTCGTAAGTTGAGGACTACTCAACCGGTCGTAAGTCGAGGACTACTCAACTGGTGTAGCACTGTTTACAGAATGGGACTTTTGGCGGGCTCAGCAGGGCAGAGACAGCCTGGACAATTCCTATTGGCTTTTGAAAGCCAAGAGAATTAGACTCTATTCAAGAGAGTCTATTCTATTGGCTTTCAAAAGCCAATAGAATAAAAGGGAGTAGCACAGCTAAGGAAAAGGGGGAAAAAATGGCGGACTGCGTTGTTTGGCGACCCCCGTGAAATGGTTGTTCGACCCCAAATGGGGTCCCGACCCACAGTTGAGAACCACTGCTCTAAAAGAAAGCAAATGACCAGCTGTCTGCAAGGAGTATCAATCCTTCCATTCCCCACCATCCGGTCAGATCTGAAGAAGCTTCTTGGATGAGAAGCGAAACGTCTTCAAAGAGAAAAAAGGGAAGCCCAGTTGCCTCTTTAAAAAACACTTTTGGGGGTCAACCATGACCTGGAGGACGGACAATCTCCAGACAAACCACTTATGAAGAATGGAGGCTCTTGTTTACCTTTTTTCCACCACTGACTCTCGTTCTTGCTGATCCGATGCCTTTTAAAATGTGTTGGTGCACAAGACCGACCGTACCAGTTACATTTGCAAATACGCCTCAGATTAATTAACGCCTCTGATTCCCTCCATACCAAGCTGGATAAGAAGTATAATTACAGTCTCTCCGGACTTACTCTGTTGTCTTCCTTTTTTTTTTTTCTCTCCTATAAAAAGCGTGCATCTTTAGACTCAACGTGAAGACAGGCTCAACATAAATTAGCAGTGAGAAGAAGCTCTCTAAATGTCCGTAATTAAATAACTCGTGTGATTTTGCAACATAGATCAGAGCCTGCTGGTTTAAAACGGGTTTGGGTTTTTTTAAAAATTTTTAATGTGTTGCGCTTCGTGTGAGTAATATCTTTTACCGGGTTTTTTTTTTTTTGAGCGATCAGGGACGTAACCTATGGTACAACAGAGTTGATTCTTCTGGGATTCTTCTTATTTTTTTTTTATTTTTATTTTTTAAAATCTCATCTTTAAATCAAACCGTGCGGACTTGATGCTGGGAATTTCTGCTGGATAAATGAATGCAGGATGAAATATGTTTGTATTTGTATGAAGTTGGGTCCAGCCAAGCGGAAAGTATCTCTCTGATGTCTTTCGAGAAAATCCTCAATAGGAGTTAATAATAATAATAATAATAATAATAATAATAATAATAATAATAATAATAATAATAATACAACAACAACAACAACCAAATGAAGGACAGAATAGAGGCATGGGAAGACAAAGCACTACATGGCCAATACATAAAAAAAAATAGCTGGGAAAGCAGATAATAACAAGACCTGGCAATGGCTAAGAGCAGGAAAATTGAAGAAAGAGACGTAGGGACTAATTCTGGCTGCACAAGACCAAGACTTAAGGACAAATGCATATAAAGTCAAAATTGAGAAGACAGCAACAGACAGTAAGTGCCGCCTACACAAAGAAGCTGAAGAAACAGTGGACCACTTGGTAAGCTGTTGCAAGAAGATTGCACAAACTGACTACAAGCAGCGGCATGACAAAGTAGCAACAATGGTGCATTGGAAGATCTGCAAGAAATATCATTTGCCTGTAAGCAAAAACTGGTGGGATCACAAAATAGAGAAAGTCCTAGAAAATGATAAAATTAAACTGCTCTGGGACTTCAGAATTCAAACAGACAAGCACCTGCAACATAACACCCCAGACTTAACAATAATAATAAAGTTGGAAGGTAC
Source organism: Crotalus helleri (assembly GCA_024509115.1). Taxonomy (NCBI): domain Eukaryota; kingdom Metazoa; phylum Chordata; class Lepidosauria; order Squamata; family Viperidae; genus Crotalus; species Crotalus helleri. The sequence goes on along the minus strand of JAKSXO010000068.1, from coordinate 812,282 downwards.
CTTGGAGGTCATCTAGTCCAACCCCCTGCTCAGGCAGGAAACCCTATGCCATTTCAGAAGGTTGAATTCAATACCTCATATAGTTTGGGCGTCTCCTACTATTCCTGTACAGGTAGTTCTCAACATAGGACCGCAATTGAGTCTTAACATTTCTGTTGCTAAGTAAGATGGTTGCTTACACACAGGTCTACAGAAATTGGTTATGTCTAAATCTAGGAAAAAGGGAGTCATGATAGCAGCCTTCTAATATCTCAGGGGCTGCCCAAAAGAAGAGGGAGTCAAGCTATTCTCCAAAGCGCCTGAAGGCAGGACAAGAAGCAACAGATGGGAAAGTAACCAAAGAGAGAAGCAACCTAGAACTAAGGAGAAACTTCCTGACAGTGAGAACAATTAACCAGTGGAACTACCTGCCTCCAGAAGCGGTGAATGCTCCAACACTGGAAGTTTTTAAGAAGAGATTGGACAGCCATTGGTCTGAAATGGTATAGGGTTTCTTGCTTGAGCAGGGGGTTGGACTAGATGACCTCCAAGGTCCCCTTCCTAACTCTTTGATTCTGTTATTCTAAGTAGTAAAGAGAGAGCAAAACCTTGAAAATTCCCTGCCAGCCGTAAATTTAACCTGTAGTGTTTTTTTTTGTTTTTTTTTCTGACGTTCCCAATGCAGGCAAACTTTTCCACATTGATTTCGGCTACATTCTGGGCCGTGATCCGAAGCCTCTTCCGCCCCCCATGAAGCTGAATAAGGAAATGGTAGAAGGCATGGGAGGGACGCAGAGCGAGCAGTACCAGGAATTTCGGAAGCAGTGCTACACGGCGTTCCTTCATCTCCGCAGGTTAGAATTTTGCTTTTTGATAACCCACAACCTATCGGGTCATTCTTTCAGAGATATTTCCTTGCCAAATTTTTCAGTTAGGGTTAGGATTAGGGGTTAAGGTTGGGGTTAGTGTTAGGGGTTAGTGTTAGGGGTTAGTGGTTAGGATTGGAGTTAGGATTAGGGGTTAGAGTTAGGATTAGGGGTTAGAGTTAGGATTAGGGGTTAGGGTTAGGATTAGGGGTTAGGATTAGAGTTTAGGGTTAGGATTAAGGTTTAGGATTAGGGGTTAGGGATTAGGGATTAGTGTTGGGGTCAGGATTAGGGTTAGGGGTTAGAGTTAGGATTAGGGGTTAGAGTTAGGATTAGGGGTTAGGGTTAGGATTAGGAGTTAGGGTTAGAGTTTAGGGTTAGGATTAAGGTTTAGGATTAGGGGTTAGGGATTAGTGTTGGGGTCAGGGTTAGGGCTAGGGGTTAGAGTTAGGGATTATTGTTGGGGTCAGGGTTAGAGTTAGGATTAGGGGTTAGGGTTAGGGGTTAGGGTTAGGTTAGAGAACTTAAATTGACTACTTTGTCTGGAAAGCCTGTGGTCCATTCGGAGATAGCAGATATTTACAAAAATTTATAGAGCATTTTATGACATGTCTACTTTGAAAACAAGGACTAGGGTTGGCATGACAGCAATGTTTCAATATCTAAGGTGCTCTTACAAAGATAGATGGGTCAATCTATTCTCTAAAGCACCCGAAGGCAGGACAAGAAGCAACGGAGGGAAAGTAATCAAGGAGAGAAGCAACCTAGAATTAAGAAGAAACTTCCTGACAGTTAGAACAATTAACCAGTGGAACAACCTGCCTCCAGAAGCGGTGAATGCTCCAACACTGGAAGTTTTTAAGAAGAGACTGGACAGCCACTTGTCTGAAATGGTCTAGGGTTTCCTGCCTGAGCAGGGGGTTGGACTAGAAGACCTCCAAGGTCCCTTCCAACTCTATTATTCTTTATGCTGTAACTGCCTTGAAAGTAACCCATGGTGACCTGTATAAGACAGTGAAACATCAGTACAAAAACTGTTTTTATGACATTTTGCATTATGTCATAACAGCTCTATTATAACAGAATAACAGAGTTGGAAGGGATCTTGGAGGTCATCTAGTCCAACCCTCCTGCTCAGGCAGGAAACCCTATACAATTTCAGACAAATGGCTGTCCAGTCTCTTCTTAAAAACCTCCAGTGTTGGAGCATTCACAGCTTCTGGAGGCAGGTTGTTCCACTGATAATGGAATGGAATGGAATGGAATGGCATAGAATGGCATAGAATGGCATAGAATAGAATAGAATAGAATAGAATAGAATAGAATAGAATAGAATAGAATAGAATAGAATAGAATAGAATAGAATAGAATAGAATAGAATAGAATAGAATAGAAAATATGGAATGGAATAGAATAGAATAGAATAGAATAGAACAGAACAGAGCTGGAAGGGACCATTTCGGACAAATGGCTGTCCAGTCTCTTCTTAAAAACCTCCATTGTTGGAGCATTCACAGCTTCTGGAGGCAAGTTAGCCACTGATGAACTGCATTCGCTCAGGGTCCTGGTGGCTGAGAGCTGGAAACTAATTCTAAAAAGGTGAAAAGCATTTTGGATCTAACATTTGCAGCCTGATTGCCTTTGATATATGATGGCTAACGTAAAAATGCCACAGAGCTAGTCTCGATCTCCTGCTTGCCTGAACTGAGCAGAATGCAAAGGGCTAGACATCTTTATGGGTGCTTTATGATGTATGGGGAATAAAATGCAGGAAAGTGGGGAATATTAAAGATAATAATGGGAAGGAAATGTGCTTCAAACGCAGGCTCACGGAATTCACTTGAAGCAGGGTTGGGAGGAAAGGGGAGGAAAGAAAAGCAGATTCTCAGTCATGTTAGAACAATTAACCAGTGAAACCACCTGCCTCCAGAAGCGGTGAATGCTCAAACGTTGGAAGTTTTTAAGAAGAGACTGGACAGCCATTTGTCCGAAATGGTATAGAGTTTCCTGCCTGAGCAGGGGGTTGGACTAGATGACCTCCAAGGTCCCTTCCAACTTTAGTATTATGGATCATCGCACAGTCAGCCAGATGTTCAGACTGGATTTGGCATTTTGTCTACCTATCGAGTCCTTACCCAGGACCTGGGATAGGCAGATGTGGATGTTTGATGGTATTAAAGATATCGTCGCAGGATGGAAGCAGTTCCTAGTAAGGCCGCCTTTTGTAATTGACTGATAGCGAATTTGTCAATGCCAATGGTGTTCAAGTAGTGCTCCAGTTGTTTTGGGATTGCACCCAAGGAGCCTATTACTATTGGTACTACCCTTGCTTGCTTTTGCCACAGTCTTTCTATTTCTATTTGTAGGTCTTTGTATTTTGTTATCTTCTCCAGTTCTTTCTCTTCTATTCTGCTATCTCCAGGCACTGCCACATCCACTATCCAGACTTTTTTGTCTTTCTTATCAACAATTGTTAAGTCTGGGGTGTTATGTTGCAGGTTCTTGTCTGTTTGTTGTTGTTGTTGTTGTTGTTGTTGTTGTTGTTATTATTATTATTATTATTATTATTATTATTATCCAGGTCAGGGTTATCCCAAAGATCCTTTTTCACAAGGCAACTAGACTTTCTTGTGTTTTTTCTTTGGAGACGTTTCACTTCTCATCCAAGAAGCTTCTCCAGCTCTGACTGGATGGTGGGGAAATGGAAGGATTTATACTCCTTGCAGACCACTGGTCATTTGTCTTTTAGAGGGTCATTGAGGCCATTTGGAGATTTACCTGTGTCCTCAGGGTCACCTGAGCAGTGCAAATGGGTGTGGGGCCTTCTTGGGCTGCAGGATGTTTTCCCAACCCTTCCCTGTTGAAGAAAGAACAGGCTGTTGGGGACAAGTCTGTGTTGTCTGCATCTCAAACTGAAGCGCCAATGGTCCCCGGAGTCTGCAATGTTTTCTGGAAATCCATTCATCCTCCCGCACCATCCGAAGCAGGTTCATCCCAAACTGCGTAGCTAAATGTCTGTGGAGGTTCTCCGTCATCCAGATCACAGTTGCCCCAAAGGTGATTTTTTTTTTTCAGGAGGCAATTGGACTTCCTTATTTTCCTTTGAAGATGTTGCGCTTCTCATCCCAGAAGCTTCTTCAGCTCTGACTGGGCAGTGGGAATGGAAGGATTTATACTCCTTGCAGACAGCTGGTCATTTGCATCATTTTAGAGAGTCGTTGAGGCCACCTGGAAGTTTATCTGTGTCCTCAAGGTCACCTGAGTGATGGGTGATCTATCTACAATACAATCCTTTCAGATGGGTGCAGATGGGTGTGCTAGAAGGCTCCACACCCATCTGCACACCTACTCAGGTGACCCTGAGGGTCACTATAGGGTCCTTGGTACCCTCTGAGCTTGGTTGTTATCTTGCAGATGTTTCATGACCCAACTAGGTAACATCATCAGTGTTAGAAGGGAGTGGATTTTGAAGAGAAGAGGAGGAGGAGGACTGTGGGGTCCTTTGTGCCCTCTGAGCTTGGTTGTTTTCTTGCAGGTGTTTAATGACCCAACTAGGTGACATCACCATTGTGGAGAGCATACCCCACTTCCTTCTAACACCCATGATACTTAGTTAGGTGACGAAACATCTGCAAGAAAGCAACCAGTTCAGAGAGCACCAAGACCCTACAATAAGCATCCGTTCTCTTCAGTTTTCCATGTTTAACCAGGTTTACCAGGCCTGAGTGGTTTTGGAATGTGGGGTCCTGGATTGGCAACCACAAATTGGAATTTTAGTGGAATTGTTGAGCATGTAGGGTCAAGGCCTGGAGATCTCAAACCTCTCCACTAGAAGACCTTTTCTAGGAATCAAGAAAGACACACGGAGTTCCTTCTGAGAAAGTTTCCTTTATGGACAGAATCCTGTCAAACTAAAGCAGTTATTTGCATAAAATTACAGATATACCTTGAGAATCGCGAGGGAGAAGCCATTTTAACTCCCTTCCTTCCTACTAAACTTCCCATGCTTTGCTGCCTCTTTACCAACAGCAGCAGAAGTGACTAAATAGTTACTCCAAAGCTGGAGGTTGACCTAGTTTGTAAAAAACCCAGATGGGGTGGAATGTAGTCCGGATTCCCAGAAGGGAAGGGAATCCAGACTACATTCCACCCCATCTGGGTTTTTTTTTTTTTACAAACTAGGTCGACTTCCAGCTTTGGAGTAACCTTTTAGTCACTTCTGCTGCTAAAATACATGTATTTTAACATATTTAAAAATCCCTGATGTTCTCCCCCTTTTTTCTTTTTCTTTTTATTGAAAGTTTTACAAATTACAATATAAACCCACCCATCCCCTCCCCCCTCCCCTACTTCCCAGAGCTGATTACAGGGTAACAAATAAACAAACATAATCTAGCTAACATAAAGCAACTAAACTATCAATCAAAACCATAATACACTTTAACTCCTTCTCAAAACAAATATTAACAAATTAAGACAAAAATAATAATACAATTAATACTGTTAATAATTATCTACAATCTATTCAAAAGTAAGGTAATACTTTTCAGTTTCATACTTCTTCTGAATATAATCAATCCATCTTCTCCAAACCATAATATATCTTTCTTGTGAATGATCCTTCAAATTAGGCGGAGATTTTCGCCATTTCTGCTAAATTAGACACTTTAAGTATCCATTCTTCCAAAGTAGGCAATAAGTTTTCCCCCTTTTTTCTGAATCAAACCTGTGTTTCATCACAATGAAACAAAAAAAAACCCCACAATTTAGAAAAGCAGATGAAATGCTCCTATCAGAACACAAGATGGCACATGGCGGCAATAAATGCTATAAATCCTTCTGCCAGGATACCAAGATGCCGGATCAAGCTTCCAATAAATTATTGCAGGCTGGGAGAGAGTCTGAATGGTTATTTTCTCAAAGCTCAACCTGAGGATAGGGATTAAAAGCTTAAGTGCGCATGTTCACTGAAGTGCTTACAGAAAAATTAAGGAGAGAAAGTGTTCTAACAGTTATAGTAAACAACAAAAATGAGCAACGAGAATGATGCGGGGGCTGGAGGCTAAAACATATGAAGAACGGTTGCAGGAATTGGGTACGTCGAGTAGTTTAATGAAAAGAAGGGCTAGGGGTGACAGGATGGCAGTCTTCCAAAATTTGAGGGGCTCCTACAAGTCAAGAGGGTCAAACTATTCTCCAAAGCACCCGAAGCAGCAGGAGGAGAAACAGTGGATGGAAACTGACCAAGAAGAGAAGCAAATCTGAATTAAGGATAAATTTCCTAACAGTGAGAGCAATCAACCAGTGGGACAGAAGTTGCCTCCAGAGGTTGTGGGTGCTTCATCACTGGAGGTTTTTAAGAAGAGAATGGGCAGCTACTTGTCTGAAATGGTATAGGGTCTCCTGCTTGAGCAGGGGTTGGACTAGAAGACCTCCAAGGTCCCTTCCAACTCTATTCTGTAATCTAAAACAAGGGGTCCCGGACGCTGATAGCCTGGGTTCGAGCTCCGAGCTCCGCACAGTGGAGTGAGCTCCCGTTCCTTGCTCCAGCAAGGAATGGTATAGGGTCTCCTGCTTGAACAGGGGGTTGGACTAGAAGACCTCCAAGGTCCCTTCCAACTGTATTCTGTAATCTAAAACAAGGGGTCCCGGACGCTGATAGCCTGGGTTCGAGCTCCGAGCTCCGCACAGTGGAGTGAGCTCCCGTTCCTTGCTCCAGCAAGGAATGGTATAGGGTCTCCTGCTTGAGCAGGGGGTTGGACTAGAAGACCTCCAAGGTCCCTTCCAACTGTATTCTGTAATCTAAAACAAGGGGTCCCGGACGCTGATAGCTTGGGTTCGAGCTCCGAGCGCCGCACAGTGGAGTGAGCTCCCGTTCCTTGCTCCAGCTCCTGTCTGTCAAGAGTGAAAACCTAGCTGCAACTACGTGCCTTATTGTTTTCACCTTTAGAGTACATGAGTGTCGAGGGGAGATGAGGCTTCAAATGTGTTAGTTAGAGCAGAGGTCCCCAATCCCCGATCCATGGACCAGTACCAGTCCGTGGCATGCCACCCTCCGGTCCGTACAAGCAAGCGAAGCTCCATCCGTGGGATGCGGGCAGCACACAAAACCACACACCCTCCGGTCGGCGGAAAAAAACTCGGCGTCGAAGCGGTCCCTGGTGTCCAAAAGGTTGGGGACCTGTGATCCAAACGAATCCAACGTATTCTCCAAAGCACCTGAGGGCAGGACAAGAAGCAATGGATGGAAGCTACTCAGAGGAGGAAATCAACCTGGAAATGAGGAATTTCCCAGCAGTGAGGACAATTAATCACTGCAACAGCTTGCCTCCTAGAGTTGTGGGTGCTCCATGACTGGAGGTTTTAGAGACTGGACAACTGTTCGACCAGGATGATATATGAGGTCTCCTGCCCTGTGTGGGAGGTTGAACTAGAAGACCTCCAAGGTCCCTTCCAGCGCACGTTTAATGAAAAGAAGGACTAGGGGTCTTTCGTTTTTGTAAAATATCTCTGCTGGTCTCGGGGTTTTTTGTTTTTTTTCTTAGTCATAGCAATCACGCTCATTTTCTTCTGGAGAAAAGATCGTCCTGATTTTGAGACAGGTGATGAATTTGACCAGCAGAAGCTTTGTGTTTTGCATTTCACAGTTTTGTCTGTGGAGATTCTCCATCATCCAGGTCATGGTTGTCCCAAGGTGCTTTTTCAAGAGGCAAATGGACTTGCTTTCTTTGGCTTTGAAGATATTTTGCTTCTTCTCCAAGAAGCTTCTTCAGCTCTGACTGGATGGTGGGGGAATGGAAGGATTTATACTCCTTGCAGAAAGCTGGTCATTTGCATCATTTTAGAGAGTCGTTGAGGCCACCTGGAAGTTTATCTGTGTCCTCAGGGTCACTTGCGTGGTACAAATGGGTGTGGAGCCTTCTTGGAAGTGCTGAAAGGACTGTGTTGTAGAATGGAGATAGATGATGTTGGATCCTTCCCCCTCTGTTGAGAGAGGGCTGTTCAGTCTTGACCTAGATGGCCTCTTGGACCCCTTTTTCAAACCAGCGGTCCTCTCTGTCCAAAACATGAACTTTGCTGTCTTCAGAAGAGCAGCCTTTGTCTTTTAAATGCAGATGGACTGCTGAATCTGGCCCTGATGGGTTTTTTCTCCTGTATTCTCCAAGTGGCCTCAACGACCCTTAAAAGAATGCAAATGACCAACTGTCTGCAAGGAGTATAAATCCTTCCACTCCCCACCGTCCAGTCAGAGCTGAAGAAGCTTCTTGGATGAGAAGCGAAACGTCTTCAAAGAAAAACAAGGATGTCCAGTTGTCTCTTGAATAAGCAACTTTGGGACATTACACACTTTGTATTCATTGCTTAATTGGCCTTTTCTACTCCACAGATATTCCAACTTGATTTTGAACCTGTTCTCTCTGATGGTTGATGCCAACATTCCAGACATCGCTCTTGAACCAGATAAGACCGTCAAAAAAGTAAGGAACCCATTTCTTATATACTTCCTCCCCCCCCCCCAAATATATAGAATCTAGAATTTTCAAGAACACAGATTCAGTTGGATGTGAAGAGCAATATTTTTATGAAATTCGATGGTGAAAAAAGTAAGGTTCTACATTTAGGCAAGAAAAACCAAATGTACAGGTATAGTATAGGGGGTACCTTGCTCAATAGTAGCAACTGTGAGAGGGATCTTGGAGTCCTAGTGGACAATCACTTAAATAGGAGCCAGCCGTGTGCTACAGCTGCCAAAAAAGCCAACACAGTGCTAGGCTGCATTAACAGAGGGATAGAATCAAGATCACGTGAAGTGTTAATACCACTTTACAATGCCTTGGTAAGACCACACTTGACATACTGCATCCAGTTTTGGTCACCACGATGTAAAAAAGACTCTACAAACAGTATAGAAAAGAGCAACAAAGATGATTAGAGGACTGGAGGCTAAAACATATAAGGAACGGTTGCTGGTATTGGGTATGTCTAGTTTAATGAAGAGAAGGATGAGGGGGGACATGATAGCAGTGTTCCAATATCTCAAGGGCTGCCCCAAAGAAGAGGGTGTCAAGCTATTCTCCAAAGCACCTGAAGGCAGAACAAGAAGCAACGGGTGGAAACTAAGCAAGGAGAGAAGCAACCTAGAACTAAGGAGAAACTTCCTGACAGTTAGAACAATTAACCAGTGGAATAACCTGCCTCCAGAAGTGGTGAATGCTCCAACACTGTTGATGTTTCATCCAGTTGTCAGGGATATATAATTGGTGGAATCGTGGCCATCAAAGAGCAGAATTGGCAGGCATCCTGGATTTCATCCACCTTCCTTCCTTCCTTCCTTCCTTCCTTCCTTCCTTCCTTCCTTCCTTCCCTCCTTCCTTCCTTCCTTCCCTCCCTCTCTGCCAACTTGCTTTCATCTCTCTATCTTTCAATTTGTGATTTAACATTTAATCCCATCCTTTCTTTGTCAGAGATGCAACATTGCTTGATGAGATCGTACAGTATTTGTCTTCTTCTTGGACCTTGTCTTGAGAGCCAGCTTTTCTACTTTAAGAAAGAAAGAACAAAAATCAAACATAATCTTTGTTTATGTTTCCTTCCAACTAAGCCACAGCTTGCCAAGTTGATTATGAATATCTGGCATGTAGCTTACATGTTTCATTTGGATTGAACTTCGTGCCTGTCAGTCGGGGAGTTCAAAAGCATGCAATCAATTTTGTTTTGTTTTGTTTTGTTTTATTTTATTTTATTTATTTATTTTATTTTATTTTATTATTTTATTTTATTTTATTTTCTTCTCTCTCTCTCTCTCTCTCTCTCTCCCTCCCTCCCTCCCTCCATCCATCCCTCTCCCCCCCCTCTCTCTCTCTCTCTCTCGCTCTCCCTGCGTTCATATTACCTTTAAATATGTCAAACCCTTAAAGCTTCTTTTTTTTCCCCTCAAGGTTTCGTAGGGCTTTGTAATCTTTCTGAAAACAGATCTCATTATACAAATACTTGCACGTCTGAATTTTATTTATTATGCTGACTCTTTAAATTGCATTTTGCCAACTCCTTCTTCTTCTTCTTTTTTTTTGCAATTGATTTTAATAACCAAGTTACTGTAAGGAGTCCCGTTCCCTTTGTCTGCTGCATCTTCTTCCTTTTAATGGCAAGTCGAAAAGAGTAAAAAAAAAAAAAAAAAAGTGTGCAGCTTTGGAAAAATTGCTCTGTCTGATAAATTGCGATCCCTGTGAAAGCTTCATAATCAATATCTCTAAGGACAGAAAGTTGGACGGGTATAATATGTTATCTTGAGAGCACAAGGCGAACGGTGTAGAGAAAATGCTAGCGTTATTATTGGAAGGACTGTTTTTTTCCCCGGTTATATCTACCTGACCCCTCAGAATGGGGAGGTAGGGGGTGTTATGAGTCTCCTCTCCTAAGGAGGTCCACTTAATGAGACCAGGAAGAAGGGCCTTCTCTGTGGTGGCTCTCTCCTTGTAGTTTGAAGGAGCATCTTTTCCCAGTCCACCCAAAACACCAGAATGGGGAGGAAGGATATGTTATGGATCCTTTCTCTTAAGGAGGTCCATCTCGTGAGACCAAGAAGAAGGGCCTTCTCTATGATGGCTCCCTTGTTGTAGTATGAAGGACCATCTTTTCCCAGTTATGTCCACCCAAAACACCAGAATGGAGAGAAAGGAAGATGATGATGATGGTGGTGGTGGTGATGATGATGATGATGATGATTGGGGCACTGGGAACTATGTCCCAAAACTTTGCAAAACACATCAAGAAACTGCAGCTTCCTGCAATAACTCCAGCAATGCTACAAAAAAACTCTGCTACTCGGAACATCTTATATCTTAGGATGCTGGTAGCAACCCGTGTCAACCATCAGCGCCAGCCAATTTGAATGTTCATTTGACTGATATTCATGTCTAATGAATAAAAGATAATAATAATAATAATAATAATAATAATAATAATAATAATAATAATAATAATACTGATAAAAGAGAATATTTGTAGGCTCAAGGTTGAATTGTGAAGTCCTTGGGGGGGGGTCTCTGAGCTTGGTTGTTTTCTTGCAGACGTTTCATTACCAAACTAGTTAACATCATCAGTGCTAGAAGGGAATGGAGTTTCTGTAAAGGAGGAGGAGGAGGAGGAGGAAGAGGAAGAAGAAGAGGAGGAGGATGACAACTGTGGGGTCCTTGGTGCTCTCTAAACTTGGTGGTTTTCTTGCAGACATTTCATGACCCAACTAGGTGACATCATCAGTGCTAGAACGGAATGGAGTTAATGGAGAGAAGGAAGAGGAAGAGAAAAGGAGGAGGAGAAAAGAAGGAGGAGGAAAGGATTGTGGGCTCTGCAAGTTGTATTCTTGCAGACATTTCACTACAAAGCTAAGTAACATTATCCTTTCTAGCAATGGTAGCTAGGTAATGAAACCTCTGCAAGAACTCAACCAAGCTTAGAGACTAGTGAGTATCCCACAAACAATAATGATGATTATTATGGACCAGAAAATGGTCCCATCACTTCTATATTATTGTTAGAGAAAACCACAGGCACGTTTCTGTGGAAGTGCCAATCTCGTCTCCAAAGAGGTATTGTATTATTAAATGGTTTATTTCAATTGATTTTGCTTAAAACCGAATGAGAACACCATTGTTTGTTTGTAACTGGTCTAAACCAGGGGTAGGCAACCTTGGCTCTTTTATGACTGCTGAACTTCAACTCCCAGAATTCCTGAGTCGGCCATGCTGAGGGGAAAGGGAGAGGTTTCCAAGCTGAGCTATGCTGGCTCAGGAATTCTGGGAGTTGAAGTCCACGAGTCATAAAGGAGCCAAGGTTGCCTACCCCTGGACTAGGAGGCTCACCACACAGAATAGGAGAACTTAGGCCAGGGGTAGGCAACCTCGGCCCTTTTATGACTCGTGGACTTCAACTCCCAGAATTCCTGAGCCAGCATAGCTCAGCTTGGAAACCTCTCCCTTTCCCCTCAGCATGGCTGGCTCAGGAATTCTGAGAGTTGAAGTCCACCAGTCATAAAAGAGCCAAGGTGGCCTACCCCTGGTCTATACAGACTAAAAAAAAAGAAACACTCAGCTGCCACGTCCTGTTTGCTAAAAAAAAAAAAAAAACAATTGAAATGAGATGATTCTGTTGAGAAAAAAATCAAAAGAGATGCTTTTGGTGCTTTGGATTGATTTTTCCCACCCACACCTCGTCCCTCCTCAAAAGCTTTAACAAGAAATCCATATATATTTTGAGAAACTCAAACCAGATAAAAATCCACTTTGCCTTGACCTGCAAAATTAAATTACCCGCTGGCGGCCAATGAAGTCCGCCATAAGATTGCTTTCGCAGAAGAATGGTGAAGCCGTATAAAACGTGTTGGGTTTGTGAGGTAAATGTAAAGGGTTTTGCCTGTCCAGTTGTGTCGGACTCTAAGGGGCGCTGTTCATCTCTGTTTCTGGGCCGAGGGAGACAGCTTTGTCCAAACACATTTCCATGGTCATGTGGTCATAAGAGGGATCTCGGAGTCCTAGTGGACAATCCCTTAAATATGAGCCAGCCGTGGGCTACAGCTGCCAGAAAAGCCAACACAGTGCTAGGCTGCATCAACAGAGGGATAGAATCAGGATCACGTGAAGGGTTAATACACAATGCCTTGTAAGGCCACACTTGGAATCCTGCATCCAGTTTTTGGTCACCATGATGTAAAAATATGTTGAGACTCTAGAAAGAGTGCAGAGAAGAGCAACAAAGATGATCAGGGGACTGGAGCTAAAACTTACAAAGAATGGTTGCTGGAATTGGGTATGTCTAGTTTAATGAAGAGAAGGATGAGGGGGGACATGATAGCAGTGTTCCGATATCTCAGGGGCTGCCCCAAAGAAGGAGTCAAGCTATTCTCCAAAGCACCTGAAGGCAGGACAAGAAGCAACGGATGGAAACTAATCAAAGAGAGAAGCAACCTAGAACTAAGGAAAAAATTTCCTGACAAAGAGAACAATTAACCAGTGGAACAACCTGCCTCCAGAAGCTATAAATGCTCCAACACTGGAAGTTTTTAAGAAGAAACTGGACAGCCATTTGTCTGAAATAGTATAGGGTTTCCTGCCTGAGCAGGGGATTGGACTAGGTGACCTCCAAGATCCCTTCCAACATGATGATGATGATGATGATGATGATGATGATGCACCGAAGCACACAGAATGCTGTAACCTTCCCACCGAGGTGGTACCTATTTATCTACTCGCATTTGAATGCTTTCGAACTGCTAGGTGGGCAGTGTCAACCTCCAGCATGGATATCCAGATAAAGTCTATGGAGCTTCTCACTCATCCCCAATTCATGGTTAACCCAAAGGTGCTTCTTTCAAAGGGCAACTGGAGTTTCTTGTTTTTCTTTGAAGACGTTTCACTTCTCCCCCAAGAAGCTTGTTCAGGGTCTGACTGGATGGTGGGGGTTTCTTCACCGTTGAAGATGGGCGCAAGCTGTTGGCAATGAGTCTGTGTTGTCTGTTCCTGGAGACTGTGATGTTTTCTGGAAATCTGTTCATGCTCCGGCGCCATTTGAAGGGTGTCATCTCAATGTCTGTGGAGGTTCTATGTCCTCCGGATCCTGGTTGTCGCAAAGGTGCATTTTTTCAGGAGGCAACTGGACTTTCTTCTTTTTCTTTGAAGATGTTTCAATTCTCATCCAAGAAGCTTCTTCAGCTCTGACTGGAATGGTGGGGAAATGGAAGGATTTATATTCCTCGCAGACCGCTGGTCATACGCTTCTTTTAGAGAGTTGTTGAGGCCGCTTGGAGGGTTTCTTGTGTCCTCAGGTCCCCTGAGTGGTTCAAATGGGTGTGGAGCCTTCTTGGGACTGCTGAAAGAATGGTGTTGTAGACTGGAGGTAGATGATGTTGTATCCCTCCCCCTCTGTTGAGAGAAGGTTGTTCAATTGTGACATAGCAGTCCATCTGCATTTAAAAGACAAAGGCTACTCTTTCGAAGACAGCAAAGTCCACATTTTATACAGAGAGGACCGCTGGTTTGAAAGAGGGGTCAAAAAACTAATCTACCGTAAATGACGGCGTATAAGGCGACTTCCGCGAGCGCTGAAATCAGCGCCAAAGACGGGGATCGTCTTATACGCCGGAAATACTGGTAGTTTCCGGCGTATAAGACGACGTTCTAGGAATGCGGCCTGGCTATAAAGACGGGGGTCGTCTTATACGCCGGGTCGCCTTGTACGCCGGCATTTACGGTATGTCAATATTGAACATCCCTTTCTCAACAGAGGGGGAAGGATACCACATCATGTATCTCCAGGTTACAACAGGAAGGAAGGAAGGGAGGGAGGGAGGGAGGAAGGAATGAAAGAGAAGGAAAAAGGGAGGGAGGGAGAGAAGGAAGGAAGAAAGGAACGAAGGAAGGAAAAATGAAAGAAGGAAAGGAAGGGAGGGAGGTAAGGAAGGAAAGAAGGAAGGGAAGGAAAGAAGGAAGGAAAATGAAAGAGAAGGAAAGGGAGGGAAGGAAGGAAGGAAAAATGAAAGAGAAGGAAAGGAAGGGAGGGAGGTAAGGAAGGAAAGAAGGAAGGGAAGGAAAGAAGGAAGGAAAATGAAAGAGAAGGAAAGGGAGGGAAGGAAGGAAAAATGAAAGAAGGAAAGGAAGGGAGGGAGGTAAGGAAGGAAAGAAGGAAAGAAGGAAGGGAAGGAAAGAAGGAAGGAAAATGAAAGAGAAGGAAAGGAAGGGAGGGAGGTAAGGAAGGAAAGAAGGAAGGAAGGAAGGAAGGAAAATGAAAGAGAAGGAAAGGGAGGGAAGGAAGGAAGGAAAAATGAAAGAGAAGGAAAGGAAGGGAGGGAGGTAAGGAAGGAAAGAAGGAAGGGAAGGAAGGAAGGAAAAATGAAAGGGAAGGAAAGGGAGGGAGGGAGGTAAGGAAGGAAAGAAGGAAGGGAGGGAAGGAAGGAAGGAAAATGAAAGAGAAGGAAAGGGAGGGAAGGAAGGAAGCGAAGGGAAGGGAAAATGAAAGAGGAGGAAGGGAGGGAAGGAAGGAAAAATGAAGGGAAGAAGAAAGGAAGGAAGGAAAAATGAAAGAGAAGGAAAGGGAGGCAGGGAGGGAGGGAGGAAAGGAAGGAAGGAAAAATGAAAGAGAAGGAAAGGGAGGAAGGAAAGAAGGAAAGGGAGGGAGGAAGGAAGGATTCCTTTATAATTATTGGGATGTGAGGAGAACACCTCAAATCTAATGTTAATACCACTTTCTGGGGAGACAGATGACTCTATGCAGTTTGATTGCTTTTAATGAAGAATACAGTTGCTATAGTGATCCAAGACAGAGAAATATTTTGGTCCGCAGTTTCCTCCGTAATGCTTAAATATCAGTGGGTGCAAATTGGTCTATTTAAATGACAAAAGGGATTGGTAGAAGGAAATGAATGCTTTTATATTTCAGACATTTGATATCAAACCTCAGCTTTAAACACTCAGAGAAAGAAAAGCGTGCATAAATTTGCACTCGGTTTGTTCTGAGTAAGTGCAACTTCAGAATGAAGGCATTTTTTTTATCCCTAGAGGTGCCAAGTTCACGGGGGAAGATTCGAAAAACAACTAGATCTAAATTTACTTAATTTCACAGTTATGGCATATTTAAAACGTTTTCCTCTCCATAAATGTATGTCAGAGAAGTTCTTCTTTTTTTTTTGCATATTTGCAGCTCATCCAGTGCTAAAAGCACATTTTTTCCTCCATATTCAACCCAATTGCCTTCTCCTCTTCCAGCAGCTCTGAACATCTGTGTACATATCTCAAGAACAGCACAGTTGGTTAAATTGGCACAATTCCCTGAATTTTATCCAACCAGACCCATAGTTGTTACATGACCGGAAGAAAAGGCCCCCTTTTAAAAATCCCAATATATTGGAAGCAAAACTTATGATTAACCATTGTTAGAAGAAAGTTCTGGGTTCAAATCCAGCATAGATCATCCAAAGAATTCTCAGGAAGAGTTGCTTGGAGCAGAGGCAGTATGCTATTTCGACAGCATAAACTGCAGTACATCTCCATGGAGCACTCTTAAGATGTAAGTACTACATACTACATCTTAATGGTACTACATCCACATGGAGAGAAGTAAGCAATGGGGTACCACAAGGCTGCGTCTTCAATATCTTCATCAATGACTCAGATAAGAGAATAGAAGGGGAACTCATCAAATTAGCAGATGACACCAAACTGGCAGGAGTAGCCCACACCCCAGAAGACAAACTCAGAATCCAAAAAGATCTTGACCAACTGGAACAATGGGCCCTACCCAACAAAATGAGTTTTAACATGGAGAAAAACAAAGTTTTACATTTAGGCAGGAAAAAAATCAAAGGTTTAAGTACAGATTAGGTGAGACCTGGCTCAAAAACAGCAACTGTGAGAAGGACCTTGGAGTCCTAGTGGACGATCGCTTAACCATGAGCCAGCAGTGTGCAGCAGCAGCCAAAAAAGCTAATACAATCCTTGTTTTGTATAAACAGAATCAGGATCATGAGAAGTACCTCACAGGTACTATTGTTGAGCTAAATACTGCCTATTCTATACTGGTGCATTTGCTTTTTCCTGCTTAATTGCACGACCTTACTTTTCTCACCACTGTGAGAGGACCAGAACTCTTCAGTCTTCTAGTGACTGGCCTAACGTCAGTCTATCAGAATAGAGTTGGAAGGGACCTTGGAGGTCTTCTAGTCCAGCCCCCTGCTCGAGCAGGAGAACCTATATCATTTCAGACAAGTGACTGCCCAGTCTCTTCTTAAAAACCTCCAGGGATGGAGTGCCCACGATTTCTGGGGGTAAAGCTGTTCCACTGGTTAATTGTCCTCACTGTTAGGAAGTTTCTCCTTAATTCCAGGTTGCTTCTCTCCTTGATCAGTTTCCATCCATTGCTTCTTGTCTTGCCTTCACTCAGCTGCCTTTCAGGGCTAAGGTGGGACTAGAATTCTCAGTCTCCTGGTGATTGGCCCAAAGTCACCCAGATGGCTTTCAGGGCTAAGGTGGGACTAGAACTCTCAGTCTCCTGGTGATTGGCCCAAAGTCACCCAGATGGCTTTCAGGGCTGAGGTGGGACTAGAACTCTCAGTCTCCTGGTGATTGGTCCAAAGTCACCCAGATGGCTTTCAGGGCTGAGGTGGGACTAGAACTCTCAGTCTCCTGGTGATTGGTCCAAAGTCTCCCAGACGGCTTTCATTGGCTAAAGTGGGACATGAAATCACAACTTCCTGCTTTCTAGCCTGCTGCCTTAACCACTAGACCAAACTGCCTCTCACTATATAGTTTAGCCTATCCAAGAAAAGATTGGCTGAGATTTTATAATAATGGATCTCCAGACAATGCTTCCGAGCCGGGAATTTTACCCAGCTTTTGTTCTTTTTCCTTGTTCCTTGAATTTCTTATTCTTTTTTTAACCTAACCAATCTGCCTCATAGTTCAGCATGTGTCTTCCATAGTAAGCATGACCTTTTAATAAGGAAGCATCTGGGGATCAATGAGCCATGTGCAGCAGACAAAAGAAAACCCAGAGGCTGGGTTGCTTCAGCCAGTTGCGATGCTCCAGGCCTCCTCCTCTTGCAGCGAGAGGGCACTGCTGCTTCGTCTCAAAAGCTGACGGGTGCAGACGATAAAGAAGCTGCTTTTTGCGTTCCCTGACAGTTGTGTCGGTCTTCTTTTAACTCTCCAGGTTTCTCCAGCTCCTTAGGGGGGGGGAAAGCAGCCCTTCCAAATTCAGCCCTCCAGGAGGAACTCGACCGATACGGCAATGACGGATTCTCGTCCAACGCTTTCCTAGGCTCTAATAATTTATTTCTCCCGTTTAATTGTATAAAAATGAGGAGAAGGCCGAGAGAAAATGGCAACTTGGCTCCTGCCGTTGCCTCTTCATCTCTTTCAGCATCTTGGAGGGTGGTGTTTTTCAGAGAGGGAAGGGAAGGGAAGGGGGGAGAGGAGAGCAGATGGGAGAGAAGGGAGGAGAGGAGAAGAGAGAAGGGAAGGGGGAGAGAAGAGATGGGAGAGGAGAGAGGAAGAGAGAAGAGGAGATAGGATAGAGAGGAGGGAAGGGAAGGAGGAGGAGAGGAGATGGGAGAGAAGAGAAGGGAAGAGAGGAGATGAGAGAAAGGAAGAGGAGGAGAGAGGAGGGGAGGGAAGAGGAGAGGAGGGAAGAGAAGGGGGGAGAAGAGAGAAGGGAAGGGGAGAAGAGATGGGAGAGGAGAGAAAGTAAGAGAAAAGGGGAAGGGAGGGAAGAGAATAGAGGAGAGAAAGGAAGGGGGAGGGGATGGGAGAGGAGGGAAGGGAGAGGGAGAAGAGATAAGGGGAGAGGAGGGGAGAGAGGATGGAAAGGGGAAGGAGATGGGAGAGGAGAGAAGGGAAGAGAGAAGAGGGGAGAGGAGGGAAGGGAAGGGGGAGAAGAGATGGGAGAGGAGAGGAAGGAAGGACGAGAGGAGATGGGAGAGGAGAGAAGGGAAGGGGGAGAGGAGAGGAGGGAAGGGAAGGGGGAGAAGAGATGGGAGAGGAGAGAAGAGAGGAGAGGGAAGGATGAGAGGAGATGGGAGAGGAGGGAAGGGAAGGGGGAGAGGAGAGGAGGGAAGGGGGAAAGGAGAGAAGGAAAGGGAAGAAAGGAGGGGAGAGGAGAGAAGGGAAGAGAGGAGGGGAGGAGAGAGCAGAGGAGAGGTGAAAACTGAACTACAGATTGTTTTTGACTTACGACCACAATTGAGACATTTGTTAAGTGGGTTTTGCCTCCTCATATGGCCTTCCTTGCCACAGTTGCTAAGCGAATCACTGCATGTGTCAAATTACAGTAGTCACACGGTTGTGAAGTGACTCTGGCTTTCCCCACGGACGTTGCTGGTCAGAAGTTCACAAAAAAGGGGATCCCCCTGACCCCGGGACCCTGCAACTGTCATAAATATGAGCCAGTTGCCAAGCATCTGAATTTTTGATCAGGTGAAAACGGGGACGCTGTTAATGGCCGTCAGTGTGAAAAACGGTCGTAGGTCACTTTTCCAGTGCCGTGGTAACATTGAACAGTTCTAATTCGAGAACTACCTGTACAGTATATTGTGAAACAGCAAGGCACACTTTTAATTCGTCTTCCAGATTGTGAGTGAAGCTATTGAGAATCTAACCTGGGCCAGTTGACTACCAAATGAGAAGCTCGTACATGTTCTTCCTTCCATCTCCGCCCGATTGGTTTCCATCACCCAGAGGTACAGAAAATTGAGGGCCAAAAAAAAAAGAATCAATCCACTCCAATTCTGATATAAATCCAATCCATCCAATTGGACTGTGAAAGGAACGTCTGGATGGGTCTTCTGATTTGTGCTCTTGGGAGTAGAGAGAGCTTTGTGTAGCATCCAAGTCAGGTTTCA
Source organism: Crotalus helleri (assembly GCA_024509115.1). Taxonomy (NCBI): domain Eukaryota; kingdom Metazoa; phylum Chordata; class Lepidosauria; order Squamata; family Viperidae; genus Crotalus; species Crotalus helleri. The sequence goes on along the minus strand of JAKSXO010000068.1, from coordinate 793,052 downwards.
TACTTGTAGAGTGCCCGAGCTAATGAACAAAAATCTGGAAAGAGATACGCAGATGACTTCTAGTTGTATTTATATTTATTGTCGAAGAAGATCGGGCTGAGCTGGAAGGTGGAGTTAAATGTGTCATCGGTTTGGGGTCATTGCATAGCCACAAGATACCAGCCCTCTGTGAATCCTATTGAACTTTAACTAGGGCCAATTTTGCTTTGACCGTTAGTTGACTAGGTTTTTGTGTACAAGTAGCAACAATAAACTCTTCTGTGCTTTGAACTCAACGAATGCTCCTAATGATTTGCGCCTGATAGATAGATAGATAGATAGATAGATAGATAGATAGATAGATAGATAGATAGATAGATAGATAACAGGTAGGTAGGTAGGTAGATAGGTAGGTAGATAGGTAGATAGATAGATAACAGGTAGGTAGATAGATAACAGGTAGGTAGGTAGATAGATAACAGGTAGGTAGGTAGGTAGGTAGGTAGATAGATAGATAGATAGATAGATAGATAGATAGATAGATAGATAGATAGATAGATAGATAGATAGATAGATAGATAGATAGATAATGCAGAGAGAGAGAGACTAATAGATAAACATGACATAGATAGATAAATAGATGATGGATGGGTGGGTGGAAGGATGGATAGGAATGATAGAGAGATGATAGACAGATGATAGATGAGAAAGAGAATAGATAGATAGATAGATAGATAGATAGATAGATAGATAGATAGATAGATAACAGGTAGGTAGGTAGGTAGATAGATAGATAGATAGATAGATAGATAGATAGATAGATAGATAGATAGATAGATAGATAGATAGATAGATAGATAACAGGTAGGTAGGTAGGTAGGTAGGTAGGTAGATAGATAGATAGATAGATAGATAGATAGATAGATAGATAGATAGATAGATAGATAGATAACAGGTAGGTAGATAGATAGATAGATAACAGGTAGATAGATAGATAGATAGATAGATAGATAGATAGATAGATAGATAGATAGATAGATAGATAGATAGATAGATAGATAGATAGATAAGGACCAAATATAATGGAGTAACTGTCCCCTTCCGAATTGTGATTTTGAACATAGAATCAATAGGGCTGGAAGGGACCTCAGAGGTCTTCTAGTCCAACCCCCTACTCAAGGCAGGAGCCTATTCAATCACAGTCATGTGGTTGTCCAGTCTCTTCTATCCTTGTTTGCTTGTGATAGCAGTATTCCAGTATCTCAGGGGCTGCCCCAAAGAAGAGGGAGTCAAGCTATTCTCCAAAGCGCCTGAAGGCAAAACAAGAAGCAACAGACGGAAACTAATCAAGGAGAGAAGCAACCTAGAATTAAAGAGAAATTTCCTGATAGTTAGAACAATTAATCAGTGGAACAACCTGCCTCCAGAAGCAGTGAATGCTCCAACACTGGAAGTTTTTAAGAAGAGACTGGACAGCCATTTGTCTGAAATGGTATAGGGTTTCCTGCCTGAGCAGGGGGTTGGACTAGATGACCTCCAAGGTCCCTTCCAACTCTGTTTGTTCTATGTTTTAGGCTCGCATTGCAACAAGCAAAGTCATGAAATTTTTAGGAAGTAGTTCATTCAAGGATCATCAGAAGGATCTATAATACAGTTCTCATTTTAGCAACAGGTACCGTAGCGTTCAGAGTGATTGGCTGATGATTAATTCTTAATTCATTAATATGAAATATGTCGGTGAGGAGGTGTTTATAAAAAGGCCGTCGGACAAGCTGTGGAGGGGATGTGAACACTCTGCTCTTTGTGTGTGTTTTGCGGCGTGTAAAACTCCAAAGCTTGTGACATACGGTCATTAAACATTGATATCAGATTGCCCTGAGGAGCTGAGGCAAGCACTGTTAGCTTCTGTCTGGGGGAAGAAAAAGAAAAAAAAGAAAGCTAAATTTATTCTGTAGGTTTTTAATCCATTATTCCCTTGAGGCAGATTATTGCTTTACGGGCAGTCTTATGTCTGAAACCGCAAAAAAAAAAGAGGATCGTGTCCCTCGTTGGTTAGATGAACTGTGTCGGTTAGATAAATGTTGATTTTTTTTTCAGTGTTGCTTGCTTCATGAGATCAAAGAGGAGCAGATATGAACTCTTCCTGGTTTTTTTTTTCACCCCCCCCCCTCTACTTTTTGTTAGATGTAGTGAAATGAGCTGTAGCTCATTCATAGATCATGTGTGGCATGCGAAAGATTCCATAAATTTCCAGGTAAAAATGATAAGTCATGAAGGTAGGAAAATTAGTTTCTGGGTCCGTAGATAATCATTGTCATTTAAAATAGCCTTTGCTCTTCCTTCCTTCCTCTCTCCCTCCCTCCCTCCTTTTCTCCTTCCCTCCCTCTCTCTCTCCCTTCCTCCGTTCCTTCCTCCCTCCTTCCTTCCTTCCTCCCTTCCTCCCTCCCTTCCTTCCTTGCTTCCTTCCTTCCCTTACTTCCTCCCTCCCTCCTTCCATGATTCCTTCCTCACTCACTCCTTCCCTCCCTTTCTCCCTCCCTCCCTCCCTCCCTCCCTCCTTCCTTTCTTGCTCAGTTCCTTTCCCCTTCCCTCCCTCCCTTCCTTCCCTCCTACCTCCCTCCCTGCCTCCTTCCTTGCTTGATTCCTCCCTCCCTTCTTTCTTTCTTTCTTTCTTTCTTTCTTTCTTTCTTTCTTTCTTTCTTTCTTTCTTTCTTTCTTTCTTGTCTGAAATGATATGGGGACCCCTGCTTGAGCAGGGGGATGAACTAGAAGACCTCTAAGGTCCCTTCCAGCTCTCTCTCTCTCTATGTCTCCAATTTCTGAAAGCTCTTTCTTTCTTTCTTTCTTTCTTTTTTGTTTTGCATCCGCCTTTATTAATTCTGCAAATAACTCAAATTTGCAAACATATCCAACATATCTTCCTCCTCATATTTTTCCCACAACAACCCTGTGAGGTGGGGTTGGCCTGAGACAGAATGACTGACCCAAGGGCACCCAGCTGGCTGTAATGCATAAGTTGGGACTAGATCTCACCGTCTCCTGCTAATTGGCCCAGAGTCACCCAGTTGGATTTCATGTCTAAGGTGGGATCTGATCATTCTCCCCACCCACAGCCCCAGAGAAGAGGTAGACCCCCACTCTCCTGGCCTTCCATAAAGGAGTCAGAACATAGGTCTGCACCCTTGCTTGGGGCATTGAGCCATGGGGCTGGCTGGTGACCTGAAAACCCGCCCCCCACCTTTTTAATCAATTCCTGCCTCTTTAAAATTTCACATGCTGTTTCACAGATGGGCTGTTCTTAAATATAATTGATTGATTGACTGATTCATAAACAGATGATAGATAGATAGATAGATAGATAGATAGATAGATAGATAGATAGATAGATAGATAGATAGATAGTAGATAGATAGACGGATGGACGGACAGAGAGAGATAGGATAGGATAGGATAGGATAGGATAGGATAGGATAGGATAGGATAGGATAGGGAGAGAGAAAGATAAGAAATAGAGATAAGAAAGAGATGATAGATAGATAGATAGATAGATAGATAGATAGATAGATAGATAGATAGATAGATAGATAGATAGAATAGGGAGGGAGAGAGAAAGATAAAAAATAGAGATAAAGAGAAGATAGATAGATAGAGAGAGAGAGAGAGATAAGAAATAGAGATAAGAAAGAGATGATAGAGAGAGAGAGAGAGACAGAGAGAAAGATAAGAGATAGAGATAAGGAAGAGATGACAGATAGATAGATAGATAGATAGATAGATAGATAGATAGATAGATAGATAGATAGATAGATAGATAGATAGATAGATAGATTAGGGAGGGAGGGAGGGAGGGAGGGAGAAAGATAAGAGATGAGAGAGAAAGAGAGAGAGAGTACTGAGGCCACTGAACGAATGAAATAAAAAGTATTCTCGCTTACTGGAGCTGAATTTTATCAATCCTGTTTCACTGGTGTTTATTAAGCTGATATCTTTAAAATCAGTCCTGGCATCAGTCATCAGTAATTCCAGTAACTCTGGATTGATAGCCACATATGGCCAAGCCAATTCTGTAGAAAGATGGTCAAAGGCTATTTTGTTTAAATGCCCTGGAGATCTTTGCTTGAGAAGACAGCTGCATTATCTGCCCTCTCCCGAGAGGTTGAGCAAAATTTGCGGTTCAGGCTGACACTAATGGAAAGTTTCCTGGGAAGCTGTGATGTGTATCCATTTAAAAAGCTGTCTTTACAGTTACTCTGTTGTCTAAGACCCACTAAAGCCTCGGAAAATTGCTTTCCCCCCTCTCTGTATTATCCAATAGTACAGTTCACCTGTTGCATCCTCCGTGGGCAGTTTGCGTTCACAGTGAAGCTGGGCTTGAGTGGAGATTAGTCTCTCCAAAAACTGGGGACTTCTGAGATTTCAGCTCTCGTAATTTGTCTATCTGGAATATATAGTGTCTGGGAAATGTAGATACTTAGGTAGACCTCTACTTAGACTCATTCTGTCATGGTTCTGATAGATGAAACTCTTCAAAAGAACTTCGAGGCATTGTTTACCTTAAAGAATCTTTTATTCGAGAAGCAAAGTATCGGCACTACATAGTTGAAGCCAAAATAGTTGAAGCCAAAATTCCCCTCCCCTGAGCACAAAGTAACAAAGCACAATTCATGTTGTGATTCCTCGCCAGCCTGTGGACCCGGCAGCTGAGTCTGAGGAATCAGATGAGGGGAGGGGGCCTGGAGTGACAACAGACTCAGAGGAAGGCTCTGAGGAGCTCCAAGACTTACAGTCTGACGAGGAGCCTGACCCCTCTACTCGTGCTCAGGCTGAGACACAGCTGTGCTGGGAGTCTGAGTTGGACAGTGATGAAGAACAGCTGGGACAAATCCCGGATGCACGAATGTGCAGGAAAAGAAGCGAGTAGGACAGAGAAATGCAATGGGGCGGCTCCAAAGGCAAAGGAGAATGCATTAGGAAGCCACGCCTTGGTGGAATTATAAAAGGGAAGGTATGGGAGGTGCTGGTTGTCGAAGGCAACCGTTCGTGTTGAGGATCGAGTTTCTGTGAACTGTGTTTTGTTTGCCTTGGACATTGACTCAGGTCTGTGAATAATAATAAAAGGGGATCGGTTTTTTCCTGCGGTTCCAGCCTGCTTATTTGGAAGACGGGTTTCTCCTTGTGAGCATAACAAGGACTCACGTAGGCTGGGACAGAACAATTCCCTCCTCCAATAAACGGTCATAAATCACATTCCCCAATTAGCTTGAAGCCCGGGCTTTCTCCCCAGCTCTGCAGCCGGCCAAAACTCTATCAGCTCTGGGCCCAATGACCTTGGGTTCCCATGGCTGAGTTATTATTGTTATGACTAGCTGGACTCTCATCCACATTCCCCCTCCCAGCATGAGCTAACTCTAAAAAGCAAAAGAGTAAAATGGCTGCATTTCCATCTGCTGTCAAAGCAAGAACATCCAATGTTAGCATCTTAGTTAGTTGACAAATTCATTTAGTGATTGAAGTTACAACGGTACTGAAAAAAGGGACTTTTTTTCACACTTACGACCGTTGCAGCCTCCCCCAGGGTCCTGGGATCAACATTCAGATGCTTGGCAACTGCTTCATATTTATGATGGTGGCAGCGTCCCCGGTGGGGGGGGGCACATGATCCCTTTTTGCGACCTTTCGACAAGCATATAATAATCTCACTGCAGTAACCCTAGACTGAAAAAGTCGCCCACGACTCTTTCTTATCTGTTTTGTCCATCAATCCTAAAAGGAAAAGTTGTGGCTAGAATTGAAAACATCGAATTATCATTCTTTATGTCTTGGGCCAATATTGGACCAATAATTTGTAATCTTCACTTTTCCTCTGGCCTCCCACTTCCGCATCAGGACTTACAAATGGTCTAAAATCCATACCTAATTAGATGCTATTGGAAAGATAATTGTAACGGCCTCCGTGGAAGCATTGCAGAAATTATATCTCAATTTCTTTATCTTCTTCTCCTCCTAGAATACTATTTACTAGGAAAGCATTTATAATTTTAACTGCTGTATAAATGAAGCTCTTGTTTTAATAGAAAGGGTTTTTTTTAAACAAAAAAAAACAAGTATGCAAAATGCAATATGTGATTGTTTACTTGAATCCTGCTTTTTCCACTTACAGTTTTATTTTGGGATCTTGCTAAAATGCTTCCATAATTGCTGAGGCTTGTGACAAAACGATGCACGTGCTTCTTCCCTCAACCGTTCCAAGATTTTACCTGCTTTGTAGGATGTTTTCTAAACGGAATCTCTCCTTTTCGATAAAATCTTGATCCTGCAGTGACCTCCCAAAGAAATAATCTCTTACCTTGCCTCAGATTCTTCCCTTCTTAATTGAATCGCACTTTAATTGCACATTTCCTTGAAGGAACAGACAATTGCAATCAATTTAGCAGTACGAAGGCATAACCGGCTCTCTTTTTCTTTCCTTACTTATTCTGTTCTGCAAAACAGTTGAACTAGTGTCTGTATCTGTCTTTCTGTGACACATACATACATACATTCAGGTCGTCTTCAACTTACTGTTCATAGATTATGATGGTCGTAAAAGGAGACACCCACCTAAGTTTACAAACTTTTCTTTCTTTCTTTCTTTCTTTCTTTCTTTCTTTCTTTCTTTCTTTCTTTCTTTCTTTCTTTCTTTCTTTCTCTTTCTTTCTTTGCTCCTTCCTTCTCTTTTCCTTCCTTCCTTCTTTCTTTCTTTCCTTCCTTCCTTTCTCCCTCCCTCCCTCTCATCTTCCTTCCTTGCTTCCTCCCTTTCCCTCTTCCTTCCTTCTTTCTTTCCTTCTTTGCTTCCATTTTCCTTCCTTCCTTCGTTCCCTTACCCTTCCTTTTCCTTCCTTCCTCCCTCCCTCCCTCCATTTTCCTTCCTTCCTTCTGCCCTTCCCTTCCCTTACCCTTCCTTCCTTTTCCTTCTTTCCTGCCTCCCTCCCCTATGTTCCTCCCTCCCTCCATTTTCCTTCCCTTTCCTCCCTCCCTCCCTCCTTTTTCCTTCCTCCCCCTCCCCTTTTCTTTTTCTTATCCTTTCTACAAGAAGAACAGAAAAAACTATCTGTGGTTTTCTGTTTGGTTATGTGGTTGTGGTTGAGAACAGTTTTGTGACTGAAAGAGAACGAGTGATACATGGTTATGGGGATCAGTAAGTTGTATGAAGGAAGCATCTCATTTTACAGATAATTGAGTTCATGCTAAAAAGCTTTTACCTTCTGTCCTGCTCTTAGCCTTCTTTTGAGTCTGGTTGCTGGCAGATATATCCACGTCCATAAATACAGCGTAGGCATGACTTCCACAATTTATGGGGCCTGGCCTTCAGAAGGTTGGGTTTCTGCTAGAATTGGTGGCTCTGGGTTGACACAGCGAGGAAGGTGAGCCTAATTTGGATTTGGATTTTTAGATAGATGAGAGAAAGAAAGAGATGATAGATAGATAGATAGATAGAGAGAGAGAGAGAGAGAGAGAGGTAGGTAGGTAGGTAGATAGGTAGGTAGGTAGGCAGGCAGACAGACAGACAGACAGACAGATAGATAGATACTTAGGTAGGTAGGCAGGCAGGCAGACACAGACAGACACAGACGGATGGATAGACAGACAGACGGACAGAACGAGACAGACAAACAGATCAGCGGTTCTCAACCTATGGGTCGCGACCCCATTTGGGGTCGATCGACCATTTTTCGGGGGTCGCCAAAGGTGGCGATCTGCCATTTTTCGCGGTGCCGCGCATGGGGGGCGGCGCCGTGCATGCGCGTCACGCATGGGGGCACTGTCGCGCATGGGGGCACTGTCGCGCATGCACGTCACGCATGGGGGTGGCGCCGCGCATGCGCACCGCGCGTGGGGGTGGCGCATGTGTGCTGCGCGTGGGGGCATCGCGCATGCGCGCCGCGCGTGGGGGGCATCGCGCATGCGCGCCGTGCATGGGGGCCCTGCCCCCATGCGCGCAGCGCTGCGCATGCGCAGAACGTTTGTATGACAGGGGTCGCCGTCACACAAACGTTGAGAAGCACTGAGATAGATAGACAGACAGACAGAGATCATAGATTGATAGATAGGTAGGCAGACAGGCAGGCAGGCAGATAGACAGACAGACAGATACGGATGGACGGGATAGATGGATAGACAGACGGACAGACAAACATAGATAGACAGACAGACAAACAGAGATCATAGGTAGGTAGGGAGGGAGGGAGGGAGGGAGGGAGGGAGAGATCAACAAAACAGAATATTTGTAGTGCTGTGGTGTCCTTGGTACCTTTGAGCTTGCTTGTGTTCTTGCAGACCTTTCAACCTTATCCAATTAGGAAATGTATTTTTAGCACTCCTGATGTTACCTAATTGGGTAATGAAACGTCTGCAAGAAAACAACTAAGCTCAAAGAACTCTAAGGACAAGAGAGAGAAAGAAAACAGAAAGAGGAGAGAGAGAGAAGATAGATAGAGAGATAGAGAGAGAGAGAGAGAGAGACAGACAGACAGACAGACAGACATATTGACATACATACATACATTTTCTGCTTACTTTATGTAGTTGATCATAAATTCAGAATTGTGTTCTTGGTCCTCCTTTCTTGTTCTTCTCAGGTTCAAGACAAATTCCGTCTGGATCTGTCTGATGAGGAAGCTGTACACTACATGCAGAGCCTGATTGACGAAAGTGTCCATGCTCTCTTTGCAGCGATGGTGGAACAGATCCATAAGTTTGCTCAGGTAAGAACTTCATCAAGATTCTCCTAGACCAGGGGTAGGCAACCTGGGCTCTTTTATGACTCGTGGACTTCAACTTCAAGTGGCTCAGCTTGGAAACCTCTCCCTGTCCCCTCAGCATGGCTGGCTCAGGAATTCTGGGAGTTGAAGTCCATGAGTCATAAAAGAGCCAAGGTGGTCTACCCCTGGCCTAGGCCTAGGCTGCTTTATGACTCGTGGACTTCAACTCCCAGAATTCCTGAGCCAGCATGGGGGAACTATGGCCCCTTCATGACTCGTGGACTTCAACTCCCAGAATTCCTGAGCCAGCATGGCTCAGCTTGGAAACCTCTCCCTGTCCGCTCAGCATGGCTAGCTCAGGAATTCTGGGAGTTGAAATCCACGAGTCATAAAAGAGCCCAGGTTGCCTATCCCTGTCCTAGACCAAACCAGGAATCTTTGGGTCCCTCTTTCCTCATCTAACAGAATTAAGGATTGCCAGCTCAGGAAGGCAACGATGTTCTCTCATTTTTCTCCTGAGAACAGTGATGGCTAATCCCCAGATCAAACATAAAGCCCCAACATTTGATATGCAGTCCCAATGAGATGCCGCGGCTGGAATTCAGCATCAAAATAGTTAATACTCCTTGGGGCTCTTCCTTCCCCTTAAAATTAGGAGTGAATAGGTGAATGAGAAGGGGAGTTCTTTGTATGTTTTAGTCTCCAAGCCTTTAATCATCTTAGTTGCTCTTCTCTGCACTTTTTCCAAAGCCTCAGCATCTATTTTGTAATGTGACCAAAACGGAAGGAAGGAAGGAAATAATAGCAATAACAATAGCACTTAGACTTATATACTACTCCACAGTGCTTTACAGCCCTCTCTAAGCAGTTTACAGAGTCAGCATCTTGCCCCCCAACAATCTGGGTCCTCATTTGACCGACCTCAGAAGGATGGAGAGCTGAGTCAACCTTGAGCCGGTCAGGATAGAACTGCTGGCAGTGGGCAGAGTTTGCTTGCAATACTGCATTCTAACCTCTGCGCCACCATGGCTCTTGGAAGGAAGGAAGGAAGGTAGGAAGGAAGAAAGGGAGGGAAGAGGAGGAGGGGGAGGGAGGGAGGAAGGAAGGAAGGAAGGAAGGAAGGAAGGAAGGAAGGAAGGAAGGAAGGAAGGAAGGAAGGGCAATAGCACTTACACCTATGTACAGCTCCATATTACTTTACCACTCTCTAAACGGTTTACAGAGTCAGCTTATTGACCCCAGAAATCTGAGTCCTTATTTTACCAACCTCAGAAGGATGGAACGCTGAGTCAACCTTGAGCCGGTCAGGATCAAACTTCAGGATGTGGGCAGAGGAAGGAAGGAAGGAAGGAACAGGGAGGGGGAAGGAAGGAAAGGAAGGATGGAAGGAAGGAAGGAAGGAAGGAAGGAAGGAAGGAAGGAAGGAAGGAAGGAAGGAAGGAAGGAAGGAAGGGCAATAGCAATAGCCCTTAGACTTATATACCGCTTCATAGTGCTTTACAACCCTCTCTAAGCGGTTTACTGAGTCAGCATATTGACCCCAGAAATCTGGGTCCTCATTTTACCAACCTCAGAAGGATGGAACGCTGAATCAACCTTGAGCCGGTCAGGATCGAACTTCAGGATGTGGGCAGAGGAAGGAAGGAAGAAAGGAACAGGGAGGGGGAAGGAAGGAAGGAAGGAAGGAAGGAAGGAAGGAAGGAAGGAAGGAAGAGCAATAGCAATAGCCCTTAGACTTATATACCGCTTCATAGTGCTTTACAACCCTCTCTAAGCGGTTTACTGAGTCAGCATATTGACCCCAGAAATCTGGGTCCTCGTTTTACCAACCTCAGAAGGATGGAAGGCTGAGTCAACCTTGAGCCAGTGAGAATCGAACTGCTGGCATTTGGCGGTCAGCAGAAATACCCTGCAATGCTGCCTTCTAACCACTTGTGCCGCCACCAGTAGCTGTACTTCAGCCTGTCTCTGAGCATGTAAGACTGTTCTTCCATTCCTTTGGGAACTTCCCTATTAAACACTAGACTTCTCGGATGTCTGCGGACAAATTACCCTCTTGGGCCCATTAAAGCAGGAGAAATCTGACCACAGCATTAACGCATTGCTGGCGTCCGCTGATGTCCTCACTTTAGTGTTGCTGGCGGTTATTTTCAGAAAACGAACACGAACTCTATCCAAGTTCCCTTGTTTCCGAAATGGCTGGAGCCCAGATTGGCTTAACCTCCCATTTACAGACAGTCCTTCTTAAAAATCTCCAGTGATGGAGCACCCACAATTTCTGGAGGCAACTTCTGTTCCACTGGTTAATTGTCCTCACTGTCGGGAAGTTTCTCCTTAATTCCAGGTTGCTTCTCTCTTTGATCAGTTTCCATCCATTGTTTCTTGTCCTGCCCTCTGGTGCTTTGGAGAATAGTTTGATGCCCTCTTCTTTGTGGCCGCCCCTTAAATAATGAAATACTGCTATCATGTCTCCCCAGTAATAAATTCTTTGCTGCTTTGAACTCAACAAATGCTCCTGGTTCTTTGCACCTGACATTAATCCTAAATTAGTGCTAGATAAAGATCAACAGAATTTATTGGGGAGGGGGTGTTACTGTTCTATCCCAGCCTATTGCCATCCTTGTTAAAGGCACAAGGACCAAACCCCTGTTGATACAATAGGCTGGAGACTTTAAAACAAAACAAACCCCTTTTAATATGGGTGACAAACCTGTCAAGTAGTCCAAAACACAAACAGCAAAACTCAAGTCCAAAGGAAGGAAATAATCCACAGGAAACACGATGCAAACAGAAGAGTAGTCACAAGCAAGATGAACAGACCAGGATTCCAAGAAGCACTTTCCAAACGGTTGCCTTCAGCAACCAGCACCTCCCACACCTCCTCTTTTTATACAGCAGTCCCAAGGCGTTGCCTCTCATTGCCTTCTTTTTTTACTCTGGAGTTGCCGTATTGACTGCTGCTGATTTACACTCGCTAATTGACGACGTGTGCGAGCATCAATTAGCAAGTCCATCAGGTGTGAGTCCTCCGAGTCTGACTCATTCTCCTCACACAGCTGAGCTTCATCAGGAACACGACTGGAGGGCCCAGGCTCTGCATCAAACCGTGACTCCTGTAATTCATCAGAGCCTCCCTCTGCCCCTGATGGCCCTTCAAATGCCTCCTCCACCTCCTCCTCAGATTCCTCAGACTGAGCTGTTGGGAGCACAGGCTGGCACGGAATCACAAGAGTTGTGGCTCCGCAAAGATTCCAAACTGCTGACCTGTTTAACTCCACCTTCCAGCTCAGCCTGCTGATCTATAAGCCTGTTCTGAATGTCTCAGGGAACGCAATCATCGTAGCATCAAAACTGTAAAAAAAAAAATCATTTACCATTCCAACAGAATAAATTACCAATAAATATTTGAAAAACTATCCCTAGGCTCCATAAATTATGAATAAGCATCTTGATATGGGAAAGGCACAAAAACCGCAGTGCAAGTCTTAAACATGCTTACCACAACTTTGGAAAACAAAGCAAAATTCAATCTTATGCCTCTTTCCTCAAATTTGGGGGTGGGGTGGACGGATAGAGAGAGGATCCTTTTATTGCACATCAGAAAGTTAAATATTCCCCCAGACCATCAAAAGGTTGCCCGGCCTTTTATGCTGGCTTGTAAAAATTCTTCCAAGATAATTTCATGTAAAGCACTCTCAAAACAGCTATTTTAGCGTTAAGTATTATGCCTCAGTATCCCTTTGAGCACACTTAGATTCCGTTCTTTTCCGCCCTCTCCGTTCTTGGTTCTTTGCCAGGTATAAATTTTAACTCTTCCCTTCCTTCTCTTTCCTACATCGTCGGGCCAATAAAGCGTGCTAAATATATTATAGGAAAAGAAACCAAACGTTGCCTCCTAGGGCTTGAAGGAGCACAGGCTGACTTACTTGATAATGTCATACCTTCTCATAGAGGACAGATATAACTCCGAAGCAGTGGTGGGATTCAAATACGTGAACAACCGGTTCTCTGTATGGATGCCGCTTCCGGAAGTCCATTCTGGGCCTGGGCAGGAAAACGTTAGCTACCAGTTCTGCTGAAGTGGTGCGAATTGGCTGAATTCCACCACTGTGTCTTTCTGTCTGTGTATCTATCTATCTATCTATCTATCTATCTATCTATCTATCTATCTATCTATCTATCTATCTATCTATCTCTATCTCTATCTCTATCTGTGTATCTATCTATCTATCTATCTATCTATCTATCTATCTATCTATCTATCTATCTATCTATCTATCTATATCTATATATCTATCCATCCAGTGGTGGGATTCAAATATGTGATCAACTGGTTCTCTGTGTGGATGCCGCTTCTGGAAGTCCATTCTGGGCCTGGGCAACAAAAAATTAGCTACCGGTTCTACCGAAGTGGTGCGAACTGGCTGAATCCCACCACTGTGTCTTTCTGTCAGTTTGTCTGTCTGTCTGTCTATCTATCTATCTATCTATCTATCTATCTATCTATCTATCTATCTATCTATCTATCTATCTATCTATCTATCTATCCAGTGGTGGGATTCAAATATGTGAACAACTGGTTCTCTGTGTGGATGCCGCTTCTGGAAGTCCATTCTGGGCCTGGGCAACAAAAAATTAGCTTACCAGTTCTGCCAAAGTGGTGCGAACCGGTTGAATCCCACCACTCTTTCTTTCTTTCTTTCTTTCTTTCTTTCTTTCTTTCTTTCTTTCTTTCTTTCTTTCTTTCTTTCTTTCTTTCTCTTTCTTTCTTTCTCTTTCTTTCTTTCTTTCTTTCTGTCTTTCCTTCCTTTCTTTTTCTTTCTTTCTTTCTTTCTTTCTTTCTTTCTTTCTTTCTTTCTTTCTTTCTTTCTTTCTTTCTTTCTTTCTTTCTTTCTTGAAATTTCTCCTTAGTTCTAGGTTACTTCTCTCCTTGATCAGTTTCCATCCGTTGATTCTTGTCTTGCCTTCAGGTCAGTGGTGGGATTCAAATATGTGCATAACCGGTTCTCTGTGTGGATGCCGCTTCCGGAAGTCCATTCTGGGCCTGGGCAACAAAAAAATAGCTACCGGTTTTGCCGAAGTGGTGCGAACCGGCAGAATTTCACCACTGCTTCCAAGCTGAGAGAAATGGTTAGAAAAGCTCCATTCTCAACTGCCATCAACTGGGTTTCAATGGAAGAGAGTATTCGGGATTCAGGGTTAAGCGCTTGGGTCCTAGGCGCTGTCTGACTTTGGCTGCTTTCTTGCAGACGTTTCATGACCCAACTAGGTAACCTCATCAGTGCTAGAAGGGAGTGGGGTTTGCTCTCTGTTTATATACGAGTACAGGGCTTCCCAACCAGGGGTGCTCGCACCCCCCTGGGGGTGCAAGATGATATTCCAGGGGGTGCAAAAACTTGGACTTTCAAAATTATACCGTACTGTATATGCATAATTTGTTTGAACTTTTGTAAGGGGGGGGTGTGCGAGAATATATCAGAAGTGTACCCTATACCATTTCAGACAAATGGCTGTCCAGTCTCTTCTTAAGAACTTCCAGTGTTGGAGAATTCACCGCTTCTGGAGGCAGGTTGTTCCACTGGTTAATTGTTCTCACTGTCAGGAAGTTTATCCTTAGTTCCAGGTTGCTTCTCTCCTTGATTAGTTTCCATCCGTTGCTTCTTGTCCTGCCTTTAGATGCTTTGGAGAATAGCTTGACTTCCTCTTCTTTGGAGCAGCCCCTGAGATATTGGAACTCTGCTATCCTGTCCCCCCTCATCCTTCTCTTCATTAAACTAGACATACACAATTTCAGCAACTGTTCCTTATATGTTTTAGCCTCCAGTCCCCTGATCATCTTTGTTGCTCTTCTCTGTACTCTTTCTAGAGTCTCAACATCTTTTTTTACATCGTGGTGACCAAAGCTGGATGCAGTATTCCAAGTGTGGCCTTACCAAGGCATTGTAGAGTGGCATTAATACTTCACGTGATCTTGATTCTATCCCTCTGTTAATGCAGCCTAGCACCGTGTTGGCCTTTTTGGCAGCTGCAGCACACTGCTGGCTCATATTTAGGTGATTGTCTACTAGGACTCCAAGGTCCCTCTCACAGTTACTACTATTGAGCATGGTGCCACCTATGCTGTACTTGTGCATTTGGTTTTTCTTGCCTAAATGTAGAACCTTGCTTTTTTCACCATTGAATTTCATTTTGTTAGTTAGTGCCCAGTGTTCAAGTCTGTCCAGATCCTTCTGTATCTTAAGCCTGTCTTCTGGAATGTTGGCCCTCACTTTCAGGAAGTTTCTCCTTATATGCTTTAGCCTCCAGTCCCCTAATCATCTTTGTTGCTCTTCTCTGGACTCTTTCTAGAGTCTCAGCATCTTTTTTACATCGCAGTGACCAAAACTGGATGCCGTATTCCAAGAGTGGCCTTATCAAGGCCTTGTAAAGTGGTATTAACGCTTCACATGATCTTGATTCTATCCCTCTGTTAATGCAGCCTAGCACTGTGTTGGCCTTTTTGGCAGCTGCCTTCAGGCCCAGTTTTGCTTTCCTCTGTTCAAGATCGGGATCGAAAGAGCTTCTCTTGATGTTAGAGATGCAGGATAATAAAACACAACGTTGTTCTTCGCCCAGCACACAGCCTTTAATTAAGTTAATCACTGCTTAAATGTCTCCCATGCCCAGTGGCCAAATTGTCTGTCACTTGACCTGGTTTGAGAATTGTTGTTTTTTTTTTTAAATCACTAGGGGCATGGGGTTAAAGGGAGATGTTGAGATAAGAGGAATTTTGGTTATTAGATTTATAATATTTGGAAACTAGATGAAAATAAGGATTTCATCGCTTAATATTTAAAAATTAGACTTAAAAAGTTAAAGAAAGTTAAATATTATGAATATGTTTGATTTATTGATTAACCCAGGCAATATATATATATATATATATATATATATATATATATATATATATATATATATATATATATATATATATATATATATATATATATATATATATATGATTTTGATTTATTAAAGGGTATATTGTGTTATTGATGATTTAATATGATGGGAACTAGATATCTCTTATATTCAAAGAGATAAAATATGTATTTTGGATATTATAGTTTGTTACGAAGTGAGATAAGGGAAATTTGGGTTACCCAAAGTCTGAAAACTATAAACTATAAAACTATAAATATCAAAGGTTAAATTGGAATATTGATAAGAAAGTAAAAAAATGAGTAAAAATTAATAACAGCGTATGGATTGTTTATGAAGATGGAATGTAATTAAGATATGTATAAACCCAAAATTTATTTATAAATGTAACAATGATGTTCTGATTGAGTTGATATACAGTAATTAGAAATTTACTAATCTGAATATGTGACAGTAAATATTAAGGGAAAAAGAGAACACAGTGCTAGGCTGCATTAATAGAGGGATAGAATCAAGATCATGTGAAGTGTTAGTACTGCTTTAAAAGGCCTTTATAAGGCCACACTTGGAATCCTGCATCCAGTTTTGGTCACCACAATGTAAAAAAGATGCTGAGACTCTAGAAAGAGTGCAGAGAAGAGCAACAAAAATGATTATAGGAATGGAGGCTGAAACATATAAGGAACGGTTGCTGGAATTGGGTATGTCTAGTTTAATGAAGAGAAGGACGAGGGGGGACATGGTAGAAGTATTCCAGTATCTCAGGGGCTGCCCCAAAGAAGAGGGAGTCAAGCTCTTCTCCAGATTGTCTGAAGGCAGGAGAAGAAGCAACAGATGGAAACTAATCAAGGAGAGAAGCAACCTAGAACTAAGGAGAAACTTCCTGACAGTGAGAACCATTAACCAGTGGAACAACTTGCCTCCAGAAACTGTGAAGGCTCCAACACTGGATGTTTGTAAGAAGAGACTGGATAGCCATTTGTCCGAAATGGTGCCAGCATCCTAGGTGTCAACCAGGTACCTCTTAAAATATGCGATGTTTGGAGTAGCATAGTTTTTTGTAACATTGCTGGAGTTATTTCAGGAAGCTGCAGTTTCTTGATGTATTTTACAAAGTTTTTGGACATAGTTCCCAATGCCCCGATGACAATGGGTATTATTATTATTATTATTGATCATCGCACAATCAACCAGATGTTCAGACTGGATTTGGCATTTTGTCTACCTATCGAGTCCTTCCCAAGGACCTGGGATAGGCAGATGTGGGTGTTTGATATTATTATTATTATTTTGGATCATCGCACAGTCAGCCAGATGTTCAAAATGGATTTGGCATTTTGTCTACCTATCGAGTCCTTACCCAGGACCTGGGATAGGCAGATGTGGATGTTTGATGGTATTATTATTATTATTATTATTATTATTACTCGTAGTAGGGTAATCAAATAAAGCACTGCCGTCCTTAATGTTTTCTTTCTCTCACTCAGTACTGGAGAAAATAAGACCTCCTCCCTTTTGAAGACAAGAATTCACACACAGCTGTTGCGTGGAACTGCTGAAGATAACATCAAATCAGGATGTAACTTTTCTTCCTTGGATAATCCATTTATCGAGAATTGCCATTCCGAATTAGGTCAATCAAGGGTGTTGTATGTTCTTCACTCTTGGTTATCATTCATAATTTGGAAAAAAACCATCATAACAAGAAGAAAATAAACGTCTTACGGTTTTTGAAGGACATCTGGGCACCTATTATTGTGGTTTGTTGGGACAAAAAGCCTGAAATCTCTCCTTGCACTTAACCTGGACTTGATGGTCTCCGTAGAAGAACACAACTACGGAAAGATACCTGCGGCCAAAGCTTATGAACTTGGGACTGAAGTTTGGGGTCCAAACTAAGTCGGATCTTCCTTTTAAGAGTAGGTTAATTCCTACAGTTTAGCAAATGGGATCCTAACAAGGTCTCAGCGGATCTGGACCTTAGAACAAAACCAAGTCCACAAAGACATCAGTGATGGACTTCAAATGCCTGACAGGGAGAGAGCGAAAGTTTTCGCTTTCCATAGAAAAACATAATGTGTGTTGACTCTATCTGCCAAATCTAATAAAGTGGCTTTGGTGCGATCTTAAGTTCTCTTTATTAAAGGGTCTTCGGTTTTCTTCTTCTGCTATCCGCACCCTTACGTACAAAATCATTTTTTTATTATTATTATTTCTAGCAGTTTCTGTTCCAGATTGACCCACTTCAGCTTGATGTGACTATCTGTAAAACTAGGATCTTGTAACTTCTTAGGCCACCTTGGCTCTTTTATGACTGGTGGACTTCAACTCCCAGAATTCCTGAGCCAGCCACACTGAGGGGAAAGGGAGAGGTTTCCAAGCTAAACCATGCTGGCTCAGGAATTCTGGGAGTTGAAGTCCACGAGTCATGAAGGGAGCCAAGGTTGCCTACCCCTGGCCTAGGAGGCTCACCGCTTCGAACAGGAGGACTTAGGACAGGGATAGGCAGCCTTGGCTCTTTTATGACTCGTGGACTTCAACTCCCAGAATTCCTGAGCCAGCCAGGCTGTGAGGGAAAGGAGAGGTTTCCAAGCTGAGCCATGCTGGCTCAGGAATTCTGGGAGTTGAAGTCCACGAGTCATGAGGGGGCCATAGTTACCCCATGCTGGCTCAGGAATTCTGGGAGTTGAAGTCCACGAGTCATAAAAGAGCCAAGCTTGCCTACCCCTGTCTTAGGCTAAAATTCTCAAATTGGGTTAATTGATGGTGAATTTTCAGATACCACTTGCCGCTTACAGAAAAGAATAAGGGTAGTCTTTTATTCAATCAATCAGAATAGAGCTGGAAGGGACTTTGGAGAGCCCAGGAGACCCTATATGAGTGATGGCGAACCTTTTAGAGACCGAGTGCTCAAAAACTGGCCCCGCCCCCACTCCACCCCCCTGGCCCACCCCCGTTCTGCCCCCCCATCCCTTGTCCCGCCTGCCCACAGGACCACTCACTGCCTCCAGGGCCCGCCGCATATTGCCCAGGCAGCCTAGCAGTGCTATGTCGGCCACACCCTCTGCCCGCGCCGTGCAGCATCAACTGCATGATGGGGTGTGAGGCCAGAGTCTTGTCTACGCTGCCTGGCTTCCATGTCCTTGGCTGCACTGCTCCGCATGGGCCACACTCGGGGGTGACTCTCCTCCAGGGGGGCTGCTGGAGAGGAGGGGGTCATGGGAGGCGAGGCTGGGGCAACAGCACGTGTGCCCACAGAGAGGGCACTGAGTGCCACCTCTGGCACCTGTGCCATAGGTTCGCCACCAGTGCCCTATACCATTTCAGACAAATGACTGTCCAGTCTCTTTTTAAAAACCTCCAGTGATGAATCACCCACCATTTCTGAAGTCGAGCTGTTCCACTGGTTAATTGTCCCCCCTTTTGGGAAGTTTGAGAGGTTGCCATAAAGAGGAGGGGGGGTTAACTTATTTTCTAAAGCAGCTGAAGGCAGGACAACAAACAAGAGATGGAAACTACTCCAGGAGAGAAGCAACCTGGAATTAAGGAGAAACTTCCTGAGGAAAATTAACCAGTGAAACAGCTTTGCCTTCAGAAATTGTGGGTGCTCCATCACTGGAGAAATTTAAGAAGAGACTGGACAGCCATTTGTCTGGAATGGTATAGGCCAGGGGTAGGCAACCTTGGCTCTTTTATGACTCGTGGACTTCAACTCCCAGAATTCCTGAGCCAGCCATGCTGAGGAGAAAAGGAGAGATTTCCAAGCTGAGCCATGCTGGCTCAGGAATTCTGGAAGATGAAGTCCACGAGACATAAAAGAGCCAAGGTTGCCTACCCCTGGTCTAGGGTCTCCTGCTTGAGCAGGGGGTTGGGTTAGAAGACAAGAAACAATGGATTGAAACTAATCAAGGAGAGAAGCAAACTGCAATTAAGGAGAAACTTCCTGACAGTGAGAACAATTAACCAGTGGAATGACTTGCCTTCAGAACTTGTAGGTGTTCCATCAACGGCGGTTTTTAAGAAGAGACTGGGCAGCCACCTATCTGAAAGGGTATAGGGCAGTGGTGGTGAACCTATGGCATGCATGCCAGAGGGGGCACTTGGAGTCCTCTCTGTGGGCACGCGCGCCTCGCTCTTTGTCTAAGTTTTCGCAGGAAAAAGTCATTTCTCAAGCCCCTTCCTAGCCAAAACAATCCTCCAGAGTGAGCGTGCTGTTTTCAGCTTTGAATTATACAGACTAACAGATGACCTGAGTGCTGCATGTGTTGCTCTCAAACTTACAAAGTATGAGCCAAGGTTAGACAAATTATCAGCAGGCATACAACAGCGAAAATCACATGAATTGTTCAAAAGCATGCCAAATGCAGACTTTTATCTTTCAGTAAAAAGTTGTTTGCATCGTTGAAAGCTTTGTCAGTGTGTTTTTCTTTTAAGACAAAAGATGTTAATGTACGAGTTGTTGTTTTTTTTCTAAACTAAAAGCTCAGTATTCAGATTAAATTGCCGCATTGTCACTTTGCGATAAATAAGTGGGTTTTGGGTTGCAGTTTGGGCATTCAGTCTTTAAAAGGTTCGCCATCACTGCTATAGGGTCTCCTGCTTGAGCAGGTCTCTTTCAGCTGTATTCTGTAATCTAAACCAGGGGTCCCCAACCCCCGGGGCCGTGGACCAGTACTGGGCCGCGGCATGCCAGCAACCGGTCCACACAAACAAGCAAAGCCCCATCCGTGGGATGCAGGCAGCACACTAAACCACACACCCTCCAGTCTGTGAAAAAAACTTTCTCCATGGAACCAGTCCCTGGTGCCCAAAAGGGTTGGGGATCTCTGCTGTAGCACATAATAATTTATTTACTTATTTATTTATGAGACTTATATACCGCTTTAAGTGCAAGCACTCTCTAAGCGGTGTACACCAGTAAGCAATGTATATATATATATATTTACATTGCCCCCAACAATCTGGGTCCTCATTTTACCTACCCCGGAAGGATGGAAGGCTGAGTCAACCTTGAGCCGGTGAGATTTGAACCGCTGACCTGCTGAACACAGCTAAAGCGGCCTGCAGTACTGCACTCTAACTGCTGCGCCACCTCGGCTCTTGTTATAATAATAACACTAATGGAAAAAAATGTCCTTTAATTGGGTTGGCATATTTTATCAGTTAATAACCAGGTTCCATGTACCGAGCATTCTCTCCGTCCACTTTTATTGTGTTAGTTAACTGGTGCAGAGGGACGTTTTATTGTAACGACACCACAACATGATAAAATAGATAGGGGCTTCCCAATGTGTCTTGCGCACTGGGGGTGAAAATGTCGCCTCTCGGATCTTCTTCATTATAATTGTTGGCTCCTGTTTGCCTTTTCAGATACCTTCTCCTTCTCCTTCCTTTTAATTTTTTTTAAGTTTTTTTTTATTTATAAGACAGTTAAAACAAAGATGGACATAACACAGTGGTTCTCAACCTGTGGATCGGGACCCCATTTGGGGTCGAACGACCATTTCACGGGGATCGCCAAACAACGCAGTCTGCCATTTTTTCCCCTTTTCCTTAGCTGTGCTACTCCCTTTTATTCTATTGGCTTTTGAAAGCCCATAGAATAGACTCTTGAATGGAGTCTAATTCTATTGGCTTTCAAAAGCCAATAGGAATTGTCCAGGCTGTCTCTTCCCTGCTGAGCCCGCCAAAAGCCCCATTCTGCAAACAGTGCTGCACCAGTTGAGTAGTCCTCGACTTACGACCGGTTGGGGGTCGCGGCATTAAAAAGGTTGAGAACCACTGACATAATGTAACATTCCAGTGTATATATTCCTAACAATTTGTTCCTCATCATACATATAATTCTTAATCTCTATATATACATATTTTTCTATACAATGCAGTCTCTAATTTGTTTCTCTATAGATTAGCATACAGTTTTGTATATCTCTATCTTAACACTTAACTTCAAACCCGAACAGTTCTCCTTGATTCACACCAACAATAGAATTTGTCCCAGATTTCAAAGTAATCTGACTCTTGTCCTTCATTTCCATTGTGAGCCTATCCATATCAGCACACGATAGGATTTTATATAAATTCTCTTCTTCTGTTGGAATTTCTTTATTCTTCCAGTTTTGTGCATACGCCAATCTAGCAGCCATGAGAATATGTAGCATCAAGTAAAGTATCCCTTTGTCATGTTTCTGCATAGTTATGTCTAGTAGGAAGAGTTCTGGTTTTAGCTAAGATGACCAACCGTCCTCCTTTAGGGAGGACAGTCCTCCTTTTGTAAGTTCTGTCCTCCCTCAAAAAGTGTCCTCCTACATGTCCTTCGATCCTGAAGTTGAAACTCAAATACTTTGGCCACCTAATGAGAAGGAAGGACTCACTGGAGAAGAGCCTAATGCTGGGAAAGATGGAGGGCAAGAGAAGAAGGGGACGACAGAGAATGAGATGGCTGGATGGAGTCCCTGAAGCAGTAGGCAAGAGCTTCAATGGACTCCAGAAGATGGTAGAGGACAGGAAGACCTGGAGGAACGCTGTCCATGGGGTCGCGATGGGTCCGACACGACTTCGCAATTAACAACAACAACATGTCCTTCTTTTTGATATTTGAAGACTAATCTGTTGGGCTTTTTTTTTCTCATAGAACGCTCAGAACGGCGTTCCGGCACCTTTTTTTGATGGTTTTTTTTCAACTTTTGCATGAGCTGTGCTACTCCCCCTATTGGCTTTCGAAAGCCAATAGGAATTGCTGCTGAGCACGTCAAAACACCCGGCTGGCAAACTTTGCACATGCAAGTTGTCTGCAGCGAAGGCAAATTGGCAGGAACTTTGCACCCCTCCCTACTACCCAACTACACCATCTCCTAGTTAGTTCCGAAGATACCTGGAGGAGACTGGAGCGGTAAGTTTATCTTGATCTTCGGCTCTCCTAGGGCAATAATGGCTGCGGGTGCAAGAGGCAGGGGCAGCGAGGGTGCTGCGGGCAGGGGAAATGAAGGGCAGCAGCGGCCGGCTACCCCCTGTGCTGTGGGAGCCACGGGGCCCTCTCTACACGGTGCTGCACAGGGTGGGTGGTGGTGCTGGCGGGGCAACTGCAGGCAGGGTGTGTTGATGGCGGGCTGCCCCCCGGGGCCGGAGCTGACATGGCTGGTGCTTTGGGAACCGCGGGGCCCGCTCTACATGGAGGGGCAGTGGTACTGGCGAGGTGGCTGCAGGCGGAGGCGCGGCGGGCGGTTGACCTTCCATGGGCTGCGCCAGCTTTTACGATATTTTTTTCTTCAATTTATTTGTGTCCTCCTTTTCATTGTCACCTTATTTTAGCTCTGCCTCTATCATTAGTATTTCTTCCAGCCATTTTTTAACCTTGTTCTGAAATTGCTCTCAAATCCATTTTTCCCCCCTCCTTCTTTAAATGCTACGTTCTCCTCCGTGCTGTTCGTATTTTCCCGAGCGCTAAAAATGTTTGCTCTCCTGAAGAAGGTGAGATCCATAAAGTCAAAGGGTTCCCCTGGGCTGTGGTATCGCCACGTTGTTGCTTTCAGCTACACAATCTCGTCTCCTGGCTTGGGATTTGGGAAAGTTGATAACGATGGGGTAAACTCCCGTTTTTTCCATCCAGGCTCCTTTGGGGCAGAGGTAAAAACTTGAAATCTCAGTCAAGGGCTGTGTGGTTTTCCAGATGCCCAGTTCACCTGTTTTATAAAACTTTCCAGTTTTGTTTTGTTTGTTTTTTTAAAAAAAACAAAAACCTTGGTATTCAATTGCTTTGAAACTTATTAAATTTGGTACTCAACACATTTTGGCAAAAATAAAAATAAATGGCCCGGTATTTAACATTTTAAATCAAGTATATCTTATATAAGATAAAATAAGGGGTCAACTTGTTTTCCAAAACATTAGAAGGCAAGACAAGAAACAATGGTTGGAAACTGATCAAGGAGAGAAGCAATCTGGAATTAAGGAGAAACTCCTGCTGAATCAGGAGAACCTACACCATCTCAGACAAGTGACTGTCCAGTCTCTTCTTAAAAACCTCCAGTGATGGAGCGCCCACGATTTCTGGTGGCAAGCTGTTCCACTGGTTGATTGTCCTCCCTGTTAGGAAGTTTCTCCTTAATTCCAGGTTGCTTCTCTCTTTGGTCAGTGTCCAACCATTGTTTCTTGTCCTGCCCTCTGGTGCTTTGGAGAATAGTTTGACCCTCTCTTCTATGTGGCAGCCCCTCAAATATTGGAACACTGCTATCGTGTCTCCCCTGTTTCTTCTTTTCTTTAGACTAGCCAAATCCAATTCCCGCAGCCGTTCTTCGTATGTTTTAATTTCCAGGCCTTGGATCATCTTAGTTGTTTTTCTCTGATTTTTTTTTTCCAAACTCTCAACATCTTTGATTTGGATTGTTTTCTTGCAGATATTGCATTACCCAGCTAGATAAGGTCATCAGTGATGTTCAGTCTAAGCCACATCTTAGGGGTTCTTTGCTGATATAGCCAACAAACCATGATAGACTCACATTTTTGAAATTGCCCAAGATCAAACAGGAGGTTGCAAAACAACTGTCAGGATATTTTTTCTCATGTGGAAATCTACTACTAATATTAACCCTGAGTCAGTACGATTGCCCAAACTTTAATACTCATTACTTTAAGGTGGAAGCAATTTATATGCTTACGTTTATTTAGTTATTTATTTTTTAAAAAGATGCATTTATAAGATACATTTATAAGAATTCCAGCGTGCTTTTCAGTTTTAAAAAAAACAACGATAAAACAAATTCAACTTTAATGTCCTATACCTAATCCTCTTTCCTGCCTACTGAACCAAGTCGGATATTTTGCCTCTGGGTTGACGTTTCTGTTAATTAGAATGATTGATTTTCATTAATGTACTTTATTAGCACAACTGATTGATCGTGCTAATCAACAAATTTTTTACATGAGTCAGTGTACAATTTTTTTTCCAGAAAGAGGGACGCACAGTAAACCTTTTCGGTGCTTGAAAAGGTTCAAAGGTAGGCTGGGAAACAAACAAACAAACATCACCCTTGGGACAATCATAACTTCAATCAATAAGAATTGAGCTGGAAGGGACCTTGGAGGTGTTCTAGTCCAGCCCCCTGCTCAAACAGGAGAACCTATACCATCTCACACAGGTGAATGTCCAGTCTCTTCTTAAAAACCTCCAGTGATGGAGCGCCCACGATTTCTGGTGGCAAGCTGTCCCACTGGTTGATTGTCCTCCCTGTTAGGAACTTTCTCCTTAATTCCAGGTTGCTTCTCTCTTTGGTCAGTTTCCAACCATTGTTTCTCATCCTGCCCTCTGGTGCTTTGGAGAATAGCTTGACCCTCTCTTCTTTGTGGCAGCCCCTCAGATACTGGAACTCTGCTGTCGTGTCACAAACAAACAAACAAGCAAACAAACAAACAAACAAACAAATAAATTTGAAAGTCCTGAGCTGGAAGGAAAGGGAGGAAGGAAGACTTTCACTACAAAACATAAAACTGAAAAACATCACACACCAATTTACCAAAGTGACCTTTGCCATCTGGTGTAAAACATCTCTAGAGAAATCCTTTTAAGAGACCTATTGTTACCTTGGTAAGGCCACACCAGGAGTATTGCATCCAGTTATGGTCAGCACGGTACAAAAAAGACGTTGAGACTTTGAGGAAAAAGTGCAAAGAAGAGCAACTAAGATGATTCAGGACCTGGAGACCAAAACATATGAAGAAGGATTGGAGGATTTGGGTTTGGCTAGTCTAAAGAAAAGAAGAAACAGGGGTGACACGACAGCAGAGTTCCAGTATCTGAGGGGCTGCCACAAAGAAGAGGGGGTCAAGCTATTCTCCAAAGCACCAGAGGGCAGGATGAGAAACAATGGTTGGAAACTGACCAAAGAGAGAAGCAACTTGGAATTAAGGAGAAAGTTCCTAACAGGGAGGAAAATCAACCAGTGGAACAGGTTGCCACCAGAAATCGTGGGCGCTCCATCACTGGATGTTTTTAAGAAGAGACTGGACATGCACCTGTCTGAGATGGTATAGGCTCTCCTACTTGGACAGGGGGCTGGACTAGAAGACCTCCAAGGTCCCTTCCAGCTCTATTCTTATTGATTGAAGTTATGATTGTCCCAAGGGTGATGTTCCAAAAGGCAACTGGACTTTTTTGTGTGTTTGTTTTTTCCTTGAAAACATTTGACTTCTCATCCAAGAAATGTCTTCTGTCTCTTGATCATGTCAAGCCAGACCTAATCTACCTGCATAAGAACATCAACTTACAAACTGGAATGGAATAGAACAGAACAGAATAGAATAGAAAATATGGAATGGAATGGAATGGAATAGAACGGAACAGAACAGAACAGAACAGAATAGAATAGAATAGAATAGAATAGAATAGAATAGAATAGAATAGAATAGAATAGAATAGAATAGAATAGAATAGAATATTGGAATATAGACCAGACCAGAATAGAATAGAATAGAATAGAATAGAATAGAATAGAATAGAATAGAATAGAATAGAATAGAATAGAATAGAATAGAATAGAATAGAATAGAAAATATGGAATGGAATAGAATAGAATAGAATAGAATAGAATAGAATAGAATAGAATAGAATAGAATAGAATAGAATAGAATATTGGAATATAGACCAGACCAGAATAGAATAGAATAGAATAGAATAGAATAGAATAGAATAGAATAGAATAGAATAGAATAGAATAGAAAATATGGAATGGAATAGAATAGAATAGAATAGAATAGAATAGAATAGAATAGCTGGAAGGGACCGTGGAGGTCTTCTAGTCCAACCCCCTGCTCAGGCAGGAGAAGCTTTTTATGACCTTTCTTACCACAATTGTTAAGTGAAGCATTGCAGTTATCAAGTTAGTAGCTTGGTTAAGTTGACTTTGCTAGTCAGACGATCGCAAAAATTATCACATGACCCCAGGACACTGCAACCATAAATATGGATAAGTTGCCAAGCGCCTGAATTTTCATCATGTGACCACAGGGATGCTGCAGTGGTCATAAGTGTGAAAAATGGTCATAAATCATTATCAATGCTGTTGTAACTTCAAACAGTCACTAAATGAACAATTGTAAGTCGAGGACTACCTGTAATTTTAAAGGGCAAGTAGCTTTTAACGTTTGCCCATTCCTTACCATTCCTCTTCTTGTGCAAAACGAAAGGACTCTTACGAATTCCAGAAGGTTTTAGCGGAGAGATTTATTGTGCAGGTTCAGAAGCAATAGCAACAAGCTATTCTGAACCCCGAGGGCGGGTTCAGACTTCAGTTTTATATTTTCCTTTTTTTTTTTCAGGAACAAAGGAATACACATTTAAATACACATTGTAATACATTAGGTTCGTTTCTCACAGGTATACAATGGAAAGTTTGCTACATACATTGTATCCAAGTGCAATGCGCATTAGGTTAGTCACATACTACTAACACAGCACTATTCCAGTAATTATGCAGACACATCATTATTCTAATGATGGTTCATTATTCCACATTACTCTATTTCACAAATCAGTCTTTTACATCCAAAACGACCATACCCCAAATATTTATAATTTTTCTACACACACTAATCCTCATGTAAGTTACAATTATCTCTTTGGAAGTAGTAAAGCAGAATAAATAACCCGTTGTCAAGTGATGGAACTTTTGTACCCCAACAGCACATTTTATTTTTAAGGGATGGTATTTCCAAAATATTGTTAACACTGTTATAAAAGCTTTTCTTGGGTGACTTCTCTAGTTTGCCAATTCTGTATAGGTATTAGGTTAGAAACTGGAAGACCTAATCCTATCTTGGGGACAAAACCAGCTTGGTGATCTTAGGCCTGTCACGTCCTCTCAGCCGTAGAAAAGAACCAACGGCAAACCACTTCTAAAAAAAATGCCAAGCTATACTGTTGTGTCCTGAGCCTGCAAATGCAGGCTCGGGACTTTGCAAGGGTTCCCGGGCTTTGCAAAAGCTGCCCGGGACCAGACTGAGTGGCGCCAGCCTAGCGCGCATGCGCAAGGCACGAAAAGTGCCTGAAGATGTTGCCATTATATCCAGGGATCTGGGACATATAAAAGGAGGCCTGCGTGCCTTTGCTCGTTGTTGGAGTTCTGACTAAATGCACAATGAAGAGCTGTTTCCTAGAAATGCGTCTTCTTCATTCGCCATCGCTTTGAGGACTTAACACATACCATCTCAGACAAGTGACTGTCTACTAGTCTCGTCTTAAAAACCTCCAGTTTGAAAATTTGCTTGAAAAGGTTTGGAAAACTAGGCAAGAAGTTGTCCATAAAATCAGATTATTGCTTGGCCTTCACAAGATGAGGTAAAAATGTTGCCCCCTTTCCCAATCAGCTATTACAATAGAGTATTTTCAACTGACAATACAATAAAGGCTAGTTATATATCCATATATGCGGTCCTATCAATAGAAAGATCTGAACGTGTTTTCTCACCGTCTTCTCCAGGGTATATTTTTCCATCTGTCCTCTGCTTTTCCCTAGCTGAGAGATCAAAATCACTTTGCTGCATTTATCATGTCATAGCTTCCATTGAAATCCACAGTCAAATATTATAATACTGTATTATGGTAATATTAATTATTTCAGCAAGTGGAAGAAAGACAGTAAATAATATGTGTGATTTGTAACTGCCAGTAAAAGCCGGGCAAAAAATAAAATAAAAAAAAATCCTTGCCTGTTTGGATCTTTCTTTCTTTCTTTCTTTCTTTCTTTCTTTCTTTCTTTCTTTCTTTCTTTCTTTCTTTCTTTCCTTTCTTTCTTTCTTCCTTCCTTTCTTTCTCTCTCTCTCTCTCTCTCTCTCTCTTTCTTTCTTTCTTTCTTGCATTGTGGAAAAGCTTTGGTTTACATAAAGTATTTGGATTGTCTCTGTGAAGCCAGGAGAAAATTCTTTATCTGAACTGTCAGTATAATAGATGGGGGTCTGCATAAATATTTGCATAACTTTTATCAAACTGATGCATTTCACTGAATGAATGCTTCACTTTTTTTTACATTTTAGGAGGAAAGGTAATAATTTAGAAATATATGAAAAATGTGTCACCTTTAGGCAATTTTCGGCTGGCCATCAGGCTTTGCCTTGATTTGCATTGAATGGAACTGAGATTTCACTCTAAATGTTTGTCCAGGTTTTAAAGGTACATTTCGTAGCCAAGTCTTCTATCTATCTGTCTGTCTGTCTGTCTGTCTGTCTGTCAGTCTGTCTGTCTGTTAATCGATCTATCTATACCCCCTCCCTTTCACTTTCCCCTTTCTTTTTTCCTTCCTTCCTTCCTTCCTTCCTTCCTTCCTTCCTTCCTTCCTTCCTTCCTTCCTTCCTTCCTTCCTTCCTCAGCTTGGTTGTTTTCTTGCAGACGTTTCATCATCCAAGTGAAATAACATCACCAGATGGTGTTCTACCCATTCCTTTCTGCTCCTAGGGTGGACACCAGTGGTAAAGATAACAGAAGCCAGGTGAAATTCTTGGGTATGGTTTGGAGCGACATTTTAGTTCACTGACACAATTGCAAGGCTTGGGTGTCAAGACAGGCAAGCAAATGCACTTATTGTACTTTTATACTATATTCTAGAGCAAGGATAGGCAACCTTGGCTCTTTTATGACTGGTGGACTTCAACTCCCAGAATTCCTGAGCCAGCCATGCTGAGGGGAAAGGGAGAGGTTTCCAGGCTGAGCCATGCTGGCTCAGGAATTCTGGGAGTTGAAGTCCACAAGTCATAAAAGAGCCAAGGTTGCCTACCCCTGGAGTAGATGACCTCCAAGGTACCTTCCAATTTTATTATTATTATTATCATTGATCATCGCACAATCAGCCAGATGTTCAGACTGGATTTGACATTTCTGTCTACCTATCCAGTCCTTACCAGGGACCTGAGATGATATTATTATTATTATTATTATTGTTGTTGTTGTTATTTGGGAGTTATGTGATCAAAATTCAGATGCCTGGCAACCGACTCATATTTAGGACCGTCGCTGTGTCCCAAGCTCATGCGGTCCCATTTTGCGACCTTTTGACAACCGAAGTCAACCGGGAGGCTATATTCGTTTAACTAACTGTGTTACTAATTGAAGAGCTGCAAGGATTCCCTTAACAACTGCAGCACGAGAGGTGGTGAAATGGGGTGAAACTCACTTAACCAACGTCTCGCTTAACAACATAAATTTTGGGCTCCGTTGTGGTCGTAAGTTGAGGACCACCTGCAGATCTCCGCCCAGCCTTTGTCAGTTCTCAGAATAAAAGTTTCGTAATTGAAAATTAATTCATATCGCAAAGTGCAGTCAATAGGCAATTACTAAGATCCAGTAGCATGTTTGTTTGCTTGACAGAATTTGGCGGACGATTTATAAAGGGGAAGGCAATTATCTTCCTGGGCAAAGCTGAAACTTAATTACTGTGCAACCTCTCTTCATGACTTTTTTATGGCATGTAATAAGCTTCAAATGAATACCCATAAACATTAAAATCCCACTTTGAATTACCTAAAGTTGTCATGACCATCATAATTATTAAGAAGAAACCAGATTGGAACTAGACTAGACTAGACTAGGATAATAGAATAGAATAGAATAGAATAGAATAGAATAGAATAGAATAGAATAGAATAGAATAGAATAGAATAGAATAGAATAGAAAATATGGGATGGGATGGGATGGGATGGGATGGGATGGGATGGAAGGGAAGAGAAGAGAAGAGAAGAGAAGAGAAGAGAAGAGAAGAGAAGAGAAGAGAAGAGAAGAGAAGAGAAGAGAAGAGAAGAGAAGAGAAAATATGGGATGGGATGGAATGGAAGGGAAGGGAAGAGAAGAGAAAAAAGAAAATATGGAATGAATAGAATAGAATAGAATAGAATAGAATAGAATAGAATAGAATAGAATAGAATAGAATAGAAAATATGGGATGGGATGGGATGAAAGGGAAGGGAAGGGAAGGGAAGAGAAGAGAAGAGAAGAGAGAAGAGAAGAGAAGAGAAGAGAAGAGAAGAGAATATGGAATGAATAGAATAGAATAGAATAAAGCTGGAAGGGACCTTGGAGGTCTTCTAGTCCAGCCCACTGCTCAAGCAGGAGAACCTATACCATTTCAGACAAGTGACTGTCTAGTCTCTTCTTAAAATCCTCCAGTGATGGAGTGTCCACAATTTCTGGAGGCAAGCTGTTCCACTGGTTAATTGTCTTCACTGTCAGGAAGTTTCTCTTTAATTCCAGGTTGCTTCTCTCTGTGGTCAACTTTCAACTGTTTCTCGTCTTTTCTTTGGTGCTTTGGAGAATAATGTGACCCCCTCTTCTTTGTGGCATCCCCTCAGATACTGGAACACTGCTATCATGTCTCCCCTATTTCTTCTTTTCTTTAGACTAGCCAATCCCAAGTCCCGCAGCTGTTCTTGGTATGTTTTATTCTCCAGGCCTTGGATCATCTTAGTTGCTCTTCTCTGAACTTTTTCCAGACTCTCAACATCTTTTTTGTGATATGGTGATCAAAACTGGCTGCAGTATTCCAAGTGTGGTCTCACTAGGGTTTTATAAAGTGGTACTAATACTTCACGTGATCTTGATTCTATGCCTCTGTTTATACAATCCAGGATTGTATTAGCTTTTTTGGCTGCTGCTGCACACAGCTGGCTCATAGTCAAGTGATTGCCCACTAGGACTCCAAGGTCCGTCTCACAGTCACTGTTTTGGAGCCAGGTCTTTTCTCATGTGTACTCGTACCTTTGATTTGTCCTGCCTAAATGTAAAACTTTGCTTTTCTCCCCATTAAAGTTCATTTTGTTGGATAGGGCCCATTGTTCAAGCTTGTCAACATCTTTTTGGATCCCGAATTTGTCTTGGTCAACGTCTTATTTCTTCTGGTTTAAGGTTCACAATGCTGCTTATGGAGCTCAAGTAACTGAAGCAGTTCCCCTGTATAGGTAAGTCCTAGAATTGCAACAATTCATTTAGTGACCTTTCGAAGTTACAACGGCACTGAAAAAAAAGGTGACTTCTGACCGTTTTTTACACTTAGAACCATTGCAGCATTCCCCCATGGTCAGTTGCCAAGCATATTAAAAAAAAGAAAAGAAAAAGGGCCAGAATTGGAAAGACAAATCCAATCAGTTTGCTTGGCACTTGATTCATATTTATGAAGATTGCATTGCAAATAAAAGTTATAAAAAAGAATAAAAAAGATATGGTGGAAACCTCAAGAGCCCAAGAAGGTATAAAAGCCCACCACGCCTTGCTCCATGTGGTCACTTTTTCCGAGAGCCATCTTTCTGTCTGGCTTTCCTCTTCAATAAACTACAACCTTCTTCCTAAAGCAGTCTCCATGTTGTTAATTCCCAGCTTGGACTGAACCACGATGAAGACTTTCCTTTCAACAGTTGTTAAGTGAAACACTGCAAGGTTTACCTTAGTAACACGGTTGTTCAGTCAGTCGGGCTCCTCCACTGACTTTGTTTCTCAGAAGGTTGCAGGACAATGCAACCGTCATAAGTACATGCCAGTTGCCAAGTGTCTGGATTTTGATCACGTGATTACGGGGGATACTGCAATGGTCGTTACGCGTGAAAAAAGGTCAGGAGTCGCTTTTTTTTTCACTGCCGCTGCAATTGTGAGTGGTCACTAAATAAATCAAGGTCTATCACCGTATACCATGACATATTTACATTCATACAATTATAAGAGCGGAAGCCTATTGACCATCTAACTTCGCTAATAAGATTTCTGGTTTTTTAACAAATCTGGATTTGTCTTTCCAATTTTGGCCCTTTTCCTTTTCTTTTTCTTTTAATATGCACATCTCAAATAGCTAGAAAGCTGGTTTGCTTGCATCCTTTTTCCCACTGCAAATTTTTTTTTCCAGAAATTGAATCTATTGTAATCTATAGGATTGTTGTTGCATCAATCTCCTTTTTATATTTTTTTTCCAACATCTGTCTAGAAAATAAGCACCACAGCCTGGAGAATGAGAGCAACGTTCTGATGGTAACAATTTTAATCAAATTGTGTGTCTCTTTTTATTTCCCTTAAAAAATAACAAAGGGATTTCTTTTCTTTCTTTCTTTCTTTCTTTCTTTCTTTCTTTCTTTCTTTCTTTCTTCCTTCCTTCCTTCCTTCCTTCATTCATTCTTTTCTTTTCCTTTCTTTTTTTCAAAAAAGGGTGTGGGTGAAGATAAAGAGTCTATTCTTGCAGGTTTTAAATTCTTTCCCCCATGAAACCGTCTTGATATTTGTCCTTTTCATCAAGATCCCTTTTCCATGTGGAATAAAAGCCCAGCACTCAGTGAAGAGAGTAGCAGAAAATATATTGATGAAGGAGCTTGGAAATTTTAATTGGTTCAAATAAAGAATGGATTTTACATCCCATGTTTCTTTTGGTTTTTTTTTTTTTATTATTCTTGCGCTTCTAAAAATGAGTGTTCCTTAATCTTTTCCTTGCACCAAAAAAAAAAAAAAAAAAAACCCTGACATAAAACTAAACAGAGGCTGAAGGAAAAGATTTCTGACTAAGGAGCCTTTGGCTGAAGTTTATTTACAGCTTTTAATCAACCTGGTTTCCTTTTAGTATCTGCAAACATCTTGTCTAGCTTTCCCCCAGTGTGTTGAAATGCAGGAGCGTCAAAGTTGTATGAGGAAGGAAAAAAAGAAAGAAAGAAACAAGCAACTAACATTATAAAAACTTGTGTTTCTTTTTTTTCTTCTGTTAAACTGATGGAGCCAAATGCCTCTAGAGATTTTTTTTTTTTTCAATACTCTTCGATTTAAAGAGTGTACCGCTTTAAGAGGGCTCTTCAATCACCAGGACATAAAACTCAGAACTATTAAAACTGAGCAGAATCCAGACAAATCCACTATGGGCTTTGCTTCAGCAGCCATTTGGGTTTTTCAGGGAATTTCTCTCTCCCCCCCCCCCCGTTTGCTGGGCCACTGAGGAATCAAATTTCCTTTCCTCAATTTGATCCTTGGGAAAAATTGTGAGTTTGCACTTAGTAGATTTGCTGTTTGTCTTGCATAGTGGATACACGGATTTGGCGTTTGATTGTGTGGGCCTGCTAGTCAGCTTAATGCAATTTCACATTTCAGGGTATAAAAGCATCTGTTATCCTACAAGGAAGAGTGGGTAACTGCTGCTAGCTGGAGGGCAGATGGAAATAGACAACTGGCAGTTTTTGATACTTCAGCCCAAATCAAAACGATCTGGAGGTTGCCCGCAAACCTGAACTCAGAACTGAAAACACATGGAGAGAAGTAAGCATTGGGGTACCACAAGGCTCCGTCTTAGGCCCAGCACTCTTCAATCTCTTCATTGATGACTTAGAAGAGAGAAATAGAAGAGGAACTCATCATATTTGCAGATGACACCAAACTGGCAGGAGTAGCCAACTCCCCAGAAGACAAACTCAGAATCCAAAAAGATCTTGATAAGCTGGAACAATGGGCCCTGTCCAACAAAATGAGTTTCCATGTGGAGAAAAGCAATTTTTTACATTTAGGCAGGGAAAATCAAAGGGACAAATACAGACTGGGTGAGATCTGGCTTCAAAACAGTGACTGTGAGAGGGACCTTGGAGTCCTAGTGGACGATCACTTGACCATGAGCCAGCAGTGTGTAGCAGCAAAAAAAAAAGGCAATACAGTCCTCGGTTGTATAAACAGAGGCATAGAATCAAGATCATGCGAAGTATTAGTACTGCTTTAAAAAGCCCTAGTAAGACCACACCTGGAATACTGCAGCCAACTTTGGTCACCATAGCACAAAAAAGATGTTGAGACCTTGGAAAAAGTTCAGAGAAGAGCAACTAAGATGATCGAAGGCCTGGAGACTAAAACATATGAAGAACGGCTGTGGGACTTGGGATTGGCTAGTCCAGTGATGGCGAACCTTTTAGAGACCGAGTGCCCAAACTGAAAGCCAAAACCCACTTATGTATCATCGGGGCCGGCTGGGTGTGGCCCACTGGGTGGGTGTGGCCCATTGGGTGGGTGTGGCTACGGTGGTAACGGCAGACTAGGTGGGACTAAAAAGTTCAATCAATCAATTCCAACTTTGCGAGATCTTTTTCTCGCGAGAAGTTGAAATTGATTGATTGATTGAACCTTTTTTTTTCCACACGGCGATGGAGGACTAAAGCGAAAAGGTTTTATAAAAACCCAGCTGAAGGCCTAGGACTGGGGCGCTGGTGTGCACGCCCACATAGACAGTTCTGTGTGCCACCTGTGGCATCCGTGCCATAGGTTTGCCACCACGGGGCTAGTCTAAAGAAAAGAAGAAATAGGGGGGACATGATAGTAGTATTCCAGTACCTGAGGGGCTGCCACCAAGAAGAGGGGGTCACATTATTCTCCAAAGCTCCAGAGGGCAGGACAAGAAACAATGGTTGGAAACTGACCAAAGAGAGAAGCAACCTGGAATTAAGGAGAAACTTCCTGACAGGGAGGACAATTAACCAGTGGCCCAAAGTCACTTAGCCAGCTTTCACGCCTAAGGCTGAACTAGAACTTTCTGTCTCCTGGTTTCTAGTCTGGTACCTTAACCACAGACCAAACTGGCAATCCTAGAGTTTGTCGGTTCATACTGAAAGAGTTGCAATGAAATATTAATATGAAGTGTTACACATTAGCTTACTACGAGGTAAAGCCCGGTTGCAGAGTTAAGAGATTAACCCTTAGTTACACATTAGTTGGATTCAGGATTACAGAGTTGGATGGGTCCTTGGAAGTCATCTAATCCAACCCTCTGCTCAAGCAGGAGATGCTACACCATTTCAGACACATGGTTATCCAGTCTCTTCTTAAAAACTTCCAGTGTTGGAGCATTCACCGCTTTTGGAGGCAGGTTGTTCCACTGGTTAATTGTTCTCACCCTCAGGAAGTTTCTCCTTAGTTCCAGGTTGCTTCTCTCCTTGATTAGTTTCCACCCGTTGCTTCTTGTCCTGCCTTCAGGTGCTTTGGAAAATAGCTTGACTCCCTCTTCTTTGAGGCAGCCCCTGAGATATTGAAACACTGCTATCATGTCCCCCTCATCCTTCTCTTCATTAAACTAGATGTTTGGAAGGAATGTTTGGAAGGGACCTTGGAGGTCATCTAGTCCAACCCCCTGCTTGGGCAGGAAACCTATACCATTTCAGACAAATGGCTGTCCAGTCTCTTCTTAAAAACCTCCAGCGTTGGAGTATTCACCGCTTCTGGAGGCAGGTTGTTCCACTGGTTAATTGTCCTCACCCTCAGGAAATTTCTACTTAGTTCCAGGTTGCTTCTCTCTTTGATTAGTTTACACCCGTTGCTTCTTGTCCTGCTTTCAGGCACTTTGGAGAATAGCTTGACTCCCTCTTCTTTGTGGCAGCCCCTGAGATACTGGAACAGTGCTATCCTGTCCCCCCTCGTCCTTCTCTTCATTAAACTAGACATACCCAAGTCCTGCAACCCTTCCTTATATGTTTTAGCCTCCAGTCCCCTGATCATCTTTGTTGTTCTTCTCTGCACTCTATTTCTAGAGCAGCGGTTCTCAAACTATGGGTCGTGACCCCATTTGGGGTCGATTGACCACTTTTCGGGGGTCGCCAAAGGCGGCGATCCGCCATTTTCTCCCCTCCGGGGGCGCCGCCGTGCATGCGCACCGCGCATGGGGGGCGCCACGCATGCGTGCCGCGCATGGGGGGGCGCCGCACATGCGCATACCGTTTGTGTGACGGGGGGCGCCGTCACACAAACGTTGAGAACCGCTGTTCTAGAGTCTCAACACCTTTGTTTATATTGTGGCGAACAAAAGTGGATGCAGTATTCCAAGTGCGGCCTTACCAAGGCCTTGTAAAGTGATATTAATGCCTCACGTGATTTGGATTCTGTCCCTTTCAATTCTGTCTCTTCACTGAAGGAATCAAGAGTAAAACCCTTTAGAAAGGGAGGCCAACTCCCTGAATTAATGAAGATCTTCTCCTTAAGACTTGCCAAATCATACAGACTTAATTTAAAACCTTGTTCTTTTCTCCTTGCAGATGATTGATGGATACTGCCCATGGTTAGGCCAACGGATAACAAAACTGTCTGGAGATCCAAGAACGAAACATATTACTTGCTGCTGTAGAAACACACTAAAATATCAGGCTGTCTCGCTTATCTCCGTGCAAGTATGCCTACTGTCTTTTTATTGAGGTGTGTGCCCTATTTTTCATCCAGCGTGACTGGCAGCTACATTGCATACTTATTTACGAGACTTTCATCGGGGCAACAGCTGCCTTGGTCTCCTAACCATCAAGGCATTTCAAATGCCACAATGTTCAGAGAAATTAAATGCACTAAGCAAGATACAGAAGAGCGTCTGCTGCTGATATTTGGGCACAGAGAAAGGATAGAACATTTAGCACAAGAAAAGCCCATGGGGGGGGAGAAACGTGGCTATTTAGACTGAGATTCCAGCTAAACACTTTATGGGAAGAATGGAAGTATTATCGCCTTTCTGGGGATTTTTTCCATAGGCATAGAGTATTGAGGGGGGGGGGGAATAGAAGCATGAATTTTGGTGAGGGAATAAATGAGCATGTTCTACCCCCGCCCTGTTTTGCAACATTGCAAAACTTGGAGTGGAAGGAAAAAATGGTGTTTTCCCCACTTAAAAAAATTGCAGGGAGGGAGAGAAGGAAGGAAGGAAGGAAGGAAGTAAGGAAGGAAGGAAGGAAGGAAGGAAGGAAAGAATAGCAGGAAGGAGGGGAGGAAGAAGGAAGGAAGGAGAAAGAAAATGGAAAGAAAGAAAGAAAGAAGAAAGAAAGAAAGAAAGAAAGAAAGAAGAAGAAAGAAAGAAAGAAAGAAAGGGAGGAAGGAAGAAATGGCAGGAGGGAGGGGACAGAGGAAAGAAGGAAGGAAGGTAGGAGAAAGAAAGAAAGAAAAAGAAAAAAGAAAGAAAGAAAGAAAGAGAGGGAGGGAGGAAAAGAGAGAGAGAGGGAGGAAGGAAGGAAGGAAGGAAGGAAGGAAGGAA
This sequence comes from Crotalus helleri, assembly GCA_024509115.1. Lineage (NCBI taxonomy): Eukaryota > Metazoa > Chordata > Lepidosauria > Squamata > Viperidae > Crotalus > Crotalus helleri. Next base: position 755,430 of record JAKSXO010000068.1, on the reverse strand, counting down.
GGAAGGAAGGGGACTGAGGGAGGGAGGGAAGGAAGGAAAGGGAGGGAGGGAGGAAGGAAGGAAAGAATGACTAGAAAAACCCCAGACTGCTGAAAGCTTTTGATTGATTGTTTGAGTCCTTTGTAAGATTTATAACATGCCCATCTGAACAATATTTTAAGAGACAAGTTACATGCAAATACTGGTAGTTTTTATTGGAATAAAAATATTTACGCTGACAAATTTGCATTTTAAAACTGTATATGAAAAGTGAAAGAACGAAAGAAGGAAGATGAGTTGCTATTTATTTATTTTTTTAAAAAAGATACCTAAATTAGGAAAGGTATGTAGAAATTTTAACTTGTTATTTGATATTGCAAATGTAGAATGTTCTGGAAGTTTTATGAACAGCTTTAGAGTGTAAAATGTGAATTGCCATGTGTACTGAATATTTAATGTTTTTAATGTGTTTTACCATCCGAAGCAATTATGTCTCCTGCGTAAATCTAAATCAGATGTATATGGGTTCCCTTTTTCCTTCATCTTGGATTGTTTTCATGCAACCAATCTATCTTATTATATTGCATTGTTATTTTAATAATGTCTGCAGTTCCTTCCTTCCTCCCTCCCTCCCTTCCTCCCTCCTGTCTCTCCTTCCTTCCTTCCTTCCTTCCTTCCTCCCTCCCTTCCTTCCTCCCTTCCTCCCTCCTTCCCTCCTCTCTCCTTCCTTCCTTCCTCCCTTCCTCCCTCCCACCTCTCCTTCCATCCTTCCTTCTCTCTTCCTTCCTTCCTTTCTTCCTTCCTTCCTCCCTCCAGCCTCTTCTTCCATCCTTCCTTCCTTCCTCCCTCCCTCCCGCCTCTCCTTCCATCCTTCCTTCTATCTTCCTTCCTTTCTTCCTTCCTCCTCCTCCTCCTCCTTCCTCCCTCCCTTCCTCCCTCCCACCTCTCCTTTCATCCTTCCTTCCATCTTCTTCCTTTCTTCCTTCCTTCCTTCCTTCCTTCCTCCCTCCTTCCCTCCCTCCCTTTTCTTTCTTTCCTTCCTTCCTTCCTTCCTTCCTTCCTTCCTTCCTTCCTTCTGTCTTTCTTTCAAGTTGGACAGGAGAACAAAGTAAGATAGATAGATATATATATATATATATATATATATATATATATATATATATATATATATATATATATATATATATATATATATATATATATATATATATATATATATATTTGCAGTATCTCCTGCAAATATATATATATATATATATATATATATATATATATATATATATATATATATATATATATATATATATATATATATATATATATATATATATATATATATATATATATATATATATATATATATATATATATATATATATATATATATATATATATATATATATATATATATATATATATATATATATATATATATATATATATATATATATATATATATATATATATATATATATATATATATATATATATATATATATATATATATATATATATATATATATATATATATATATTTGCAGGAGATACTCCCAGGCAAATTCATGTTCAACAAGGAGGGTGCTGAGTTATCAGCTCCCACCAAGGGCAACCATATATCTTACATTGCCAAAGCCAAATCAGATTTGACATTTCATTGCAAGACCAAGACAGCTTGATTCAGAAGGAAAGCTAAGGGATACTGGGTTGAGGGGCATCGCAAGACGGGAACATCCAATTTAGCAGAAATGATGTCTCTCTGAAAATGTCCTTGTCCTTGTAATAAACAAATCATCATTGAATGTTTTTCCTGCTGTGTTTTTTTAAAAAAATCATTTAGACCAGTGGTTCACAACCTTTTTAAGGCCGCGACCCCCAACCGGTCGTAAGTCGAGGACTACTCAACCGGTCGTAAGTCGAAGACTACTCAACTGGTGCAGCACCGTTTGCAGAATAGGGCTTTTGGCGGGCTCAGCAGGGCAGAGACAGCATGGACAATTCCTATTGGCTTTTGAAAGCCAATAGAATTAGACTCTATTCAAGAGAGTCTATTCTATTGGCTTTCAAAAGCCAATAGAATAAAAGGGAGTAGCACAGCTAAGGAAAAGGGGGGGGGGAAATGGTGACTGTGTTCTTTAGCGACCCCCATGAAATGGTCGTTCGACCCCAAATGGGGTCCCGACCCACAGGTTGAGAACCACTGATTTAGACAAAAATAACCCACCTTCTTAGGACATAGTTACTTAATAAAAGAGGAGCATTCAATTTCTATTTGTGAATCTTAAATCAAGGTCTACTCAGTTCCACTCTCTACTCTACGATAAGCCAAGCCATTGCTATTGAGATGCTCAAAAGAATACACTTTTCTTGACTCCAGTTCTCCATCGTTTTTCTTCCTCATCCCTCCATGATCATCATCATCATCATCATCTAAGACCATTTTACAATGCCTTGGTGAGGCCACACTTGGAACACTGCATCCAGTTCTGGTCGCCACAATATAAAAAAGATGCTGAGACTCAAGAAAGAGTACAGAGAAGAGCAACAAAGATGATCAGGGGACTGGAGGCTAAAACATATAAGGAACGGTTGCTGGAGCTGGGTGTGTCTAGTTTAATGAAGAGAAGAACCAAGGGGGACATGATAGCAGTGTTCCAATCTCTCAGGGGCTGCCCCAAAGAAGAGGGAGTCAAGCTATTCTCCAAAGGGCCTGAAGGCAGGAGAAGAAACAATGGATGGAAACTAATCAAGGAGAGAAGCAACCTAGAACAAAGGAGAAACTTCCTGACAGTGAGGACAATTAACCAGTGGAACAACCTGCCTCCAGAAGTGGTGAATGCTCCAACACTGGAAGTTTTTAAGAAGAGACTGGACAGCCATTTGTCTGAAATGGTATAAGGTTTCCTGCCTGAGCAGGGGGTTGGACTTGATGACCTCCAAGGTCCCTTATTATTGTTGTTGTCGTCATCATCATCATCATCATCATCATCATCATCATTACCTCCAAGGTCCTTTATAGCTCTATTCTATTCTAAACAAAATGAGTTTTAATGTGGAGAAAAGCAAAGTTTTACATTTAGGCAGGAAAAATCAAAGGTACAAATACAGATTGGGTGAGACCTGGCTCAAAAACAGCAACTGTGAGAGGGATCTTGGAGTCCTAGTGGATGATCACTTGACTATGAGCCATCAATGTGCAGCAGCAGCCAAAAAAGCTAATACTTGTCAGAGGAAGACATCCAATGTTAGCAGTATTGACACCTGGGTTGTATAAACAGAGGCATAGAATCAAGATCACGCAAAGTATTAGTACCGCTTTATAAAACCCTAGTGAGGCCACACTTGGAATACTGCAGCCAATTTTGGTCACCATTTCACAAAAAAGATGTTGAGAGTTTGAAAAAAAAATTCAGAGAAGAGAAACTAAGATGATCCAAGGCCTGGAGATTAAAATATATGAAGAACAGCTACGGGACTTGGGTCTGACTACTCTGAAGAAAAGAAGAAATAGGAGAGATATAATAGCAGCATTCCAGTATTTGAGGGGCTGCCACAAAGAAGAGGAGGGCTTCAAAGGATTCACCAAAGCACCAGAGAGCAGGACAAGAAACAATGGATGGAAACTGATCAAAGAGAGAAACAATCTGGAATTAAGGAGAAACTTCCTGACAGTGAGGGCAATTAACCAGTGGAACAGCTTGCCACCAGAAATCGTGGGAACTCCATCACTGGAGGTTTTTAAGAAGAGACACTAGACAGTCACTTGTCTGAGATGGTGTAGGTTTTATATATATATATATATTAGTTTTCTGAGGTTTTCGTGGGTATTTGTATGTAGGTCTTTGGTTGTTCGGGTTTTCTCCCGCGTAAAATTGGAAGTGTCTTGGCAACGTTTCGACGAAGTCCCATTCGTCATCTTCAGGCTGGTGTTTTCAGCTTCGTGCTTTGAGCAGCAATGTGTGGTCTTAGCTGTTTCTTCCTTTTAACTGCCAGTGGGGGTATGAACTGATTGGGTGGGAGCTCAGGTTAGTCTGAGTTGCAGAGGGGTTTGAGATTTTGGGCTGCCTTGTTATTTTTTGGCTTCACATTCGTGGTCGTGCTTCCTCTTCATGGAGGGTGTCAGTTTGCTTCATGTATGGATTGGAGGGGTTTTAAAGTGGCTAATGATGCAGCTGTGGTCTGGCTTCTGGTTTGTGGTCGTGCCTCGTCATCGGTGTGGCTTTGGGTTTGTTTTTTTGCGTGGATGTGTGGTGGTGACCTCCTGTGTGGTTTTTGTGAGTGTGGGTCTGGTATCATTTTTTGTGTTAGGGAGTCGTTTGTCAATAAGGGCGGGGTTTCCAAATGGCTGGTAGGCGGGAGGTATCATCTCGCTTGTTCATGCTGTGTGGGCGTTTTTCTATCTCGATGGCTTCTCTGATTATTCTGTTATTAAAATGTTCACTTTTGGCAATGGTTCTGGTATTTTTAAAGTCAATTTCATGTCCTGTGGCTTTAAGGTGTTGGACCAGGGAAGATGTTGGTTCCTCTTTTTGACTGAGTTCTTATGTTCTTCAATGCGTGCAATTATTCTTCTGTTGGTTTGTCCGATGTATGTGGTGGGACAAGTGGTGCATGGGATCCCCTCTGCAACTCAGACTAACCTGAGCACAACCAAACAGAACACTCCCCCAGCCAATCAGAGCACAGCCAAGCCCCTAACCATTCAGAACACACCTCCACCCAATCAGAAGACAGCCAAGCTCCCACCCAATCAGTTCATACCCCCACTGGCAGTTAAAAGGAAGAAACAGTTAAGACCACACATTGCTGCTCAAGCACGAAGCTGAAAACACCAGCCTGAAGATGACGAATGGGACTTCGTCGAAACATCGCCAAGACACTTCCCATTTTACGCGGGAGAAAACCCGAACAACCAAAGACCTACATATATATGTATATATATATGTCATATATATATGACATATATATATGTCATATATGTCATATCCCTCTTCACCCAAGTGCCTATCAAAGAAGCCTTGACAGCTATCCAAAACAAATATAACCCCCCCAAACACATCTTAGATCTGACCAACCACTGCCTATCCAACACATACTTCATCTATAATGGACAAAAATACAAACAAACAGAAGGAGCACCCATGGGATCACCCCTCTCACCTGTCATTGCCAACCTCTACATGGAACACTTTGAAACCCAAGCTCTAGAAAAATCTGATCACAAACCCAAACTCTGGCTCAGATACGTAGACGACACCTTCATAATCTGGCCACATGGGAAAGAAAAACTGGACAACTTCCTCACACACCTCAACAGCCTACACCCCAAAATACAGTTCACCATGGAAACAGAAACTAACAACCAACTTCCCTTCCTGGATGTCTTAGTCTACAAGAAATCCAATGGCTCCCTAGGACACACCATCTACCAGAAGAAAACACACACAAACCGCTATCTACACGCTCTCTCACACCACCACCCAGCACAGATCAACTCTGTAGCTAAGACACTCATCTCCAGAACAAAACGCTTAGCTGACGAACAACACCTAAAACCCGAACTACACACTCTCACCAATGTACTAACATCCAATGGATTCCATAGAAATAAGATTACAAACCTAATCCAAAAAGAAACCCCCACTAAAATCCAAGACAAAGAACAAGAAAACGGCAAAGCCATCCTCCCATACATAAAAGGCATCACAGACAGAATCAGTAAGATCCTCCATTAACACAACATCAAAACAGCATTCTGCACAAACAGAAAAATATCCACCATCCTTAGAAACCCCAAAGATAAAATTGAATTAGAAAATCAAGGAGTATACGAAATCCCATGCACCACTTGTCCCACCACATACATCGGACAAACCAACAGAAGAATAAGTGCACGCATTGAAGAACATAAGAACTCAGTCAAAAAAGAGGAACCAACATCTTCCCTGGTCCAACACCTTAAAGCTACAGGACATGAAATTGACTTTAAAAATACCAGAACCATTGCCAAAAGTGAACATTTTAATAACAGAATAATCAGAGAAGCCATCGAGATAGAAAAACGCCCACACAGCATGAACAAGCGAGATGATACCTCCCGCCTACCAGCCATTTGGAAACCCGCCCTCATTGGACAAACGACTCCCTAACACAAAAAATGATACCAGACCCACACTCACAAAAAACCACACAGGATGTCACCACCAAACATCCACGCAAAAAACAAACCCAAAGCCACACTGACTATGAGGCACGACCACAAACCAGAAGCCAGACCACAGCTGCATCATTAGCCACTTTAAACCCCCCCAATCCATACATGAAGCAAACTGACACCCTCCATGAAGAGGAAGCACGACCACGAACGCGAAGCCCAGGAATGGCAGGGCAGCCCAAAATCTTGAATCCCTCTGCAACTCAGACTAACCTGAGCACAACCAAACAGAACACTCCCCCAGCCAATCAGAGCACAGCCAACCCCCCCAGCCAATCAGAGCACAGCCAACCCCCCAGCCAATCAGAACACAGCCAAGCCCCTAACCAATCAGAACACACCTCCACCCAATTAGAACACAGCCAAGCTCCCACCCAATCAGTCATACCTCCACTGGCAGTTAAAAGGAAGAAACAGCCAAGACCACACACTGCTGCTCGAGGCACGAAGCTGAAAGCACCAGCCTGAAGATGACGAATGGGACTTCGTCGAAACGTCGCCAATACATACAAATACCCGCGAAAACCTCAGAAAACATGGATTTTAGTGGGGGTTTCTTTTTGGATTAGGTTTGTAATCTTATTTCTATGGAATCCATTGGATGTTAGTACATTGGTGAGAGTGTGTAGTTCTGGTTTTAGGTGTTGTTCGTCAGCTAAGCGTTTTGTTCTGGAGATGAGTGTCTTGGCTACAGAGTTGATCTGTGCTGGGTGGTGGTGTGAGAGAGCGTGCAGATAGCGGTTTGTGTGTGTTTTCTTCTGGTAGATGTGTGTCCTAGGGAGCCATTGGATTTCTTGTAGACTAAGACATCCAGGAAGGGAAGTTGGTTGTTAGCTTCTGTTTCCATGGTGAACCTGTATTTTGGGGTGTAGGCTGTTGAGGTGTGTGAGGAAGTTGTCCAGTTTTTCTTTCCCATGTGGCCAGATTATAAATGTGTCGTCTACGTATCTGAGCCAGAGTTTGGGTTTGTGATCCGATTTTTCTAGAGCTTGGTTTCAAAGTGTTCCATGTAGGGGTTGGCAATGACAGGTGAGAGGGGTGATCCCATG
>JAKSXO010000068.1:734497-747691 GCA_024509115.1 Crotalus helleri | reverse complement strand
TATTCAAGATGGACAGTGATGAATATTTATTTGCTACGTATATGTAGGAGTGTGGGTCTATACATATGCTGTTCATAGTATGTGTAGGTGTGGGTCATGTATGTGTTTCACTTTGAGAGCGGACAACTAAATTTCATTTTTGATGTGTGCCGTTGTGCCCACAGTAAAAATATGACAATAAAGGTTATCTTATCTTTGCGGAGATGCGGGCTCGTCATTCTGAAAGACCGGAAAGATGGGAGGGAGCCTTACTAGGAAAGAGGTCTATGCATATTCTCAATTATCGTCATGGTTGCCCCAAAGAATGGGTGTTTCAACCACTTAAAAAATTGCAAAAAGGGAGGAGAGAGGGAGAGAGGGAGGAAACAGGGAAGGAAGGAAGGAGGGAGGGAAGGAAACAAAGGGAAGAAAGGAAGGGAGAGATAGAGGGAGGGAGGGAAGGAAGGAAGGAAGGAAGGGAAGGAGGGAGGAAGGGAGAGAGGGAAGGAAGAGAGGAAACAAAGGGAAGGAAGGAAGGAAACAGAGGGAAGGAAAGAATGAAGGAAGGAGAGAGGAAAGGAAGGAAGAAAGGAAGGAGGGAGGGAGGGAGGGAGGGAAGGAAGGAAGGAAGGAAGATTGTCTCTTTTTTTCAGAAGACAATTAGACTTTAGTGTTTGTTTTTTCCTTTGAAAACATTTCACTTATCATCCAAGAAGCTTCTTCAGTGCTAACTACTTGTTCATTAACTATTCATTCATGATCCATTCCCCATTCAGTTAGTTAGAACTGAAGAAGCTTCTTGGATGAGAAGCAAAATGTTTTCAAAGGACATGCAACAGTAGTTCCTTCCTTCTTTCCCTCTTTTTCCCCCTCCTCCCTCCCTCCCTCCTTCTCTCCCTCCCCTCCCTCCCTCTCTCTTTCCTTTCCTTCCTTCCTTCCTCCCTTCCCTCCCTCCCTCCCTCCCTCCCTCCCTGTTTCCTTCTTCCCACCCTCCTAGAACTGTTCCTGCGTTCTGTGCCAGCTGTAGCTTCTGAATAATCTTCAAGGGTAGCCCCACGTAGATCCCATTGCAGCAGTCAAAATGCCAGACGACCAAGGCACGAGAAACTGACTGATTTCAACCCCCTTATAGCGTTCCTTCAGATCTTTTCGCCTCCAAGACGGTCACCTTTTCTTTTCTTTTAACTTTCATTTCTTTAGCAAAGAGCCCACATTTATTTTTTTATTTTTTATTTTTACCCTTCTCTGGTTTTGGGGGATAGTTGACAGGCCTGCCTGCTCGTCTTCCAGCTGTAATGAAAGAGCCACGGGGCCCCACCACCCTTTCCTCCCCTTTATTTGTACTTTACGTGTCATAGGTGGATACATTTCACCTAGCTTAATTAGGTGATGATCTCATATGGGATGGAAATCTCCTGAAGGAAGAGGGCGAAGGGAACATTGCCAGAGATGAGAAGGGAGGAAGTCAAAACTCATCAAACGGGTTTTTTTGTTCCACGTTGCTTTCTTGATCGATTTGCCCGAAAGAATATTATGGTGGCCCGCTACTCATTTACGAACTTATTGATTGTTAAAACCTCATTATTGCTTTGAAAGTTAGGAACACGTTGAAGCAGAGGATTGGGGGGGGGGATAAGGGAGGCAGGGGAAGGCTGCAAATGGCCGCTCTCCCTATTGGCCCATCAGAAACTGAGTAGGTGATCCATTTTTTACCCAGAAAAAGATTTATTAAACACCAAAGACAAGATAAGATCAAAGTTAGTATGTTCTGTATGTTTGCTCCTTTCCCTTCCTCTCTGCTTGCCATTTCTTTCTTTCTTTCTTTCTTTCTTTCTTTCTTTCTTTCTTTCTTTCTTCTTTCTTTCTTTCTTTCTTCTTCCTTCCTTCCTTCCTTCCTTCCTTCTTTCTTTCTTTCTTTTTTTCTTTCTTTCTTTTTCTTTCTTTCTTATCCCCTCCTTTTCTCCTTTCCTTCCTTCCTCCCTCCCTCCCTCAATTCCTCCCTTCCTCTCTCTTCCTCCCTCTTTCTTTCCCATCTCTTTCTCTTTCTTTCTTTCTTTCTTTCTTTCTTTCTTGCTTTCTTTCTTTCTTCCTTTCTCTTTCTTTCCTTCCTTCCTCTTCCTCACTATTTCTCTCTCATTTCTCTCTCTCTTTCTTTCTTTTTATCTCCTCCTTTTAACCCTTCCTTCCTTCCTCTTCCTCCTTCTTCCCCTCCTATCTCTTCTTTTTTTCTTTCTTTCTTTCTTTCTTTCTTTCTTATCCTCTCATTTTCTCCTTTCCTTCCTTCCTTCCTCCCCTCACTCAATTCCTCCCTTCCTTTCTCCTCCTCCCTCTTTTCTTCCCATCTCTTCTTTCTTTCTTCTTTCTTTCTTTCTTTCTTTCTTTCTTTCTTTCTTTCTTTCTTCTCTTTCTTTCTTTCTTTCTCTCTCTCTCTCTCTTTCCTTCCTTCCTTCCTTCCTTCCTTCCTCTTCCTCATTCTTTCTCTCCCATCTCTCTCTCTATTTCTTTCTTTTCTCCTCCTTTTAACCCTTCCTTCCTCTTCCTCCTTCTTTCCCTCCCATCTCTTTTCTTTTCCTTCCTTCCTTCCTTCCTTCCTTTCTTTCTTTCTTTCTTTCTTTCTTTCTTTCTTTCTTTCTTTCCTCCCCTCCCCTCCCCTCTCCTCTCCTTCCACCCTCCCTTCCCCTTCCCCAATACATACATAAAACAAATATCCTTGAAATGATTGAAAGCATAAATACCTTTCTGACACTTTTACTACATTTTGCAGCTCTCCTAGGATGGAAACAGAAAAAAAACCCCAGTTCAGTGCCATTAATAGAGCAGTAGCTATAAATAACAGTGGCCTTCTCAAGTTAAGATGTTTCTTTGCAAGGCCACCCCTCTGCTTCTTTCTACCAATTCTCATTTAGTTTTATGAAGCTGATTAGTTCAACAGTTTCCACAAAGGGGAGAATTTCAGGGAAATTCTGCTGGTGGGAATGTGACATGGCTCCATGAATTGAGTGATAAGGTGCTCAGGAGTCATCATCAAATCATCATCATCATCATCATCATCATCATCATCATCACCTCTAGACATCTAACTGGCTCCTTGGGTTTCCATTCAATCAAGATATCAGGTGGATTCCTTCCACAATGCTTAAGAGACTACAGATGTAACCGAAGATCTGGCAGAACCTGGGGCAGAGTCAAAAGAGAGATCAGCCTAGAATCCCTACATAGCCACAAGCAAACTAAAACCAACCCCACCTTGAGTGCTGTTGACCGTCATTTAATTCCAAGCAAGTGCCAACATTTGTTGAGATGATTCCTCTGCGTAGACATGTGGGGCAATAAATCAGTTGATTTGGACCTTCATGGGTGAACCTGATGTTTCTCACCTGACAACAGAGCATAGACAGCCCATAGATAACATTCTCTTGTGGGAAAGAAAAAAAGAGAAAGAAAGAAAGAAAGAAAGAAAGAAAGAAAGAAAGAAAGAAAGAAAGAAAGAGAGAGAGAGAAACCAAGGGAGAGAGAAGGAAGACAGAGAGAGAGAGAAAGAAAAAAAGAAAAAGAAAGACCAGGATATAAAGAAAAAAAAGAGAGAGAAAGAAACAGATAGAAAGAGACACTGAGAAGGATGGAAGGAAGGGAGGAAGGAAGGAAGGAAGGAAGGAAGGAAGGAAGGAAGGAAGGAAGGAAGGAAGGAAGAAACATAGAGAGAGACCAAGGGAGAGAGAAGGAAGAAAGAGAGAGAGAAAGAAAAAAGAAAACGAAAGACCAAGATATAAAGAAAAGAAAGAGAGAGAGAGAGAGAGAGAAACAGATAGAAAGAGACACTGAGAAGGAAGGAAGGAAGGAAGGAAGGAAAGAGCAAAAGAAAGAAAGAAAGAGAAAGAAAGAAAGAAAGAAAGAAAGAAAGAAAGAAAAAGAAAAAGCTTTCAGAAATTGGAAAGTAGATCTCAGCACAACATTGCTGTTTTTATTATCATTTATTCAATTTGTATAGCTGCTTGTATCCTCTAAGCAGCTCTGGGCTGGTCACAGGAGGTTAAAAAAAAAACAATACAAAACAAGTTGAAAACCAATATGCTAACATATAAAAAAGATCATAATGAATTTGAAAATCATAAAATCCTGATCAGCAGCAGAATGGACTGGAGGGCAGCTGAGTAAAGCCCCTGTAAGAACTCCCCATTTCTGCAGCCCCAGGCAAAAGAGCAGAGAGAACGTCTTTTGCAAGACTCTTTCCCTGTGCTATTTTCTTTAATGTGATCTCAGGATTGTAACACATTTATCTTTGTTGGGCAATGGTATTCTTATCAAAGTATTTTAGGTTTGGGTTTTTTTAATGAGAGACAGTTTAAGGCAGTGGCTCTCAACCTTTTTAATGCCGTGACCCACAACTGGTTGTAAGTCGAGGACTACTCAACCGGTCGTAAGTCGAGGACTACTCAACTGGTGCAGCACCGTTTGCAGAATGGGACTTTTGGAAAGCTAATAGAATTAGACTCTATTCAAGAGAGTCTATTCTATTGGCTTTCAAAAGCCAATAGAATAAAAGGGAGTAGCACAGCTAAGGAAAAGGAGGGAAAATGGCGGACTGCGTTGTTTGGCGACCCCCGTGAAATGGTCGTTCGACCCCCAAATGGGGGTCCCGACCCACAGGTTGAGAACCGCTGGTTAAGGAGACGAGGAGGTGGAGGTGGAGGAAGGAAGGAAGGGAAAGGTGGGAAAAAGAAGAAGACGGGAAGGGGAAGGGTGGAAAAGAAGAAGATGAGGAAGAGGAAGAGGAAGAGAGGGTAAGGTTGGGACTGAGAGGAGGAAGAGGAAGGGGAAGGGTGGGAAAGATAGGAGGAGGAGGGGGGAGGTTGAAAAGAAGGAAAAGGAGTTAGAACAGTCAGGACAATTAACCAGTGGAACAATCTGCCTCCAGAAGCTGTGAATGCTCCAATACTGGAAGTTTTTAAGAAGAGACTGGACAGCCATTTGTCCGAAATGGTATAGGGTTTCCTGCCTGAGCAGGGGGCTGGACTAGATGACCAATATCTCAGGGTTGTCACAAGGAAGAGGGAGTCAAGCTATTTTGCAAAGCACCTGAAGGCAGGACAAGAAGCAACGGATGGAACTAATCAAGGAGAGAAGCAACCTAGAACTAAGGAGAAACTTCCTGACAGTGAGAACAATTAACCAGTGGAACAACCTGCCTCCAGAAGTGGTGAATGCTCCAACACTGGAAGTTTTTAAGAAGAGACTGGACAGCCATTTGTCGAAATGGTCTAGGGCAGTGATGGCGAACCTTTTAGAGACCGAGTGACCAAAAACCGGCCCACGCCCACTCCACCCCCTGCCTGCCCCTGCTCTGCCCCCCATTCTCCACTGCACCTGCCCACAGGACCACTCAACACCTCCAGGGCCTGTCTCAGATTGCCCAGGCAGTCCAGCAACTGCATGATGGGGTGTGAGGGCAGAGTCTTGTCTACGCTGCCTGGCTGCCATGTCCTTGGCTGCGCTGCTCTGTGTGGTCCACACTTGGGGGTGACTCTCCTCTGGGGGGCTGCTGGTGAGGAGGGGGTCGTGGGGGGAGGCGAGGCTGGGGCAACGGCAATGTGCCCACAGAGAGGGCTCCAAGTGCCACCTCTGGCACCCGTGCCATAGGTTTGCCACCACTGGTATAGGGTTTCCTGCCTGAGCAGGGGGTTGGACTAGGTGACCTCCAAGGTCCCTTCCAACTTTATTATTATTATTATTATTATTATTATTATTATTATTATCAATCATCGCACAGTCAGCCAGATGTTCAGACTGGATTTGGCATTTTGTCTACCTATCGAGTCCTTACCCAGGACCTGGGATAGGCAGATGTGGATGTTTGATGGTATTCCAGATATCGTCACAGGATGGAAGCAGTTCCTAATAAGGCCGCCTTTTGCAATTGACTAATAGCAAAATTTGTCAATGCCAAATTCGTTATTATTATTATTATTATTATTATTATTATTACCTATCTCTATCTATCTAATATATATATATTAGAATTCTCTCTTTATTCTTTGTTAGCAAAACCTAAAATGTAAAATGATGTCGCAGTTAGTGACTGCTGCTTGTGGATGGCTCTAGATTGAGCTGATACAGGCAAAAGAAAAGAAAAGAAAGAAGATTTCTTTCTCCCATATTTGGGCTGACAGGGTGTTCATTCAAGGTTAAAATATATATTATGATATATATAGTAATATAAATATACTATCTATACTCTATATATATACTATATCTATATATATAATATATATATATATATATATATATATATAGTATATATTAAATATCTATATATATCATATCTATCTATAATTATGCAGGTCTTTAGTTATTCGGGTTTTCTCCCGCGTCAAATAGAAGTGTCTTGGCGACGTATCAATGAAGTCCCTTTTGTCATCTTCAGGCTCATGCTTTCAGCTTCTTGCTCCTAGAGGCATGAAGCCGAAAACACCAGCCTGAAGATGACGAATGGGACTTCGTCGAAATGTCACCAAGACACTTCCAATTTGACGCGGGAGAACACCCGAATAACCAAAGACCTGCATACAAACACCTGCGAAAACCTCAGAAAATCTATCTGTCTGTCTGTCTGTCTATCTATCTATCTATCTATCTATCTATCTATCTATCTATCTATCTATCTATCTATCTATCTATCTATCTAATATAATTATCTACCTATAATAATATATATAATATAATATAACATAACATAACATAACATAACATAACATAACAACATAACATAACATAACATAACATAACATAGTATAATATAATATAATATAATATAACATAACATAACATAATATAATATAATATAATATAATATATATGTAATACTCTGAGTGTGGTCTTACTAAGGCTTTGTAAAACGGTACTAGAATTTCACGTTTCTCTCTTGTACCAAAGTATTAGCTGTGAAGATTAGCCTTTGTGTCAGCTGTCCCTGTTTGATGACTGTTAATTAGGTAAAACCGCAGGCTGCAATATTGACAAACAAGTGGCACTTGCATTTGTAATATGAATTAGGGGGGAAAACAAAAAGGAGACATGACTAAGCTAGCTAAATCTCCCTTCCATTCAAGCTTTAAAATCAAGCTCTAATAAAATGATCTGGAAATGAATCTTATAATTTCTTGACTTTACCAGCCTCTCCCTTTAGAAATCCATAGAAATGCTTTGGTTCCAAAACAGGACAGCCCTTTGTCTGAAGTGACGTAAGGTCTCCTGCTTGAGCAGGGGGGTTGGACTAGAAGACCTCCAAGGTCCCTTCCAGCTGTGTTCTGATTGATAATCCATCCTTGCCCCAAAAGGAAGGCTGTTTTTCTTTTCTTTTCCTGCCACATATTCATTTGCACAGGTATAGCGACATTTCTGTTCTTCCCGTCCCTTTCAGCTCTCTCTTTCGTATCCATCAAAGACAAAAGGAAATAAAACTCCATGCTTTATTTGAACGCTTCCTTTTATTTCGGAGTTTAATCGTTGTAAAAAACAAAAAACAACAACAACCCTACATTTTAAAAGGTCCCGTGGGGTGTACAGTCCATAAAATCTTGTAACGGAGTGACATGCAGTAATGAAAACCTTTCTCCAAACTACAGCAAAATGAGATTTTTTTTTTTATTATTGTAATTGTGACAGAGTTGGCCCCAAGGTATTGATTCAATTGCACATAACTCTGGTGTGGAGCCATTAAAAAAAATAAAATAAAAAAATAAAATTAAAATGACAGGCAGATGGTTCGGAATAAACAACGGAATCTTCCACTTAAAAAAACAAAACAAAAGAACAATGACAAACCGCCCCCCCCCCAATCACTTGTGTTCCTGAAGCAACTTGCAGAAAAAGAAGCCAGAGAGAGAAAGACACACACTAGGCACGGAGAACGATAGCTTGAAGCTCAAAATAGGAAATTAATTATAGAATACATGCTGTTGTAATGATATGTCCACAATAGCTTGGAGGCTGTAAGCTGAAAGATGAACTCTGTGTAAATAGAGAGATCTAGCAACTTAGTGCAAGCAAGACAATTCCATCATTTTACGCTAATGACATGACTCAGTTTCCCTATTCAGATATGGGAATGGAACGTGCTTTCTTAAAATACATTATGTGCCCAGCAGTAGTGAAATAAGAGGTCATGACTTTGAGAATGGAGCTTTTTGGATGTCCATTATAATTTCAAATGGTCACTGAGTGATCAATCATTAAGCAAGGACCACCTATACATCTATACAGCTGTCTATCATGCTATTTCTCTCTCTCTCTCTTTCTCTCTCTCTCTCTTTCTCCCTCCCTCTCTCTCTCTCTCTCTCATCTCTCTCTCTCTCATTTAACTAATATCTATCTATCTATCTATCTATCTATCTATCTATCTATCTATCTATCTATCTATCTATCTATCTATCTATCTATCTATCTATCTATCTATCTATCTATCTATCTACCTACCTACCTACCCAGCTACCTACCTACCTACCTACCTACCTACCTACCTACCTACCTACCTACCTACCTACCTACCTACCTACCTACCTACCCTACCTACCTACCTACCTACCTACCTACCTATCTATCTATCTATCTATCTATCTATCTATCTATCTATCTATCTACCTACCTACCTACCTACCCAGCTACCTACCTACCTACCTACCTACCTACCTACCTACCTACTACCTACCTACCTACCTACCTATCTACCTATCTATCTATCTATCTATCTATCTATCTATCTATCTATCTATCTATCTATCTATCTATCTATCTATCTATCTCTCATTTAACTATTATCTACCTACCATCTATCTATCTATCTATCTATCTATCTATCTATCTATCTATCTATCTATCTATCTATCTATCTATCTATCTATCTATCTATCTATCTATCTATCTATCTATCTATCTATCTATCCTACCTACCTACCTACCTACCTTACCTACCTACCTACCTACCTACCTACCTACCTATCTATCTATCTATCTATCTATCTATCTATCTATCTATCTATCTATCTATCTATCTACCTATCATCTCTCTCTCTCTCCCTGTTTGTCTGTCTGTCTATCTATCATCTATCTATAGTATCTGTCATTTCTCTATCTCTCTCCATCCATTATCTAATAGTTATCTATCACTTTTCTTCCTTTTTTCCTTTTTTGATTTATGGTACTACTATATCTCTTATCCCTCTTCTGCAGTGTCACTTACCCTACATCGAAACAGCATGATGGGCATCTACAATGTACATGTACATCCATTGTACATACATATATTGATCGCTAGGTTAATCTAATCAAATAAGCAATTCAAACAGATGTAAACCAGGCCAGGGTGCCAGATAGCTATATCCAACAATACAAATATTAAAAAATGGATTTTTATATTTGCCTTGTAATCACTAAGCATTTTATCCAGTAATTAATTGAATGTGGAGTTTTTCAGAACCCATTGAAGATGAAAAAAAAATGGAATAACCCTATCAATATTGTTTCTCTGTCAGGTTCAAAGAAGCAGGACCACTGAAAAAAGTTGCAGCATAGAAGACTTATTCAAGCCTATACACAAGATCCTAGTCAATTAAAATTCATAGCTATAGTGGCAACAGATAAAGGTCAGACAGAATTCAGGAGGGTTAGATTGGACCATTTGCGGAACATAATGATTCTAGGCTTATAATGCACTTAACTCCACCCATCCCAGGTTTACCTGCTCTTCTCCTACAGTCACTTACCTCTCTCTATATATTTCCTCTCCAAATCAGTGATTGATGTTGAGTTGGCAGTGAGGGTTGTAAGCAGCCACATAACATGATAGGGTCAGTTCAGGCTTAGTGTAAGAAAGCTCTGACAGTTCCTTGGAAAGGTAAGGTTTCAAGTGAGGCAAGGGTTGAGATCTTGGCTAGCACTGATTATATTACCAAGACAACTAATGAAATCTCTGCAAGAAAGCAATCAATCAGAGATGTCAGACCCAGCCCAAGAATCAATCAATCAATCAGAATAGAGCTAGAAGGGACCTTGGAGATCTTCTAGTCCAGCCCCCGGCTCAAGCAGGAGAACCTATACCATCTCAGACAAGTGATTGCCAGTCTTTTCTTAAAAACTTCCAGTGATGGAGCACCCACAATTTCTGAAGGCAACTTCTGTTCCACTGGTTGATTGTCCTCACTGTCAGGAAGTTTCTCCTTAATTCCAGGCTACTTCTCTCCTTGATCAGTTTCCATCCATTGTTTCTTGTTTTGCCTTCTGGTGCTTTGGTGAATAAGTTCACCCCCTCTTCTTTGTGTCCTTATATATTGAAAGACTGCTATCGTGTCCCCCCTTAGTCCTTCTCTTCTCCAGACTAGCCATTCCCAAATCTTGCAACCATTCTTCATGTGTTTTAGACTCCAGGCCTTTAGTCAAGCTATTCTCCAAGGTGCCTGAAGGCAGGACAAGAAGCAATGGATGGAAACTGATCAAGGAGAAAAGCAACTTAGAACTAAGGAGAAACTTCCTGACAGTTAGAACAATTAACCAGAGGAACAACCTGCCTCTAGAAGCGGTGAATGCTCCAACACTGGAAGTTTTTAAGAAGAGACTGGACAGCCATTTGTCTGAAATGGTGTAGGGTTCCTGCCTGAGCAGGGGGTTGGACTCGATGACCTTCAAGGTCCCTTCCAACTTTATTATTATGGATCATTGCACAGTCAGCCAGATGTTCAGACTGGAATTGGCATTTTGTCTACCTATCGAGTCCTTACCCAGGATCTGGGATAGGCAGATGTGGATGTTTGATGGTATTACAGGTATCGTCGCAAGATGGAAGCAGTTCCTAGTAAGGCCGCCCTATTATTATTATTATTATTATTATTATTATTATTATTATTATTATTATTATTATTATTATTATTTCCTCTTCTTTGCACTTTTTCCAAAGTCTCAACATTTTTTTTTTTTTGGTAATGTGGTGACCAAAACTAGATGCTGCATTCCAGATGTGGCGTTACTAAAGCTTTATAAAGCGGCACTAATATTTCGCATGATTTTTATTCTATGCTTCTGTTTATACAACCTAAGATTGTGTTAGCTTTTTTGGCTGCTGCTGCACATGGCTGGCTCACGGTCAAGGTCCCTCTCACAGTTGCTGATTTTGAGCCAGGTTTCGCCTAATCTGTACATGTACCTTTGGTTTTTCCTGCCCAGGGGTAAAACCTTGCTTGACATACAACAGCCCAGCCGAAGTTCAGTTCTTTATCTTGCCAGATTAAAGCCATAATCTCCTAACCTCATAAATATAATAACCTGGAAGTTTCTAGGGAATGTGACCCTAACTCTCTTCCTCTGTCACCAGTCTAGCTCTGGGCTGGGCTGCTTCTTGTCTTACCCTTTCCCCTTTGGGATTGTTGTGAGTCTGTGCCAGCCACTGGACCCAGCAGCCGAGTCTGGGGAATCAGAGAAGGAGGAGGAGGGATCTAGAGAGCCATCAGAGTCGGAGGAAGGCTTTGATGAGCTCCAGGACTTACAATCTGATGAAGAGCCTGTCCCCTCCTCTCGTGCTCAGGCTCAAGCTGTGCCAGGAAGCTGAGGTCAGACTCTGAGGACTCACAGCTGGAAGACATCATAGACTCTCGTAAACGCAGACAGGCAACAAGAGCAGGACAGAGGGAGGAAATGGGCGAATCCAAGGGAGGAGGAGAAGGCATTGAGAAGCCACGCCTTTGGGCTGCATAATGAGAAGGGAAGGTGTGGGCGGTGCTTGGTTGCTGAAAGCAACCGTTTGCAAAGGACTCAAGTTTCATGGAATCCTGTTGTGTTTGCCTTGCCTGTGAACAATTCTCCGTTTGAATCGTGTTCTGTTTGCCTTGGACAATTCTCCATTTGCATTGTGTTTTGTTTGCCTTTGCTTTGGGGGACATTTTGCAAGTCTGTCCCTAATTTAAAAAGGGGGGTTGTTTTTCCTGCATTTCCAGGCTACTTGCTAAAAGAGGGGTTAGTCCTTGTGAGTTAACAAGGACTCACATAGGCTGGGACAGAACAGGGGTGTGCTCCCTCCTTCTTAGGAAACTGATGTCCAATCATACCACCTCTTCCTTCATAGGATTTCACTTGGCAAAAAATCCTATAGGGACACCTGGGTCCAAAACATCAGGATGACCACAGCAGAAACCAAAAAGAGGCAGGACACCTCTAGTGCTTTTGTTGGCAGCTGAGATCATATGAATTTTTGGAACTCATACTCTCGAAAAAAAAACCTCAGAGGACCTTACTGATCTCAGGTAAATGCCTTTCAGCTGTAAGCACCAAGGATTTACTGAGCACAAGTGCTTGTCAAGGGTAATAGCAGAATTTTGTCATCTCAGGAACAATAATTTCCTCTTAAGTAGATAATCCTGTCCAATATATATATATATCTTCTAAGCCACCTCACATGCTTCTACCATTCTAATTTTCACTTATCAATACACCAGTATAACTGCTTTTCTGAGGTGGTGAAATTTCAGCATTCAAGGAACCCTTGAATGGAATCCTTCCCTTCCCCACCATCCAGTCAGAGCTGAAGGAGCTTCTTGGATGAGAAGTGAGACGTCTTCAAAGAAAAACAAGAAAGTCCCAATTGCCTCCTGAAAAAGCAGTTTTGGAACAACCATGACCTGGATGACTAAGAATCTTCATAGACATGAATAGAATAGAATAGAATAGAATAGAATAGAATAGAATAGAGCTGGAAAGGGCCTTGGAGGTCTTCTAGTCCAGCCCCCTGCTCAAGCAGGAGAACCTATACCATCTCAGACAGATGATTTCTTTAAAATCTCCAGTGATGGAGCACCCACGAGTTCTGGGGGCAAGCTGTTCCACTGGTTGATTGTCCTCACTGTCAGGAAGTTTCTCCTTAATTCCTTGATCAGTTTCCAACCATTGTTTCTCGTCCTGCCCTCGGGTGCTTTGGAGAATAGTTTGACCCCGTCTTCTTTGTGGCAACCCCTCAGATACTGGAATAGCTGCTATCATGTCTCCCCTATTTCTTTTTTTTTTTTTTAGACTAGCCAAACCTAAGAACAGCCGTTCTTCATATGTTTTAGCCTCCAGGCCTTTGATCATCTTAGTTGCTCTTCTCTAAGCTATGCGCTTTGGGATGAATACCCTTTGGGTGGTGTAGGAGTATGAATGGATTTCCAGAAAACATTGCAGACTACAGGAACCATTTGT
>JAKSXO010000068.1:709497-729497 GCA_024509115.1 Crotalus helleri | reverse complement strand
TTCCACTGGTTGATTGTTCTCACTATTAGGAAATTTCTCCTTAATTCCAGGTTGCTTCTCTCCTTGATGAGTTTCCATCCGTTGCTTCTTCTCCTGCCTTCAGATGCTTTGGAGAAGAACTTGATTCCCTCTTCTTTGGGGCAGCCCCTGAGATACTGGAACGCTGCTATCATGTCACCCCTCGTCCTTCTCTTCATTAAACTAGACATACCCAATTCCTGCAACCGTTCTTCGTATGTTTTAGCCTCCAGTCCCCTGATCATCTTTGTTACTTAGCCCACCCACTTCAGTATTCTCAGGGGGTCTCCCTTCCCCATTCTAACCAAGCCCTATTAGCTTGGACCCCAAAGATATTGCTTATGCTTTGTTTGTTTAAATGTGAGCATATCCTTTTCATCTGTGGGAATCCCTCTTATTATTTTCTGGAGGGAATTTCTCCAGGGTGCTCTGAATGAATTATTATTGCAGTGAGCCTTAATTATTAGTCGTTGGGTCCTCTATTTGATTCGACAGGAACTAAAGGATGTGCTCATCTTTATACATTGCAGGAAAGCAGAAGAAAAGTGATACAGCCATATATATGTATAGGTAATAGAGGATGTAGGTATAAATATTCATAATTAGCAAAGTTCAGGTTACTTCCCGACCTCTTTACTGTTAACTATCCTCAAGAAAGGGTTACAGGTTGTCCTCAGCTTACAACAGCTTGTTTAATGAGTGTTCAAAGTAACAATGGTACTGAAAAAAATGACATGACCACTTTTTTCAAACTTACGACAGTTGCAGCATTCCTAACCCTATACCCCATGTATATATTCCTGCTCAGTTGAGACTAAGTCAGAAATCCGCCACGCCTCCTTTTGGGCTGGACCTTGCCCAGTTTTTGACCAAGGCGAAGCAAAACATGACAAAGTCCGACGCGTTGGCTCCTCCTACTCTGACACAGGCCCAGACGGCCTTTAAGGGTGGGTGTGGATTCTACATCATCATGCTGAGAAAAGGCATTCAGACAACACCCCTTCTCCAGCATGATGAGTGTAGAATCCACCGGTGGGACATACCAAAGCCGCTCATGTCCCTACGGGGGGGGGGAATAGTCTGGGCTTGTGTCCCACCAGAAGGAACTACTTGCTGTAACACCCTCCGGCCAAACGAAGCATCCGCAGAGGCAAACTTGTCTAGCTTGTAATGTCTGATGAATGTAGAAGGAGAGGACCAAGTTGCTGCCCTGCAGATTTCTTCAATATACGCCTGGGTAGACTAGGCCGCTGACATGGCTGCACTGCGAGTGGAATGGGCAGTGATGCATCCATGGACTGGTATGGATTGGGAGAGATAGTCATGGGCAATGCATACCTTAATCCACCTTGCAATGGTCGAAGAGGAAACCTTCTGACCCATGGAAGAGGGCTGAATGACACAAACAAGGCCTCTGATTTGCAAAAGGCAGAGATTTGTTTCACATAATAACGCAGAGCCCTGTGTACATCTAGTTTGTGGTAACAGGGTAGGGCCTGTTTGATGCCCGGGGGAATCTATTTTATGCTGCAACTAAGTCTTGTTTATTGTCTTTTTTTTTGGTACAGTCATAATAAGACTAATCAATTAACAAACGATCAGTACTCAGCTGAGCTTCTCAAAAAAGGAGACGTTAACAAACTGCAAACTTGAATTGCCCTGTCCTGTCCCAGCCTTTCCTATATTTATTAATTTTATTTCATTTTATGTGATTTTATTCATTAAATTTATATGCTACTAGTCTCGCTGTCCAGACTATATGATCCCTCATTGGAAGGGACCCCAAACTAAAATAAAAGAATAACAGAATAACAAGAGTTGGAAGGGTTGGCACTTACCACCTGCAAGATTAGCAAAAATGTTTAAAAACATGTCTACTAACTGTTGGAAATGTAGGCAAAAGCCAGGCGCATAGTTTCACCTTTGGTGGACATGCCCTAAAGCCAAAAAATATTTGGTTCAAAGTACACATGTGGTTACAGAAAAGGTTACGAAAACATGTAGATTTTAAGCCAGAACTTAACTTTACAGAGAACTATGACAAAAAATGTATATATTTAATATTACACGTATTGATAGCAGCGAGAATCACATTTACACAATATTGGAAAGACGAAGAAACGCCATCGGGAAAAAGATATAATTAGGAAATTTTGAGTTATGCGGAAAGGAGTAGGCTTACATTGAAAATAAAAGGGAAGGAAGATAACAGAATATTTTCAAACATGGATCAATTTTTATACATGGCTAGAAAAGCGGAATAGAGAGTGGAAATGGAAGTTGTATTACTATTAGTGTTAAATATGTGAACCCAGACAACAGGTTGTTTATTAAGCACTAAAGATTTGTAACTATAAAAACTTAATAAAATACTATTAAAAAGAATAGTTGGAAGGGAGCTTGGAGATCTTCTAGTCCAGTGGTTCTCAACCTTTTTAATGCCGCGACCCCCAACCGGTCGTAAGTCGAGGACTAAACCGGTCGTAAGTTGAGGACTACCCAACTGGTCGTAAGTCGAGGACTTTCCCTGCCCAGGAGCGCTGCGCATGCGTGGTGCCGCCCCCTGCGCCGGCCGAGGCGTAGCTGGCAAGCGGCAGAGACGGAGCAGGCTGACCACCGGCTGGACCACCAGCTGGCCCAGCCCAAGGGAGGTAAAGCACCCGCCGGAAAAGGGAAAAAAAATGGCGGACAGCCTTGTTTGGCGACCCCCGTGAAATGGTCGATCGACCCCAAATGGGGTCACGACCCATAGGTTGAGAACCGTTGTTCTAGTCCAACCCCCCTCCTCAGACAGGAAATCCTGTACCAGTTCAGTCAAACGGTTGCCCAATCTTTTCTTAAAAACTCTTTGTGGCTACCTGTCAAACTTCCAAACAGGGAGGACAATTCACCAGTGGAACAACCTGCCTCCAGAAGCGGTGAATGCTCCAACACTGGAAGTTTTTAAAGAAGAGATTGGACAGCCATTTGTCTGAAATGGTATAGGGTTTCCTGCCTGAGCAGGGGGTTGGACTAGATGACCTCCAAGGTCCCTTCCAACTTTATTACTATTATGAAGAGACTGGACAGCCATTTGTCTGAAATGGTATAGGGTTTCCTGCCTGAGCAGGGGGCTGGACTAGATGACCTCCAAGGTCCCTTCCAACTCTTGTTATTTTGCTATTTTAATTCTTAATTATCAGAATTAAAAGAAGTAAGCTTTATTAAATTAGAAAATGGCTCAAAACAAGCAGGTGGGGAGGAAGTGGTTCGAAATCTGAGAGAGCCAGAAAAAGGATTTTTTTTTCATTTTTGTGGATTTTGTTATTTAATCTTACTTAGGCCCCCCAACATGATAAATGGCAACGCTTTATTTCAGACCCGTTTCCAGCCCTTTCCATAGGCAATGTGTTCTTTATTTTCAGTTTA
This sequence comes from Crotalus helleri, assembly GCA_024509115.1. Classification (NCBI taxonomy): domain Eukaryota; kingdom Metazoa; phylum Chordata; class Lepidosauria; order Squamata; family Viperidae; genus Crotalus; species Crotalus helleri. The sequence goes on along the minus strand of JAKSXO010000068.1, from coordinate 726,071 downwards.
AAGGATCCCCCTGCTTTGATAGGTTCTTTATGTAAGCTGTTTAATAAATAAATCACTGGTAATCAGTAAGCAAGACGAGGCAGATTATGCTTAGAGAGAGACTGAGAGCTACGTGGATTTATGGCCCATACAAGAGGCTGTAGCTTGTTCAACTACAAAGAATCCCCTTTGCCATAATTCATAGGATGTGATACAGACTTTCATAGAGGTTCGGTTTATTACAGACAGTATTTTATAGGAAGAAAGGAAAGCTTCTATCTGTATTTCAACTGGTATGTTGAGCTTTGATCTCAACCAGGACTGAAAAAGGGGATTAGTGTTGAGGTCAATATAATTAGTCTCCCCAAAACATTATATATTAGTTGTCCTGGTGTTTTATCACTATAGGGCAGCGGTTCTCAACCTGTGGGTCGGGACCCCATTTGGGGTTGAACGACCATTTCAGGGGGGGGGTCGCCAAACAACGCAGTCCGCCATTTTTTCCCCCTTTTCCTTAGCTGTGCTACTCCCTTTTATTCTATTGGCTTTTGAAAGCCAATAGAATAGACTCTCTTGAATAGACTCTAATTCTATTGGCTTTCAAAAGCCAATAGGAATTGTCTCTGCCTTGCTGAGCCCGCCAAAAGTCCCATTCTGCAAACGGTGCTGCACCAGTTGAGTAGTCCTCGACTTACGACCGGTTGAGTAGTCCTTGGCTTACGACCGGTTGGGGGTCGCGGCATTAAAAAGGTTGAGAACCACTGCTAGAGGAGGATAGATGTCTACACAAAAGGTCTTTTCCAGATGTGAGAGAACGATGTGAGCCCTTTTCTAACATTTTAACTTGTTTTAAGAGGCAGCCAAGGTTACTACAGACAGTCCTTGACTCTTACAATTTTTTGGGAAAAAGTTCAGAGAAGAGCAACTAAGATGATGCAAGGCCTGGAGACTGAAACCTATGAAGAATGGCTGCGGCACTTGAGTTTGGCTAGTCTAAAGGAAAGAAGAAACAAGGAGTGACATGATAGCAGTGTTCCAGTATTTAAGGGGCGGCCACAAAGAAGAGGAGGGGGTCAAACTATTCTCCAAAGCACCAGAGGGCAGGACAAGAAACAATGGTTGGAAACTGACCAAAGAGAGAAGCAACCTGGAATTAAGGATAAAATTTCTAACATTGAGGACAATTAACCAGTGGAACAGAAGTTGCCTCCAGAAATTGTGGGTGCTCCAACACTGGAGGTTTTTAAGAAGAGACTGGACAGTGACTTGTCTGAGATGGTACAGGTTCTCCTGCTTGAGCAGGTGGCTGGACTAGAAGACCTCCAAGGTCCCTTCTATTCTATTCTATTCTATTCTATTCTATTCTATTCTATTCTATTCTATTCTATTCTATTCCATTCCATTCCATTCCATTACATAACATCTTATCCTATTCTATTCTAATTCCATTCCATTCCATAGGATTCCAGCTCTATTCTATTCTATTCTATTCTATTCTATTCTATTCTATTCTATTCTATTCTATTCTATTCTATTCTATTCTATTCTATTCTATTCTATTCTATTCTATATTCCAATATCTATTCTATTCTATTCTATTCTATTCTATTCTATTCTATTCTATTCTATTCTATTCTATTCTATTCTATTCTATTCTATTCTATTCCATTACATAACATCTTATCCTATTCTATTCTAATTCCATTCCATTCCATAGGATTCCAGCTCTATTCTATTCTATTCTATTCTATTCTATTCTATTCTATTCTATTCTATTCTATTCTATTCTATTCTATTCTATTCTATTCCATTCCATTCCATTCCATTACATTACATCTTATCCTATTTTATTCTAATTCCATTCCATTCCATAGGATTCCAGCTCTATTCTATTCTATTCTATTCTATTCTATTCTATTCTATTCTATTCTATTCTATTCTATTCTATTCTATTCTATTCTATTCTATTCTACATTCTACATTCTACATTCTACATTCTGTATTCTGTATTCTGTATTCTAATTTCAGATGAATTTGGGTGACTGTAGGAAAAAAACAGGCAGAGCTGGGAGGGGGGCAGAATTAAGAATGCCATCAGTTTAGAGTTATTGTGCTCCCACAAGCCCTCCAAGTTCAACCCTCTTGAATTCTATTGACCCTTATCAGGCCCCAATTTACTGTTGAACTTTAGTCGACCAGATTCGTGTATGTAGGCTTGAATATAGGCAGTCCTCAGAATTACAGCAGTTCATTTAGTGACCGCTAAAAGTTACAACAGTGCTGAACATGACCATTTTTTCCCCCGCACTTGTGAGCATTGCAGCATCCTCAGAGAAGTACTATCAAAATTCGGACTGCTTGGCAAAGGGCTCATATTTATGATGGTTGCAGAGTCCCGGAGTCACGCAATTCCCCTTTTGAGATCTTCTGACAAGCAAAGTCACAGGGGAAAGCCAGATTCACTTAACGACCATGTTATTAAATTAACAACTGCATGATTCACTTAGCAACTGCGGCAAGAAAGATCGTAAAACAGTACTATCCTGTCACCTATCATCCTTCTCTTGATTAAACTAGACCAGGGGTAGGCAACCTTGGCTCTTTTATGACTGGTGGACTTCACCTCCCAGAATTCCTGACCCAGCATGGGGGAAACTATGGCCCATTCATGACTGGTGGACTTCAACTCCCAGAATTCCTGAGCCAGCATGGGGGAACCATGGCCCCTTCATGATTTGTGGACTTCAACTCCCAGAATTCCTGAGCCAGCATGGGGGAAACTTTGGCCCCTTCATGACTCGTGGACTTCAACTCCCAGAATTCTTGAGCCAGCATGGGGGAAATATGGCCCCTTCATGACCTGTGGACTTTGACTCCCAGAATTCCTGAGCCAGCATGGGGGAAATATGGCCCCTTCATGACCTGTGGACTTTGACTCCCAGAATTCCTGAGCCAGCATGGGGGAACTATGGCCCCTTCATGACTTGTGGACTTCAACTCCCAGAATTCCTGAGCCAGCATGGGGGAACTATGGCCCCTTCATGACCTGTGGACTTTGACTCCCAGAATTTCTGAGCCAGCATGGGGGAACTATGGCCCCTTCATGACTCGTGGACTTCAACTCCCAGAATTCCTGAGCCAGCATGGGGGAACTATGGCCCCTTTATGACCGGTGGACTTTGACTCCCAGAATTCCTGAGCCAGCATGGGGGAACCATGGCCCCTTCATGATTTGTGGACTTCAACTCCCAGAATTCCTGAGCCAGCATGGGGGAAACTTTGGCCCCTTCATGACTCGTGGACTTCAACTCCCAGAATTCTTGAGCCAGCATGGGGGAAATATGGCCCCTTCATGACCTGTGGACTTTGACTCCCAGAATTCCTGAGCCAGCATGGGGGAAATATGGCCCCTTCATGACCTGTGGACTTTGACTCCCAGAATTCCTGAGCCAGCATGGGGGAACTATGGCCCCTTCATGACTTGTGGACTTCAACTCCCAGAATTCCTGAGCCAGCATGGGGGAACTATGGCCCCTTCATGACCTGTGGACTTTGACTCCCAGAATTTCTGAGCCAGCATGGGGGAACTATGGCCCCTTCATGACTCGTGGACTTCAACTCCCAGAATTCCTGAGCCAGCATGGGGGAACTATGGCCCCTTTATGACCGGTGGACTTTGACTCCCAGAATTCCTGAGCCAGCATGGGGGAACCATGGCCCCTTCATGATTTGTGGACTTCAACTCCCAGAATTCCTGAGCCAGCATGGGGGAAACTTTGGCCCCTTCATGACTCGTGGACTTCAACTCCCAGAATTCTTGAGCCAGCATGGGGGAAATATGGCCCCTTCATGACCTGTGGACTTTGACTCCCAGAATTCCTGAGCCAGCATGGGGGAAATATGGCCCCTTCATGACCTGTGGACTTTGACTCCCAGAATTCCTGAGCCAGCATGGGGGAACTATGGCCCCTTCATGACTTGTGGACTTCAACTCCCAGAATTCCTGAGCCAGCATGGGGGAACTATGGCCCCTTCATGACCTGTGGACTTTGACTCCCAGAATTTCTGAGCCAGCATGGGGGAACTATGGCCCCTTCATGACTCGTGGACTTCAACTCCCAGAATTCCTGAGCCAGCATGGGGGAACTATGGCCCCTTTATGACTGGTGGACTTCGATTCCCAGAATTCCTGAGCCAGCCATGCTAGCCCAGGAATTCTGGGAGTTGAAGTCCACCAGTCATAAAAGAGCCAAGGTTGCCTACCCCTGAACTAGACATACCGAATTCCAGCAATCGTTCTTTACAGGATTCTGAAACTATGGAATGACTAACCTTGAACCAGCATTAACTGCGGGCATTTGCAAAGCTGTGGAAGCCCCACAGCTGGTGCTCAGATTTGGTATGATCCTTTGTCTAAAGCACTTCCCGTCATTCTGCATTCCGCCCGCAAAAAGCTATTAATGTTGAGAGGTTTCAAGCTAAGTGGACATGTCTGAATGCAAATGTAGGCCAGAATTGGTAAGTAACGACATTGGCTTTGTGAGGCCGTAAGGGGGGTTTGCTGTGATTAATGTTTTGGTAATGAGTATTGCAGAAATTAATACCCATTTGCCAATTACAATAAAGTGGTGTTGATTAATTTCCTGCTTTTTTCTTTCTTCTCATTTGTCAACAGGAGGAGGGCTGGGAGTGAACTGTGTGAATCCGCCCACCACAGTGGGAGTCGATGTCCCCACTACTCCGTTGTTCGGTGGTCTGAACCCGTTGACCTTCTCCTGAATTACTCAGTGGGTAAATGGGTCTGGAAAGTGAGCAACTGCTTTTCTCAGAGCTTTGGGAGAAAGATAAAAAAAAAAAGACCCCAAGTGAGCAAGGGAAATTTTTATGACTTGAGGGAACAGCAATGTGTTCCTGAGATAATTTGACCGATGTGTTGGTGATGTGGCTTTTTCCCGATGACTCTTTATCTTGAGAAATATAGCAATGGGTGCAGAAAGCAATAAGGCATAAATCTATGCATTGCCACAGATCTTAATGAAAACGAGAAGCAAGACATTGTGATTGCCTTGCACTCTCTTGTCTGCGTAGATCTGTTTCAGCGATGCTGTCGTTGGGAGAGTGAGTTCCCGCCTTCCTTCAGATCTCTTCTTCATGGTTTCCTGTGATCCTTTCATCCTAGGTGGCTGGAATGGAAGGGAGATCTCTCGGATCACATCTTAAAATGCCCCTCCGCTTCTAAATTCGAGGCGGAAATCTTGCAGAACGAGGGAAGGAACCTGTTTTGTTCAAAGAGTGATTTTGGGAAGTGGATTCTTCTATGGATCTTTGTGAATCATTTGGTGAATCTTTGTGGATCGTTCCTTGAATCCTTGTGGATTCTTCAATGAGTCTTGGTGGATCCTTCGCTGAATCTTTGTGGATTCTTTTATGTAGTGCTTTTTTTTCCCAAAAAAAAGGTGCCAAATTCACACACATCATACAACCCGCCTTGCCTACCCTACAAGGTTCCATCCAAAAAAGGTGCCGGAACTTCATTCTGGACGTTGTATGAGAAAAAAAACCCTGCTTTTATGAATCTTTGTGGATTCTTCTATGAATCTTTGTGGATCCTTTTATGAATCTTTGTGGATTCTTTCCATGAGTCTGGGGATTCTTCTATGACTCTTTGTGGATCCTTCTATGAATCTTTGTGGATTGTTCTATGAAACTGTGGATTCTTCTATGAATCTTTGTGGATCGTTTGATGAATCTTTGTGGATCGTTCCTTGAATCCTTGTGGATTCTTCAGTGAGTCTTGGTGGATCATTCAATGAATCTTTGGGGATCCTTTAATGAATCTTGGGGATTCTTCTATGATTCTTTGTGGATCATTTTATGAGTCTGTGGATTCTTTCCATGAGTCTGTGGATTCTTCTATGAATCTTTGTGGATCATTTTATGAGTCTGGGGATTCTTTCCATGAGTCTGGGGATTCTTCTATGAATCTTTGTGGATCCTTCTGTGAGTCTGGGGATTCTTCTATGAATCTTTGTAGATCATTCCTTGAATCCTTGTGGATTCTTCAGTGAGCCTTGGTGGATCCTTCAATGAATCTTTGAGGATCCTTTTATGAATCTTTGGGGAATCCTTCTATGATTCTTTGTGGATCATTCTTTGAATCTTTGGGGATTCTTCTATGAGTCTGGGGATTCTTCTATGAATCTTTGGGGATCCTTCTATGAATCTTTGGGGATCCTTCTAAGAATCTTTGGGGATCCTCTTTATGAGTCTGTGGATTCTTTCCATGAGTCTGTGGATCCCTTTATGAGTCTGTGGATTCTTTCTATGAGTCTGTGTATTCTTCTATGAATCTTTGGGGGTCCTTCTATGAATTTCGCAGAACATTTTGTGAAACTGTGGATCATTTCATGAATCTTTGTGGACTTTTCAATGAATCTTTGTGGATCCTTCTATGAATCTTGGGGATTCTTTTCATGAGTCTGTGGATTCTTTTATGAATTTTAGTGGACTCATCCATAGTCTGCAGCTCAGCTGCCCACCAATCCTATGCTTTCTAAATGTACCAACATAAGCATTTCAAAGCTACTTGGGTGGGACACTCTCATTTCCTCTTATAAAACCCAAAGCAAAATATATTATTTAATACTAAGGCTTGGAGTAAACATATTTCAGACTGATGCTTACCCAGAACAAAAAGAAAAGAAAGAAAAGAAAATGTGGCTAAAAAAAGGGATATATCAGAAAGCTTTGTTCATTCCCAACTGAACAGAAGGTTTTTAAGAGTTGAGAATTATATCTACAAATATCTCTCATTCATCTCTTCTGCAATCTGAGGATACCAATCAGAACAATCTAGAGTTGTTGAAAGGACAACTGAAATAGCACACAATAGCAACAGCGCACAGAGTGAAGGGTTGATAGTTTGTTGATTTTTGATTGGCCAAATGTCAAAGCCACGGCAAACACTTTAAGTGTGTGTACCACGCAAAGGACATCACTGGATTTCTGATGCCTTCTACATTCTCAGGATCTGAATTTTGCAACAATGCCCAGTTGCCAGTGTCTCGATTTTGGGGTCGATGGCGTGCTTAGCTGAAAAATATTAAAATTGCTGCTAATGAAATAAATCACAGTGTGCATTTTTCAACACTTCCAGGCAATAAAATGATTGCATAAATTTGCTCTAAAGGCCCAACTTCTCTCCCTCCCTCTCTCTTTCTCTCTCTTTCTCCTTCCTTCCCTCCCTCTCTCTGTCTCTCTCTCTCCCTCCCTCTCTTTATCTCTCTTTCTCCTTCCTTCCCTCCCTCCCTCTCTCTTTCTCTCTCTTTCTCCTTCCTTCCCTCCCTCCCTCTCTCTGTCTCTCTCTCTTCCTCCCTCTCTCTTTCTCTCTTTCTCCTTCCTTTCCTCATTCTCTCTCTTTCTCTCTCTTTCTCCTTCCTTCCTTCCCTCCCTCCCCCCTCTCTCTTTCCTTCCTTCCCTCTCTCCCCATCTCTCTCTCCCCCTCCCTCTCTCTTTCCCTCCATCTCTCTCTCTCCCTCCCTCTTTCTCTCTCTTTCTTCCTCCCTCTCTCTGTAGCATAACATACCTTTTCATGGAGTATTTAACACAAAGTCATTTTTTAAATACTTTTTCACTTCCCCCATCGCTCACATTTCAAAGGAAATGGCACAATAGAAGAAAAACGGTGTGGGCCACAGAAGGCAAGGGAGAAATGTGTTACCTTGAGCTAGCCTGTCAATCAGTCCCATTCACGGGTCTGTTATCTTAAAGCGGGTCCGGATTTTCAACCATGTGCTGCTCAACCCTGAAAGGAATAGCATGAAATGGATTTTCAGGCCACAATCCTGAGCATTCTTGACAGGAGAAAGATCCCATTGGACACGGTAGGATTAACTGCAATGGGCTTGTATCCAGGCTTAGGTAAGCTTAGAATAGGTCATGAGGGTTGTGCATTGAAATATTTTGGGCTTGTTCCACTTTTCAAGCCATACTACTGGTTTCTGAAATACCGTATTTTCTGGCGTATGAGACGACTTTCTAAACCATGAAAATCTTCTCAAAAGTCGGGGGTCATCTTATACGCCGGGTATAAGGGGGGACAGCCTGGTGATGGAGGAGAACCAGCACAGGATCTAAGCAGCTCACTGTTTTGGAAGGAAGAGTGAGCCGCAGATCCTCCGGCGACTGTTCTGGGCGCTGGAGCAGCAAAAGGACGATTCTGGACACCATTAGACGCCACGCATGCGCAGATACGCTGCCGAGCCTGCGCAGAAGAAGGGCGAGCCGCCGAACATCTGACGAGCGGCAAGCCGGTGAACAGATGATGGGGAGTAGGCGACAATTATGATTAATAGTCAAGGGCATACCATATTGAAATCAAATCTGATGTTTTTTAATTTTTATTTGGTGTGCTTTGGAAGAGGGGTCGTCTTATACAGCGAGTATAGCCCAAACTCTGTATTTTAACTGGAAAAGTTGGGGGTCGTCTTATACGCCCAGTCGTCTTATACGCCGGAAAATACGGTAATCTACAGTTACAATCCAGGCAAAAGAAAAGGGGGGAAAAAAAGGAATTTTCCTGCTGCTACAAGGTAGAATGTGAATTGTTAAAGCATCCAGGAGCTGGCTGGATGCCAACCTTTCCTACTCTTTCTATTGACTCACTTTAAAATCAGCTTGTTTACAACCTGGTTTATAGACTTTGGCCTGAGGGGAGCGCATAAAACTTATATTGGAACATGATTATTTTTAAATCCAGAGCTCTGGGGAATGGCTGGATCTTCTGAGGGAATTAAACCTCCTTGAAGGAGCCATTTCTGAAGAAAGTCCTTGACTTACAATCTTTTGTTTAGTGAGTGTTAGAAATTACAACATCACTGAAAAAAGGAACTTATGGCCATTTTCACATTGACAACTGTTGCAGCATCCCTCTAGGCCAGGGATAGACAACCTTGGCTCTTTTATGACTCATGGACTTCAACTCCCAGAATTCCTCAGCCAGCCATGCTAAGGGGAAAGGGAGAGGTTTCCAAGCTGAGCCATGCTGGCTCAGGAATTCTGGGAGTTGAAGTCCACGAGTCATGAAGGGGCCATAGTTTCCCCATGCTGGCTCAGGAATTCTGGGAGTTGAAGTCCACGAGTCATAAAAGGGCCAAGGTTGCCTACCTCTGGCCCAGGCCTAGGCTGCTTTATGCCTCATGGACTTCAACTCCCAGAATTCCTGAGATAGCATGGCTCAGCTTGGAAACCTCTCCCTTTCCCCTCAGCATGGCTGGCTCAGGAATTCTGGGAGTTGGTCCATGAGTCATAAAAGGGCCAAGATTCCCCACCCCTACCCTACTCATATGATCAAAATCCAGAGGCTTGGCAACTGGCTTGTATTTATGACAGTTGCACTGTCCGGGATCATGTGATCACTATGGCTTCTGACAAGCAAAGGTCAATGGTGGGGAGTCAGATTCATTGAACCATGGCATGGGACACTGAACAACTGCGGTGATTGGCCTCACAACTCTGAGAAAAATGGGTGTAAAATGGGGCAAAATTCCCTTAACAACTGCCTTGCTTATAATAATAATAATAATAATAGTAGTAAAGTTGGAAGGGACCTTGGAGGTCATCTAGTCCAACCCCCTGCTCGGGCAGGAAACCCTACACCTTAGTGATGGAAATATTGGAGATAGAGAGATAGAGAAGAAGGAAGGAAGGGAGGGAGGGAGGGAGGGAGGGAGGGAGGGAGGGAGGGAGGAAGGAAGGAGATAAGAAATGAAGGAGACAGAAAGGATGGAAGGAAGGAAGGAAAGAGATAGAGAAGGAAGGAGACAGAAAGGAAGGAAGGAGGAAAGGGAGGGAGGGAGGAAAAAGATAAGGAAGGAAGGAGACAGGAAGGATGGAAGGAAGGAAGGAGATAGAGAAGGAAGGAGATAGAAAGGAAGGAAGGAAGGGAGGGAGGGAGGAGATAAGGAAGGAAGGAGACAGGAAGGATGGAAGGAGATAGAAAGGAAGGAAGGGAGGAAGGAAGAGAGGGAGGGAGGGAGGAAGGAGATAAGAAAGGAAGGAAACAGAAAGGGAGAAAGGAAGGAAGGTCCTGATCACATGCTATAATTTAGTGACATTGATTCAGCATTTGACTGTTCATTGTGTGTAAACCTGCACCCGATAAATGGACTTTTCCATCTGTTCTTTCATCTCCCATTCTTCCAGAATTAAACACGCTTAATGTTATCTAATCAAGGAGAGAAGCAACCTAGAACTAAGGAGAAATTTTCATGATGGTGAGAACAACCAACCAGTGGAACAGAAGTTGCCTTCGGAAGTTGTGGGTGCTCCATCACTGGAGTCTTTTAAGAAGAGACTGGACAGCCACAGGTCTGGAATGGTGTAGGGTCTCCTGCTTGAGCAGGGGGTTGGACTAGAAGACCTCCAAGGTCCCTTCCAACTCTTGTTATTCTGTTATCTCTTTTTATCTTGCTATAAATAACAGTCGGTAATCGAAAGCTCCATGCCTAAACATGCCCATCCTCCATGCATGGAGAGAGAATAGGAACTTTTACTTACAGGTAGAACTCCCCCCCCCCACCCCCATGCAATTTGCTACTACTGTTTGCAACTGGGTGAAAACTCCCATGTTGTCTCAGTTTTGCCATCCACACCCAACCTCTCAGAAAAAGCAGAGCTCCGGGTGGTGAAAAAACCAATTTCCTCTTTCTCTGTCTGACCTTCACTTGCAAAAGAAAGGAGGGTAATATTGAAGCCCCCTACTCATTTATCGTGGTGGCTGAGCTGCAAGACCTCTGATTTGCATGGGAAAAAGGAAAACCACTTTACAGGAGCAGTGACCTTGCTCAAAACAGGAGACGATATCCTACCCTCCCCTTCATCCTCCTAAACACTGGAATGAAAAAGGTTATAGTCAAAGTGAGGCTTATAGATGTGATAATTTAGAGACGTTAAGATAAACAACTCCAAAGGTGAAAATAAAAATTTTGTGGCTGCATTAGATCCTTCCATGGCACACATCAGACTACTTCATTTGCCCATTTTCAACCAGAATTGCAAAACAAATGTGTCTCTTTCTCCATCCTTGACTCATCTGGAGAGAGAGAGAGAAAGAGAGAGAGAGAGAGAGAGAGAGAGACAGACAGAGAGACAGACAGACAGACACCTGACAGACAGAGAAAGAGAAAGAAAAATAGAAAGAGAAAGAGAGAGAGAGAGAGAAGGAAGGAAGGAGAGAGAGGGAAGGAAGGAGAAAGAGAGAGAGACAGAGATCAGGGAAGTGAAAAAGTATAAAAAAATGACTTTATGGTAGATGTGAGTGTTAAATACTCCATGAAAAAGTATGTTATGTTACAGAGTGAGAGGGAGGGAGGGAGGGAGAGAGAGAGAGGGAGAGAGGGATGGAAGGAAAGAGAAAGAGAGAGAAAGAGAGAGGGAAGGAGAAAGAAAGAAAGAGGGAGAAAGAGAGACAGAGAGAGAGAGGGAGGGAGAGAGACAGGGAGAGAAGGAAAAGGAGAGAAAGAGAGAGGGAGGAAAGGAGAAAGAGAAAGAGACGGAGAGAGACAGAGAGGGAGGGAAGGAGAAAGAGAGAAAGAGAGGGAGGGAGAGAGACAGAGACAGAGGGAAGGAATGAGAAAGAGAGAGGGAGGAAGAGAGAGAGACAGAGGGAAGGAGAAAGAGAGAAAGAGGGAGGGAGAGAGACAGAGAGAGAGGGAAGGAAGGAGAAAGGGAGAGAGAGAGAGAGAGAGAGAGAAGATCAGCCTTTGGAGCATATTTATGCAGTCAGTTTATTGCTTGGGAGTATTGCAAAATGGCACCATGATTTATTTTATTAGCAGCAATTTTAATATTTTTCAGCTAAGCAAGCCCTAGACCCCAAATCGAGTGCTGGCCTTGTTGAAAAATTCAGATACTCAGAATGCAGTATAAAAAAAGACAATTGAGCATTAAGTTGTGTGGAGAGAAAGACTTGGCATCCACCAGTTACTGGCCTTGTTATGCTGCCAATGAAACGTTCGGGAAGACCATAAAATCAAAGAGATGGCATAAAATGAAGGCTGCCCTTTTTAACTGGAGGGCCTCCTTACCTGCAAAGGGCCTTGAAAACACAAGACTGATAAATAAAAATAAAGATGGTGCTTCCAAGCCACATCCAAAAAAGCAGTGACACATCTGTCCTTTAGTTTAGCTTACTTTGTACATGACATTCTGGCTGTAGAAACATCCAGGTTTAAGCATCCTTTGTCGGTAAAAGTCTGGGCCAACTTGGTGCCTTCTGGATACAGTCGGTTAACTTTGCATTTGTGGTGATGAGGGTACCTAGTCCAGTAGGTCATTGGGACCGTTTACATTCAATCCAGAAGGGAATATTTGGGATAAACTGTAAGGTCCTTGCTGCTTTCTGAGCTTGGCTGTTTTCTTGCAGATGTTTCGTTATCCAATTACAGTAGGTAACATCGTGAGTGCTAGGAGGGAGGGTGTTTTGTGAGGAGGAGAAAGGAGGAGCAAGGATAAGATAGGATGAACGAGGAGAGAGGAGGAACAAGGAGAGAGGAGGAGGGAGAGGGAGGAGAAGGAGGAGAGAGGAGGAGAGAGGAGGAGAGAGGAGGAGGGGGAGGGAGGGGAGAGGAGGAGTAAGGAGGGGAGGGAGAAGGAGAGAGGATGAGAGGGGATGAGGGGAGGGAGGAGGAAGAGTGAGGAGGAGAGAGGAGGAAGGGGAGGGAGGAGGAGGAGTGAGGAGAAGAGAGGAGGAGGAGTGAGGAGGAGAGAGGAGGATGGGGAGGGAGAAAGAGAGAGGAGGAGAGGGGAGGTGGGGAGGGAGGGAGGAGGAGGAAGAGTGAGGAGGAGAGATGAGGAGAGGGGAGGGGGAGGGAGGAGGAGACAGGAGGAGGAGACAGGAGAAGGAGAGGGGGAGGGAGGAGAGAGGAGGAGAGGGGAGGAGGAGGGGAGGGAGGAGGGGGAAGGAGGAGGAGAGGAGAAAGAACTGTGCGGGTCCTTAAGGCTCTACATTTCTGTGATGAAACACGGAGAATAATTGTAGCTCAGGGTTGAAATAGAGGGTCTTGGGTACTCTCTGAGCTTGGTTGTTTTCTTGCAGATGTTTTATGATCCCACTAGGTAACCTCAGCAGTGCTAGATGTCACGGTTCCGATAGATGAAACCCATCAAACGAACTTCAAGGCAAGAATTCTTCCTCAAAGAACATTGTATTCAGGAAACAAAGTATCGGCACTACATAGTTGAACCCAAAACTCGATTCCTTTCCCCCACTAAGCAATCATAATTCACATTCTCCAATTAGCCCAGAGTGCAGGCTTTCTCCCCAGCTCCTCAGCCCGCCAAAACGTTATCAGTTTGAGTTCCCATGGAGCTGAATTATTATTATGGCTAGCTGAGCTCAAGCATTCACCCCCTCCCTCCCTGATCTCTCAACAGAAGAAATAGCATGTTAAAAGTAAAGGGAAAATGGCTACAATTCCCCTCCATTGTCAGAACAGGAACATCCATTGTTACGGGGTTGACACTAGAAAGGAGTGGGATTTGGGGAGAGGAGGAGGAGGAGGAAGAGGAGGAGGGAGGAGGAGGAGGAAGAGAACTGTGTGGGTCCTTGAGATTCTCTGAGCTTGGTTGTTTTCTTGCAGGCATTTCATTACCCAACTAGGTAACATCATCAGTGAAGGGAGTGGAGTTTGTTTATATAAAAGTGGCTCGTTCTGTCATTTTTGGTGGCAAACCAAAAGAGCCATTAGTTCCAGAAAAAAAAAAAGACATCTACAACATCTAGGGCAAGGACTGTTCAGTTTTGACCTAGATGGCCTCTTGGACTCCTCTTTCAAACCAGCAGTCCTCTCTGTCCAAAATGTGGACTTTGCTGCCTTCAAAAGAGTGGCCTTTGTCTTTTACGTAAATGTAGGTGGACTGTTGACTCTTGTCCTGATGGGTTTGATTGTGCCATGTGTTTATGAAGAACTACTTGAACAGCCCTCTCTCAACTGAAGGGAGGAATATGACATTGTCTACCTTCAGTCTACAACACTGTCCTTTCAGCAGTTCCAAGAAGGCTCCACACCCATTTGCACCACTCAGGTGACCCTGAGGACACAGGTCAACCTCCAGGTGACCTCAATGACTCTCTAAGAATGCAAATGACCAGCTATCTGCAAGGAGTATAAATCCTTCCATTCCCCACCATCCGGTCAGCACTGAAGAAGCTTCATGGATGAGAAGTGAAATGTCTTCAAAGAAAAACAAGAAAGGGAGAAAAAACACCTTTGGGATTACGATGCCTTAGAAACCCAATATCTGATGGAATGCTTCTTCCATACCTTCCTACCCATAAAGCTTTCCCCTGTCCAGTTGTATCCAACTCTAAGATGGCGGTGCCCACCTCAGTTTCTTAGCCATGGGAAGCAGCATTGTCTGAAGTACTTCCGTGGTCATATGGTCAGCATGACTATATACAGACATCTAGAACACTAATAGCATTCTGCAAAAGTGGTACCTATTTATCTACTCACATTTGCATACTTTCGAACTTCTAGGTGAGCAGGAGCTGCAGCAAAGAATGGGAACTCACCCCATCGCCTGGGACGTGAATCTGGGCTGTCAGCTTTATAGAACAGAATAGAGCTGGAGGGGACTCTGGAGGTCTCCAATCCAGCCCTCTCTCAAGCAGGAGGACTTATACAATCTCAGACAAGTGACTGTCTAGCCTTTTCTGAAAAAACCTCCAGTGATGGAGCACCCATGATTTCTGGAGGCAAGCTGTTCCACTGCTTGATTGTCCTCCCTGTCAGGAAGTTTCTCCTTAATTCCAGGTTAATTAATTCCAATTCATTATCAGCTCTGGGCTCAATAACCTTGATTCTCATGCTAAGTTTAGTGTTGTTATGTCTATCTGGATTCTCATTCACATCCCCCCCCCTTCCCGGCATTATCTAACTCTAAAAGCGAAAGGGAAAAAGATGGCTACATTTCCATCTGTTGTCAATGCAAAAACATCTGATGTAAGCAGCATTGACAAGTGGCTTGCTTTTTAGTGCTGGTGGGAATGTTCCTGGTAGTTCTTTGATAAGGCTTTTGTTTACTGTTACTTTCATTTTTTGAGTCAGTATTTCCTTGATTGGGGTATTTTTTTTTTTGTTAATTGTCGGTCTGACATGAATGTTGCTGTCAATTTCTCCTTATTTCACTGCCGATGGCTGACAAAGAGATGGGTTGATCTTTTTGTTCCCTTTTTAGATTTTTTTGATCGTTTCTTTCCAACGGTATGTTTAAGGTTTTGTGCGTTTCTGTGATGGAATGCAGAGGAGTTTATATACCATTTCAGACAAATGGCTGTCATCCAATCTCTTCTTAAAAGCCTCCAGTTTTAGAGCATTCACAACTTCTTGAGGCAGGTTGTTCCACTGGTTACTTGTTCTCATTGTCAGGAAATTTCTCCTTAGTTTTAGGTTGCGATTCTCCTGGGTTAGTTTCCATCCATTAGTTCTCATCTTGCCTTCTAAATAACAGAATAACAGAGTTGAAAGGGGCCTTGGAGATCTTCTAGTCCAACCCCCTGTTCAAGCAGGAAATCCTATACCATTGCAGACAAATGGCTGTCCAGTCTCTTCTTAAAAACTTCCAGTGTTGGAGAATTCACAGCTTCTGGAGGGAGGTTGTTTCACTGATTAATTGTTCTAACTTTCAGGAAATTTCTCCTTAGTTCTAGGTTGCTTCTCTCCTTGGTTAGTTTCCATCCATTATAATAATAACAATAATAATAAAATTGGAAGGGACCTTGGAGGTCATCTAGTCCAACCCCCTGCTCAGGCAGGAAACCCTATATCATTTCGGACAAATGGCTGTCCAGTCTCTTCTTAAAAACTTCCAGTGTTGGAGCATTTACTGCTTGTGGAGGCAGGTTGTTCCACTGATTAATTGTTCTCACTCTCAGGAAGTTTCTCCTTAGTTCTAGGTTGCTTCTCTCCTTGATTAGTTTCCACCCGTTGCTTCTTGTCCTGCCTTCAGGCGCTTTGGAAAATAGCTTGATTCCCTCTTCTTTATGGCAGCCCCTGAGATACTGGAAGGCTGCTATCATGTCCTCCCTCGTTCTTCTCTTCGTAAAACTAGATATACCCAATTCTAGCAACCGTTCCTTATATGCTTTAGCCTCCAGTCCCCTAATCATCTTTGTTGCTCTTCTCTGCACTCTTTCTAGAGTCTCAACATCTTTTTTACATCGTGGTGACCAAAACTGGATGCAGGATTCCAAGTGTGGCCTTACCAAGGCATTGCAGAGTGGTATTAATATTTCACGTGATCTTCTCCATTATTCTGCCTTTTTAATATTCCCCCAAATATTTCTTTCTCTGGATTCTTCCCACACTAGAAAGCTTTAACAGGAGACATGGATTGCCTTCGTTCTTGTGGACAAGACTCTGAAGTCCTCTGGCTTGCAGCTGTGGGAAACGGGACATTAGACTGGTTCAACTGATCCAGACCAGTCTTACGTTTTTTGGCCTTTTGTTTGATCGAGCAAGAACGGACAGCATTATGAACCGATTTTGCTAGATTGGGTTATGCCTCGGAGACCGTCTCGCAGTGAGAGAATT
>JAKSXO010000068.1:691997-704497 GCA_024509115.1 Crotalus helleri | reverse complement strand
TCTCTCTCTTTTTTTCTTTTTCTTCCCAAATAATCTTCAGTGACTCCGGGTGTCTTACAAAGATAAAAATCTCATATAAAAAACCATAAAACGTGGAAGTTTAATGGTCCCACTTGGCTGGAAGAGTATATCACTATCTTTTTTTTTTTTTTAATGCAGTAACAGATTCCTTCCTTCCTTCAAGTCAGTCTTGACTCCTGGAAACTGCCATTTTAAAAACGGTTTGCCCTTGCTTTTTTCCTAGGGCTGAGAAAAAATAACTGGCCCAAACGTCCTGCAGCTGCCTTTGTGCCTAAGGCAGGACTAGAACTCCCAGTCTCCCAGTTCTAGCCTAGTCACTTAACTACAAAACAAAACTGGCTCTTTTATCTGTCTGCCAATAGCTTTTTGTGATGTTTACAATGTTAACAATAAAAGACACTACGAATAAAACCAGATACAATCAAATCAAATCAAATACAAAAGCACAAAACCCCCTGCTTGAGCAGGGGGTTGGACTAGAAGACCTCCAAGGTCCCTTCCAGCTCTATTCTGATTGATTGATTGATTGAAATGAAAACAGTATATACACTGGGCGTTGGCAAAGTGGTCGTTCCTACGTCCAGTCTGGAGAGAAACGGTGAGACCTGGCTCAAAAACAGCAACTGTGAGAGGGAGCTTGGAATCCTAGTGGACGATCACTTGACCATGAGCCAGCCATGTGCAACAGCAGCCGAAAAAGCTAATACAATCCTGGGTTGTGTAAACAGAGGCATAGAATCAAGATCATGCAAAGTATTAGTACCGCTTTATAAAATCCTAGTGAGACCACACCTGGAATACTGCAGCCAGTTTTGATCACCATATCACAAAAAAGATGTTTAGAGTTTGGAAAAAAAAAGTTCAGAGAAGAGCAACTAAGATAATCCAAGGCCTGGAGGCTAAAACATACGAAGAACGGCTGCGGGACTTGGGTTTGGCTAGTCTAAAGAAAAGAAGAAATAGGGGAGATATGATAGCAGTGTTCCAGTATCTGAGGGGCTGCCACAAGGCAGAGGGGGTCACATTATTCTCCAGAGCACCAGAGGGAAGGACGAGAAACAAGGGATGGAAACTGACCAAAGAGAGAAGCAACGTGGAATTAAGGAGAGACTTCCTGACAGTGAGGACAATTAACCAGTGGAACAGCCTGCCACCAGAAATTGTGGGCTCTTCATCGCTGGAGATTTTTAAGAAGAGACTAGACAGTCACTTGTCTGAGATGGTATAGGTTCTCCTGCTCTAGTGGGGTGGGGGGGCTGGACTAGATGATCTCCGAGGTCCCTTCGAACTCTATTCTAATTCTAATGGTGGAACGAGTCAAATGGACAGGGCTGAAGCATAACAAATATCCCAAGAACCAGGGCAAAATCCAATCCCAAACGTGATTAACCCAAAACCAGCCAGCTCGCTATATATTTGTCATTTATTGGATCAAGAATGATGAAACGGATTCACCCAGGGAGCACCATAGTTGATGTGGATTTAACCATTATAATCCACCTGCACATTAAACATCCTGACAGCTTAAGCACACACTTCCCCCCTCCCTCAAATGTCAAGGAATTCAAAAATTTCAGCAGCCGTCTCATCAAACAGTGCCTGACTAGAACAGCTGGGAAGATACAAAATTCTTCAGAGAGGGCAATCTTGCCCATGACAAAGATTAAGGGATACTTAAGAGAGTTAGAAGGGATCTTTGAGGTCTTCTAGTCCAACCACCATATCATTCAGTACAAAGGGTTGTTCACTGTCTTCTTGTAAACCTCCAGGGATGAGACAGACAGACAGACTTTCTTTTTCACTTTCATTTTTACACTTTCTTTTTCTCTTTTTTTTCCTTTCTCCTTTTCCTTTATGTTTTTTTCTCTTTTCTCTTTTTCTTTTTCTTTTTCATTTTTTCATTTTTCTTTTTTCTCTTTCTCTTTCTTTCTTTCTTGGTTTGTTTGTTTCTTTTTCCCATTATCTTTTACACTTTCTCTTTCTTCTTTTTTCTCTTTCTTTTCTCTTTCTCTTTTTCTCTTTTTTCTTTCCCTTTCTCTTTTCTTTCATCTTTCATTTCTTTTTCTCTTTTTCTTTTCTCTTCTTTCTTTTTCTTTCTTTCTCTCTCACACTTTCTCTCTCACTCTTTCTCTTTTTTCTTTCTCTTTTTCATCTTTCTTTTCTCTTTCTCTTGTCTCTTCTTTCTTTCTCTTTCTTTTTCTCTTTCTTTTTTCTCTTACACACTTTCTCTCTCACACTCTTTCTCTCTTTTTTCTCTTTCTTTTTTCTCTCACACACTTTCTCTCTCACACTCTTTCTCTCTTTTTTCTTTCTCTTTCTTTCTTTCTTTCTTTCTTTCTTTCTTTCTTTCTTTCTTTCTTTATTTCTTTCTTTCTTTCTTTCTTTCTTCTTTTTATTCCCAAATAACGTTCAATGACTCTGGGTGTCTTACAAAGATAAAAATCTCATATAAAAACAATAAAACCTGTTGGAAGTGTAATGGTCCCACTTGGCTGGAAGAATATACCACTATCTTTCTCTCTCTCTTTTTTAAATTCAGTAACAGATTCTTAGGGATATAATCCTGGAGCAGATCCCCAGCTGATTTGATCTATACAAAACACAACTGCTGAGAAAAAAAAATGCAGTCACACTAAACGACATGAAGGTTAGAAGAGACGGTCATGTCTGAATGCAAAGATGGTTGATTTACTATCCAGACCTGCCCTGTGTCTTACTGAAATCAAGTTATAAATCAGGGATCTTCAAACTTGGCCCTTTTATGACTCGTGGACTCCAACTCCCAGAATTCCTCAGCCAGCCACGCTGAGAGGAAAGGGAGAGGTTTCCAAGCTGAGCCATGCTGGCTGAGGAATTCTGGGAGTTGAAGTCCACAAGTCATAAAAGGGCCACGTTTGAAGACCCCTGTTGTAAATACTGCTTCTGAATGCTTTGTTTTCTTTTTACAAAAGTGCATTTTCTTTGAAATAAACCGCATTGTTCATGCCTAGGAAATCAGAGTGGACTTAGGATGTTGCAGAATTTAATCTCTTGAGAATCAAGCTTCGAAAGTTGGTTTCTGTTTACTTTAATTAACCTTTAATTTGAACTGTTGATCTTAGAGGGGCCAGAAACATCCGACAGAGATGGAGGGGGAAGAAAGGAGAAACATTATGTATGTCACGTTGTCAACGCAATAACTGAAATGACAGATGTGTATTTTATTTCCCCAGAGAACCCAGATGGATTACAGGTATCTGTGTACCTTTTAGCAGTTTGGGGCAGGAATCTGACAGCCACAACTTGCAATCTTGTGTATGCCTTTCTAAGGAACATGGTGATCCTTGACAATCACAGAACACAGAATACAATCGTTGGAAGGGACCTTTGGAGGTCTTCTAGTCCAACCCCCTGCTCAAGCAGGAGAACCAATACCATTTCAGACAAATGGTTGACCAATCTCTTCTTCAAAGCCTCCCGTAATGCAACAGCCACAACTTCTGAAAACAAGCAAACTGTGAGAAGTTTTATATCCAAATATATATTTATTCCTTATACCGTTTCCCTCTTCCCTTACAAGATTAACAGAATCCACAATAGTCTGAGAATCAGTGTCTGCACTAGATAATTAAGCAGCCAAGCTGAAACTGAGTTAATCAACTAAAATTAGCAGGCTTCCCCAAATAAGTTACCCAGACCTAATCCGCATATCAAAGGATAAGGTCTGCAAAAACAAGCAGAGTTAATTAAATGAGGTCTCCCAGAGGAACTGCATGTTCACAAGAATAAACATGTCTACACATACACACATATGGCCCTCAAATGTCACCCTAGAATCAGCACAGTAGACACTTCCACACCACGGACGAGCTCCTTATATACATTACCCAGACCTAATCCACATATCAAAGGGTAAGGTCTGCAAAAACAAGCAGAGTTAATTAAATTAGTCTCCCAGAGAAACTGCATGCTCACAAGAATAAACATATCTACACATACACACATATGGCCCTCAAGTATCATCCTAGAATCAGCACTTAGACACTTCCAGACCACAGACAATCTCCCCTTATAAAAATCTGTGGATGTACCCCATTTCTCTGCAACTGCCCCTAAAGACAAACTCCTTGCTTTTAGGAATAAACATTTCTTTCCTCACAACTGTCTGGATCTCATTTTTATGAATTCTTGCACAGTCAGAACCCCAAATTATTTTTCTGACAAAGCGGTGATTGCTCTCACCACTAGGAAATTTCTCCATAGTTTTAGGTCACTTCTCTCCTTGATTCTTTCCATCTGTTATTTCTCGTCTCTGCTTCAGGTGCTTTGGAAAATAGTTTGCTAGACACATCTAACCTCTCAAATTTCTCCAGCCTAGAACTAAGGAGAAATTTCCTGATATTGAGAACAATTAATCAGTGGAACGAGTTGTCTCCAGAAGTTGTGAATGCTCCAATACTGGACGTTTTTAAGAAGAGACTGGACAACCATTTGTCTGAAATGATATAGGAAGTCAACACACAGACAAACACACACACACACACACACACACACACACACACATTATTTTGGGAGATATTTTTTTAAAAAGCACAATATTATATTTCCCCAAAGGAATAACAGAGGGGAAAAAAAGAGGCTTTTCTGCTCAAGTTTCCCCAGGCAGAAACTGAGCAGGCTAGTTCTGTAGAAATGCAGATTCAATAATCCTTTCAGAAAGGCTGGAGCCATGAACCTTGGAGCTGATGGGATTAGAAAAACAAAGACCCTGCCCCAAAAATATACATCCGCACCCAAAGTCTAAAGACATGACCTTTAGGAGTGTTGAAAATAAAATCTTCATCAGGGTCCAGTCCAAGCTGGGAATAAACAAAATGGAGACTGCTTTAGAAAGAAGGTTGCAGTTTATTGAGTTGCAGAAGCAGACAGAAAAGATTCTGGGGCAGCTGACCACATGGAGCTGGGAGTCATGGGTTTTTATACCTTCTTGGGCTTTTGTGTTTGGAATTGTTCCTGTTCCTGTGGTATGAACTTTGACCTGGGGTTCAGTGTGCCTTTCTGGTATTCTGATGGTGGTGGGTTAATCCTATTATGTCCTAAAGGTCATATCCTGCTTCCCTGGAGCTGCAGCTGATGGCTATGTCCTGTGTTGGATTTTTTTGGGTGAGGGGTTGTTGAGTCTGGGGATCTTTGCCTTTTTAATACCATCAGCTCCAACTTCCTGGCTCCAACCTTCCTGAATGGATTATGATAACTGCATTTCTACAGAGCTGCTTTCTGCTTGAGGAAGGGCGACTTGGGGCTATTAAGAAAAACTTAAGAGCGACTTGAGGCTATTAAGAGGCATGCTTTTCTGCCTCTTTAAGATCCTTTGAGGAAATATAATATTCTGCCCTTTTTAATATTTCCTTCTCTGGAGGTGGCGCTGACTTCCCACACCACCATTGACACAAGGCTCACTACATGGTACAACCCCTTGGAGCATCTCAATAAGAAGGTATACTGTAAAACCCACCACTCTCCACTCCATCTTGGTCCAAAACATGCTCTGTCACTGAAGTTTCTGACAACTAAATAAACAAAACTTTCTTTCCTAAGCAGTCTCCATTTTGTTTATTCCCAGCTTGGACTGGACCCTGATAGTGATTTTTCTTTCAACAATGGTATATATAGCAATGGCCAAAATTGTGGAAAACTTTTGGGAAAAGTGTACAGTAGAAATGCCACTTTTGGTTAAGTTTCCACCCATTTTTCTTCTAATTTCTTTATAACTGTAGCCTTGTTCACTTAATAATACTATTTTACGTGGCTTTCTGGGAGACCAATCAACTCTTCGCACCATGACTTTAATTTTATTACATTTTACAAGCTCACTAAGTGAAAGAACACAAAAAACCCAACCGACTTGATAGTGATCACATAACACACATAACACACTCTCAGCTTCAATACATGACATCCATAACTAAATCCTACTGTGATGATCTGATTGGCTCATTGCCAAAACAAGAAGACACCTGATTGGCTCTCTGTAAACACTCATGCTCATTGGCTACAATTAGATGAAGGAAAGCTACCTGAGATCAACCTAAGCAAGTTGTGCTTCCTTTTTCTGGTTATTTGGCTATAACTTTTCATAGAATACAGCACACATAATTGAACCAACTTTGTTGCATTACATTCTTGATTAAATTATCTTTCTACTGATATATAATTTTATGGTACTACTCCAAAAAAAGGGGGCGTTATCAGCCATCCAACCTCAAAAATACACTTTTCCCAAAAGGTTTCTACAATTTTGGCCACTACTGTAGGGTTTCCTGCCAGAGCAAGGGGTTGGACTAGAAGACCTCCAAGGTCCCTTCCAACTCTGTTATTCTGTTTGGGGTGACTAAATACTGGAACACAGCCAGAGATGAACTCCACCGTTACTATTTTTCCTGCCCTCCGCCGACTGTGTTAGAAACATGAGATCACTTGTCCATCAACCGAAATAAACAGTTCTTGTGAACAGGCCTTCAAAAAAAAAAAAAAATCCCCATAAATCATAGCTGTCAGAAAAGCTGGCACTGTGGCCAAAGACAGGAATCAATCTGAAACTCATTAGTTTGTTTGACAAGTGCTTAATCTTGCGTTGTTTAATGCCAATCTTTGCAACGTTGGCCCAAGGGAATCAGCCCAAGATTATCTGGTTTCCCATTATAGAAAGTTGCAAAAAAACAAAATGAAACACCCCAAACCCTGCTTCCAACTGAATCTTGTTCTCACCCCCTTTCTTTCTTTCTTTCTTTCTTTCTTTCTTTCTTTCTTTCTCTCTCTCTCTCTCTCTCTCTCTCTCTCTCTCTCTCTCTCTCTCTCTCTCTCTCTCTCTCTCTTTCTTTCTTTCTTTCTTTTTTCTTCTGTAGATTTTTTTAAGAGGAGGATCAATGATTTCCGAGTTTTCCCTCCAGTTCATCGAATCAATACATCATTGTTAGCGTAGTCAATAATTTTTCGGAGTCATGCTAGCGAAATTTGCCTCCGCTGTTCAGCAGGTAGGATACATTAAACGGGGCCAACCGATTAAATTACTCCTTCTATTGTTGGGCGAGAGAGCCAATAGAAAGAGAAGAAAGAGAAAAAAAAAACAAGCTGAAGGGATGCTGGTTTGTAGGAGGGTGAACTGCTGAAACGCTGCAGGCAGAGTATCCTGTATCTCAGCGGGGCTGTTTTTGATCAACAACGAACAGAATGCAAAATTTTGTGAAGCAAAGGAAGAATCGGTCGCACCCTTGTGTTGTGGTGTTCTTGCTTTTGGGAGGGACCTTCTGGTTTTGTTTTGTTTTGACGTTTTTGTTATTTCGTATTTATTTGTTGTGCTGTCGTTTATTGTTTTGCCATCTTTCTATCCTGGCAAATGCCAACATCTCTCACAAAATCGAAGCAAACAGAGAATGTATAAAGCTAAGTATCAGAGGAAGGAAGGAAAGGATGGAAGGGAGGGAGGGAGGGATGAGAGGGAGGGAGGGAAGGATGACTGGAGGGAGGGAGAGAAGGAAGGAAGGGAAGGGAAGGAAAGGAAGGAAGGGAGGGAGGGAGGGAAGGAAGGAAGAAAGGAAGGAGAGAGGGAGGGAGGGAGGGAAGGGAGGGAGGGAGGAAGGGAGGGAGGGAAGGAAGAGGAGGGAGGGAGAGAGAGAAGAAAGGAAGGAACAAAGGAGAGATGGAGGGAAGGAAGGAAGGAAAGGAGGGAGGGATGGAGGAAGGAAGGGAGGGAGAGAGGGAGAGAAGGAAGGGAGAGATGGAGGGAAGGAAGGAAGGAAGGAAAGGAGGAAGGGAGAGAAGGAAGGAAGGAGAGAGAGAGGGAGGGAAGGAAGGAAGGAAAGGAGGGAAGAAGGGAGGGAGGGAGGGAGGGAAGGAAGGAAGGAGAGAGAGAGGGAGGGAAGGAAGGAAGGAAAGGAGGGAGGGACGGAGGAAGGAAAGGAGGGAGGGAGGGAGGAAGGAAAGGAGGGAGGGAGAGAAGGAAGGAAGGAAGGAGAGATGGAGGGAAGGAAGGAAGGAAAGGAGGAAAGAAGGAAGGAAGGAAGGAAGGAAGGAAGGAAGGAAAGAAAGAAAGAAGCCATTTATTTGCAGTCATTCAATTAGTGACCATTTGAAATTACAACAGCACTGAAAAAAAAGTGACTATGAGTGTTTTTCATAGTTATGACCTTTGTAGCATTCCCCCATGGTCATATGATCAAAATTCAAGCGCTTGACACCTGACTCATGTTTATGACAGTTGCAATATCCCTGGGGGTCACATGATCCACCTTTGTGACCTTTTGACAAGCAAAGTCAATGGGGAAGCCAGATTCACTTAACAACTGTGTTACAAACGTAGTGATTCAATCACTAAGCAAGGAGAACTCTTCTATTCTATTCTCCAAAGCAGCTGAAGGCAGGACAAGAAGCAACAGATGGAAACTAATCAAAGAGAGAAGCAACCTAGAACTAAGGAGAAACTTCCTGACAGTTACACCAATTAACCAGTGGAACAACCTGCCTCCAGAAGCTGTGGATGCTCCAATACTGGAAGTTTTTTAAGAAGAGACTGGACAGCCATTTGTCCGAAATGGTGTAGGGTTTCCTGCCTGAGCAGGGGGTTGGACTAGATGACCTCCAAGGTCCCATCCAACATCATCAACGTCGTCGTCATCATTGTTGTTGTTATTGTTATAATTTGTCAGAAATCTTTTGGTTTCCTCCCCCCCCCCTTTCAATTCTATAAGAGAGACATCACGCGGCTCTCTCCGAATGCAAAACGGTTGGCGATCCATCTCTTATTTCCATCTCCTGATTGTAATTTAAGTAAAAATACTAGCAGTTCTCCTAAAAATGATCCTTTAATTATTTACAAGTGTTGCTCTCTGCTCTAATGGAATCGCAACTGTACTGAAGCTGCTGTTAATAGTCCAAGGGAGAGAAGTAGCTCAACCAGGAAAAATAGGATTATCTCTCCATTAAGGGTCCCGATCATAACGCCCTACAGCTAGGCTAGACATTTAAGGATGCAGATAAACCCGTCTAGCTTCTGTTATACATACATACATACATACATACATACATACATTTTGCACTAATATTTGTACTTCAATGTTTGATCTTTTCTGGATTTTGTCCATCCAAAACATTCACCTAAGGGTCGCCGTACTAAGGAAATGAACAATCAGGTGTCCGTGTGTGTTTGTGTATCCAGGTAGCCCTTGATTTATAAACATTCATTTAGTGATTGCTCAAATTACAACGACATTGAAAATAGTGACTTATAAATGTTTTTCTCCCAGAGAGCAGAAGGAAAGGAAGATGGAGGGGGAGGGGGAGGAAGGGAGGAAAGAAAAAGAGATGGATGGATGGATGGAAGTAGGAAGGAAGGAAGGAAGAAAAGAAGGAAGAAAGGAAGGAAGGAAGGAAGGAAAGAAGAAAAGAAGGAGAAAGAGGGAGGGAAGGAGAGAAGGAGGGAGAGACAGAGGGAAGAAAAGGAGGAAGGGAGGGAGGGAGGGACGAAAGGAGAAAGGGTGGAAGAAAGGAAGGGAGGGAGGGAGGGAGGGAGGGACGAAAGGAGAAAGGGTGGAAGAAAGGAAGGGAGGGAGGAAGGAAGGAAGGGATGCAAAAGAGGAAGGGAGGGAGGGAAGAAAGGAAGGGAAGATCTTCCATGTTTTGAAACCACATCATAAGTTGACTTCTTTAAATCAATCAATCGATCGATCAATCAATCATAATAATAATAAAAGGGGAAAAATAAATCCAGGAACTGTCCATCTATATGAAGCTTCGTCTTCCCTGGCATCATCTCAATCGCTCATTTGCTTGGAAGAGACGGAGGGATGTCCTACTAACAGAGAAGATCAAAGTCACGGAGCAGAAACAACCAGAGGATTCTCAAAAGAGGTAGCAGTGCTTACCTCTGATTCCATTCCAATGTAATCTTGGGTTCAGGATGAAGGAAATGACGCCATGGAAATATGATGCAAGCTACCTGAACATCAAGCCTGATGTGGTGATGTCCCTCCATGTCCATTCAGACAACCTCCAAGAGGCTGAGCCATGGTGGTGCAGTGGTTAGACTGCAGTACTGCAAGTTAGCTCACTGCCCACGGCCAGGAGTTTGATCCTGACTGGTATAAGGTTGACTCAGCTTCCCATCCTTCCGAGGTGGGTAAAATGAGGACCCAGATGGTTGGGGATAAATATGCTGACTCTGTAAACCGCTTAGAGAGGGTTGTAAAGCCCTGTGAAGCGGTATATAAGTCTGAGTGGTATTTCTATTGCCCTTCCTTCCTTCCTTCCTTCCTTCCTTCCTTCCTTCCTTCCTTCCTTCCTTCCTTCTCCCTTCCTCCCTCCCTCCCTCCTTCTCTCTCTCTCTCTTGTGGCAGTGTAGTTAGAATGAAATATTGCAGGCAAACTCTGCCCACAGCCTGGAGTTCAATCCTGATGGGGCTCCAGGTTGACTCAGCCTTCCTATTTGGGGGCAAATAGGCTGACTCTGTAAACTGCTTAGAGAAGGCTGTAAAGCACTGTGAAACAGTATATAAGTCTAAGTGCTATTGCTATTGCTATTCCTTCCTTCCTTCCTTCCTTCCTTCCTTCCTTCCTTCCTTCCTTCCTTCCTTCCTTCCTTCCTTCCTTCCTTCCTTCCTTCCTTCCTTCCTTCTCCCTCCCTCTCTCCCTCCCTCCCTCTCTTTGACCATTAGTAGGTCAGATTATTGTAGAGAGCTTAAGCTTGCAATAAATCTTTATACTCCTTTGAACTGTCTGATTTCACCAAGCATCTCCCCAACGTCAAAATAACACAGTTAGTCAGTGGAACTACTTGCCTCCAGAAATTGTGAATGCTCCAACAGAAGAGATTGGAGAGCCATTGGTCTGAAATAGGGTATAGGACCATGGTGGCGAACCTATGGCATGCATGCCAGAGGTGGCACGCAGAGCTCTCTCTGTGGGCACACACGCCATCGTCCCCAGTCCTAGGCCTTCAGCTGGGTTTTATAAAACCTTTTCACTTTAGGCCTCCGTCCCGTGTGCAAAAAAAAAAAAAAAAGTTCAATCAATCAGTCAATTTCAACTTCTTGCGGGGAAAAAAAAAGATCTTGCAAAGTTGGAATTGATTGATTGAACTTTTTAGTCCCACCCAGTCTGCCATTACCACTGCAGCCATGCCCACCCAATGGGCCACACCCACCCAGCACTTGAAGATGCATAATTACGTTTTGGGTTGCAGTTTGGGCACTCGGTCTTTAAAAGGTTCGCCATCACTGGTATAGGGTTTCCTGCCTGAGCACAGGGTTGGCCTAGATGACCTCCAAGGTCCCTTCCACCTCTGTTATTCTGTTATTGTGTTAACGTTCAATTAAAATGAATAATTATAACACAGGTATACATAACTAAGGGATACATGCGACATCTGTAGCAGATAGCAAAAGTCACCAATCTGCTTCCTCTTAAAACTTTTTCACGGTTCTCTTTCAACCACTCTGGGTGCAAACCCCACGCAAAATTCCCTACCAGTTTACGGTAGGTAGGAAGGAAAGGGCCGATTCAGTGTAACCCCACAGAGCCTTTACACAGGGGAGAAGCAAGGGCTTCTCCATAAAAACCTCACATCCGAGATACAGCCGCACGCATCCTGCATAACCATCTCATCTGCCGGGGCCCTTACTCTCCATAAAAACTGTTATTTGTAGCTGCCAGACACACACAAAAAAATATTGACGAGGTAGATCTGAAGCATGTGTTTATGGCCACCCACCCAGTAGCTCTTTATATATAACTTTTTTTTTTTTTTGGTATCTCAGTGGTCAGAACCACCCCATATTTTACGCTGAAAGTTTGAACGTGGAAAAGAAATGATCCAATTTTTAGACAGCCAATAAAAATGGCAGCGGTGTAAATCTTTCGCCACTCGCTTTGTCCCTCTTGTTGCAAGGTTTTCTGCTTCTGGAAATGATCGCTTCTTTTTCCAGGATTGCAGACAACAGATGGCAGTAGTAAGTAGCTGAGCTTCCGAGTCATCCTTACTGGCGTTCCCAAAATGCCAGGCCGTTTTTTGCAGTGATGTCTCCTCGAAAACGGGCGTGGAAATTCAGGGATTGTTTTCTGAACATTCCTTTCCTGGCGGTGGAGAGGATGTTAGAAAAATAGAAATAGAAATAAGAAAATAAGAAATAAGGATATTAAGTAATAATCCCTGTCCAGCAGAATTAACTCAGACACTGTCTGTGTGTCTCTCTCTTTTCTCTCTCTCTCTCTGTGCATGTGTTAGTGTGTGATTTCAAATAAGGTACTTCCAGGAAATAATGACAAACCTGGAGAAAGCATAGAAATTGGATTATTTCCTAGAAAAAAAATCTATATTGTCTCTAACAATTGACACCAACTCTGTCTCTTTCTCTCTGTTTCTCTTTCTCTCATCTATTATCTCTCTCTCTTCCTCTATCTATTTATCTGTCTCTCTCTCTCTCTCTCTCTGTCAACTATCAGCTGTC
>JAKSXO010000068.1:676997-689497 GCA_024509115.1 Crotalus helleri | reverse complement strand
GCCCAGTACCAGTCCACAGACTAGGGGTTGGAGACCCTTTTTCTAGTCCAACCACCTGCTCAAGCAGGAGACTCTAAACCAGAGGTCCCCAACCTCTTGGGCACCAGGGACCGGTTCTGTGGAGAGACATTTTTCCATGGACCGGAGGGTGCATGGTTTTGTAGGATATCTGCATCCCATGGATGGGGCTTTGTTTGTTTGTGCAGACCAGTTGCTGGCATGCGGTGGCCCTGTACCAGTCCATGGACTCGGGGTTGGGGACCCCTGCTCTAGATGATCACCAGAACATCTGGTAGTTCCTGAATCCAATGATTTCTTTTACTTGCTTAAGCTATGGGTGTTTAATAATAATAATAATAATAATAATAATAATAATAATAATAATAATAATAATAATAATAATAATAATAAAAGCAAGCAAGGGTAGTACCAACAGTCATAGGCTCCTTGGGTGCAATCCCAAAACAACTGGAGCACCACTTGAACACCATTGGCATTGACAAATTCGCTATTATTCAATTGCAAAAGGCGGCCTTACTAGGAACTGCTTCCATCCTGCGACGATATCTGTAATACCATCAAACATCCACATCTGCCTATCCCAGGTCCTGGGTAAGGACTCGATAGGTAGACAAAATGCCAAATCCAGTCTGAACATCTGGCTGACTGTGCGATGATCAATAATAATAGTAAAGTTGAAAGGGACCTTGGAGGTCATCTAATCCAACCCCCTGCTAGGCAGGAAACCCTATACTATTTCAGACAAATGGCTGTCCAGTCTCTTCTTAAAAAACTTCCAGCGTTGGAGCATTCACCGCTTCTGGAGGCAGGTTGTTCCACTGATTAATTGTTCTCACTGTCAGGAAGTTTCTCCTTAGTTCTAGATTGCTTCTCTCCTTGGTTAGTTTCCATCCATTGCTTCTTCTCCTGCCTTCAGAGGCTTTGGAGAATAGGTTGACTCCCTCCTCTTCTTTGTGGCAGCCCCTGAGATATTGGAAGACTGCTATCCTGTCCCCCCTCGTCCTTCTCTTCATTAAACTAGACATACCCAATTCCAGCAGCCGTTCCTTATATGCTTTAGCCTTCAGTTCCCTAATCATCTTTGTTGCTCTTCTCTGTACTCTTTCTAGAGTCTCAACATTTTTTTTACATCGTCGTGACCAAAACTGGATGCAGTATTCTAAGTGTGGCCTTACCAAGGCCTTGTAAAGTTTCATGACATTGAGTTGTTACTATGGGTTTTTATTGCTTCCGGCTACCCAGCAGTTGAAGACTGGGGTGGCTTAAAAACACTATAAAATATATAAATGAGCACATTTCAAAACAGACTTGTTACTCCCGGAATACCTTCAATCCTCCCCTTGATACAAAGGCATTTTATACAGGCGACTACCGAGAGATTTAACTATTTTTCACCGTTTGGTAGGTTTTTGCTTTGTATGTTCTCACGAATGGTATATTGCCTTGTTTTTTGAACAGAACTTACCCTGGGAAAATTAGATTTTCAAAGCCTGTGTCAGAGATATTTACATTTCAGCCCCAAACCCACCTCCAAGGATTGTTACTGTAGGGAAAAAAGAGGAAGAGAAAATATCTCCCTTTTTGTAACGAATCAATCCAGTAAATAAAACAAATAATACATAAATAAAAGCAAGGCCTTTCACATTTTTTTTAAAGAAAAAAAATTCTCTGTTAACTGTTATCATGAATCAGAGGAAGGTGGTCACAAAATTTCCAGATGTTCAAAGATGGTTATGAGTGGTAGTGATATGAAATGTGGGCGTTTTTTTTTTTTGTTAAAAAAAATGCATTGTTGAGATACAATAGAATACAGACAATAATGTAGAATAGCTAGTAATCCAGGGGTGTCAAACGCAATTTTTTTGAGGGCCGCATCAGCATTGCGGTTGCCCTCAGGGGGCCGGATGGGTGTGGCCAGGGTGGGTGCGGCCTATTGGGTGGGTGTGGATGGAGTGGGTGTGGCCTACTGGGTGGACGTGGCCAGCTCTACATTGTTCGCGTCAAGGGTGCCTGTGGGGGCCTGGGCAGGAGTGGGACAGATCTGAGGGTCTCTGGCAGAAGGGGGTGGGACCAGGGCAGAGCCCATCAAGCCGGATATGTGAAGTAGGCGAGGGCCATTTGCTGGCCAGTTCCAGGCAATGGTCCATTTCTTCATTCCTCACAAAGGGGGACACCTCCCCAACATGCACCCAGGGGGCGGGGCCGATGTGGCAGGGGCTGGTTCCTCGCTGTTTCCAGACGGCCTTGTGGAGCTAAGACTGAATGTGTTGCAGCATAGATGGCCACCACAAAATTGTACATTGGCTCCCGGACGGCCTGGGCCAGGTCCAAGGCAGCGTGGGCCATTCCCTCACTGTTTCCAGGATGGCTTCATGGCCCACATGAAACCACTTCGCGGGCCGCATCTGGCCCCCGGGGCTTGTGTTTGACATGTCTGTAGTAATCCATACAGTCCTAAAAATGAGTTAATCACATCTCTTCTTAAATCCTGGTGCTTTGTAGACCATCAGAAGACCTAGGAGGCTATATCATTTTTCTCAGCCTCACCAGCTTGAAGCTAGACTGGAGAATAAAACGCACAAAAAAGGGTTGCAGGAATGGGGTCTAGTTTAATGAAAAGGAGGAATAGGAGAAACAGGATAGCAGTTTTCCAACATTTGCAGGGCTGCCACAAAGAAGAAGGGGTCAACCTCTTCTCCAAAGCACCTGAAAGCAGGATGTCATGCCTCCATCTGAGCCTGAATCTGCTGAGGAAAATGAGCTGGAACAGGACCCTATGGAGGCCGAAGGAAAGGGGTCTGTGGCTTCAGAGGAGTGTGGGGAAGAGAAGACCAAGGCAGGCCAGGGCCCTTCAGGATTGGGATAGGATGAACAGGAGAGACAGAGTTCAGGTGAGGAGCAAGGGCCACCCCCACCTGATCCTAGAGCACGGAGAGTGGAGAGAAGGAGGGAACAACACAGGCAGGTGCAACTACTCAGGAGGAGAGCATCCCACCCCTCTCCACAAAGCACACCTGGAGACTGAGACATAAGGAGATGCTGTGGGGAGAGGCATTCATCAGGAACAAATGCTGATTCCTTGGAGTTTTGTGCTTGTTGTTGCTGATCTCTTGTTCTGTGTTGTGATTTCTGCTTGGAAACCCGGAAACTCTGACCATTGGACTGACTGACAGCGTTGCTTGGATGTTCAAAGACCTCGGATTGTATTTTGGCTTCTCTTCTGAAACTGCTCAGGCAAGCTTGTATTTCCACAGACTCGTTAGATTTTGGATGTATGTGTCATTCCTTGTTATCTCCGTGGCCTTGAGTAAATTACTCTTCTAATCAGACTGTGTGTGAAACTACTTGCAGCCAGAGGCGGATGAAGGTGTGTGTGTCTTCCTTTGTTTGGAGGCTTGCCAGAAACGTGGGAGCATTTGGGAAAATTTGGAGCAATTAAAGGGCAGTTTTTGAATTGCCAGCTGACTGCATTGCCTCTGTGCTGTGCCCTGGGTCATCACACAAAACAAGAAGCAATGGATGGAAACTAATCAAGCCAGCCCAGAACTAAGGAGAAATCTCCTGACAGTGAGAACAACTAATCAATGGAAAGACTTGCCTCCAGAAGTTATGGATGCTCCATCCCTGGAAGTTTTTAAAGAAGAGATTGGATAGTCATTTGTCTGAAATGGTATAGGATTCCCTCTCTTGAGCAGGGGATTGGACTAGAAGACCTCCAAGGTCCCTTCCAACTCTGTTATTCTGTTATTCTGAAGCTGAAGATCAAATAAGCTGAAGATGAAATACTTTGGCCACCTAATGAGAAGAGGACTCATTGGAAAAGACCCTGATGTTTGGAAAAATTGAAGGCAAAAGGAGAAGGGGACAGCAGAGGCTGATGGTTAGATAGCTTCATTGATGCAATGAACATGAATTCAGGCAAACTTTGGGAAACTGATGTGCATGTGGTCCATGGGGTCACAAAGAATCAGACACAACTTAGCAACTAAACCAGGGATCCCCAACCTATGGTCTGCGGCCTGGTATCGGGCTGTGGAAAGAATCCAGGGAAAGAAATATTTGGGGAAATATTAAAAAGTCAGAATATCTTTCCCCAAAGGAATAATGGAGAAGATCTTTAAAAAAAGACAGAAACCAGCCCCCAGAAATTAGCCCCAGCCCCTAGGCCGGGGTAGGCAACCTTGGCTCTTTGATGACTGGTGGACTTCAACTCCCAGAATTCCTGAGTCAGAAGGGCTCAACTTGGAAACCTCTCCCTTTCCCCTCAGCATGGCTGGCTCAGGCATTCTGGGAGTTGAAGTCCACGAGTCATAAAAGAGCCAAGGTTACCTACCTCTTGCCTAGGCCTAGGCCTCTTTATGACTCACGGACTTCAATTCCCAGAATTCCTGAGCCAGCATGGCTCAGCTTGGAAACCTCTTTCTTTCCCCTCAGCATGGCTGGCTTAGGAATTCTGGGAGTTGAAGTCCAAGAGTCATAAAAGAGCCAAGCTTATCTACCCCTGGCTTTTAGAAATGCAAATTCAATAATCCATTCAGGAAGGTTGGGGCCAGGAAACTAGAAATTAGGAAGACAAAGACACCTAAAATCTACATACCCCCACCCAAACTCTAAGGACAGGAGACATAATAGGATTAACCCACTAATACCAAAAGGACACACCCAGACTCAGGTCAAAGTACATGACACAGGAAATACAAAGCCTCAGACGAGAACAGGAAACAACCTCAAGAGCCCCAGAAGGTATAAAAGCCCACCACTCCCTGCTCCATGTGGTCAGTTTTTCCCAGAGCCATCTTTCTGTCTGGGTTTCCTCTTCAATAAACTATAATCTTCTTTCTAAAGCAGTCTCCATTTTGTTTATTCCCGGCTTGGATTGGATGCTGATGAAGATGTCAGAATCCAATTATATTTCTTCTTTAATCATCAAATATAGAAAACCCCAATTCTGCCTTCTCTGGATTCTGCCATAAGAGGGAGAGAAGGGGGAGAACAAAGGGGCTTTATGGCCCTCACTTCCTTCAGTATACCTCTAAGGATTTGAATGTGTTTATTGCAACCTCAAAGAGTTTGAATGTAAATAGCACCAAAGAACCTTACCATGACAAAGGGGCTACTTACCTTTCATGTAGTTTATCTGAAGTCTCCATCCAGACGGAAGAGAGGATCAAAGGGGTGAAATTGTGATGCCTGAAACTATCACTGGAAGGGGGGGTGATTGGGTGGGACTGCTGGGGAACCCCTTAAAACCTTGAATGGGAGAGCTTGGACCCCAAGTCCTGTCTAGCACGCCTGCAACCACTTCTTCTTAATAAAGGATTCCTGTTGGAAGAATTATTCCAAGAGTTCTGTCTTCTTAAGATGCAAAGTGGAGTGGGTCCTTACAGAAGATTTTTCCTTCAACTGGGCCATGGCCTGTTGGCCACTGGGCTCTGGGAATAGCTGGTGAGTCTCCCCACTCACGGTAGTACCACTGCATGGGCACTAGTGACCCCATTTGTGCATGTGTGGGAACATTAGCATCGCCACCAGTGTCACACGGGCACCAGTGGCCCATTTGCACATACACGCGGGTGCCAGCATGCACGCCGAGGGTGCACACTGCACATGTGTGTGGCCCGCTAGCACTGCCATCATGCGTGTGCCCATTTGTGCATGCAGGCGCAGGCCGCACGGGCACACCTTTTCCTGCTGCTCCCTTTTCTTCCAGGCCACCCAGCTGAAAAGGTTGGGGAGCTCTGAACTAAACAATAACAACATTCCTCAACAGCTTCTGTTTGAGTTGGGAATATTCCCTGGACCATAAGAAAGGCTGAGCACCAAAGAATTGAGGTCTTTGAACTATGGTGCTGGAGAAGATTCCTGCGAGTCCCCTGCAAGGCGATCAAACCAGTCAGTTCTACCTAGAGGAGATCAACCCCAACTGCTCTTTAGAAGGCCAGATCCTGAAGTTGAAACTCAAGTCCTTTGGCCACCTAATGAGAAGGAAGGACTCACTGGAGACGGGCCTAATGCTGGGAAAGATGGAGGGCAATAGAAGAAGGGGATGGCAGAGAATGAGGTAGCTGGATGGAGTCACTGAAGCGTAAGCTTCAATGGACTCCAGAAGTTGGTAGAGGACAGGAAGGCCTGGAGGAACGTTGTCCATGGGTCGCGATAGGTCGGACACGACTTTGTAACTAACAACAAAAAACAACAACAGCCTATTTTCCCCTGCTCCTGAAAGTTTAGATTCAAGGACAAAGGGCTGACCCCACCTCCAACTAGCTTTTCAAACTAATCACTTAAAATTCGAGACACAAATCGCTATCTGTATCAGCCACCTTTGATAGCTTTTGTGAACCTGCCCAGTTCCCTTTTTTTAAAAAACCTTCCCAAATTAGCTTCTCTTGTCACAACTGCTGGAGAGAATTCCACCTTTTAACCATTGCGGCCGGTGGAAAATTGGAGTGGCAATAACCTTCTGCCCGTCTTGAATTTCCTTGCGGTCGAGTTGCGGAGATTGACCTTGAGATCTGATGTGCTTGGAGAGAAAGAATATCTTTGCGGCTCGTAATTGGATGGACTCCATCCGATCTCTCCTTATCGTCCTTCATCCAATCTTCAAAGCTTCAGTGCCTTGTTTGATCACCCTGTTCCTCCGGAAGCTGTGTGGGGCAACCCTTAATTCCATTTAAACTGCATTAATCTTAATGGAGGATGAAAAAATAAAATAACATAAAATAAAGCAAAGCCGATTTTTTTTAGTCGTCTTGTCCCAGCTGGCTCTGAAACCAGCTTCAGTGACAGCAAAATATAATAGACGGTAAATCTGGCCCTGGAATGGGAAGGAAGAGACTTGAAATCTTGAAGATGATGATAACAATAATAACAGCAACAACTATAACAATAACAACAACAACCGAGTCTTAGGAAAGACAAATGTGAGGAAGAGACTTGTGCTTGCAAGATTCTGCTACTCAAGTCTACAACACTCTTTTATATTGTGATAGATAGAAGAGAATATTTAAAGCACAGGGGTGAAATGAGGGGTCCTTGGTGCTCTCTGAGCTTGGTAGTTTTCTTGCAGACATTTCATGACCCAAGTAGGGAACGTCATCAGTAGTAGTATGGGGTGGAGTTTGCCCACTCTGGTGCACTCCCTTATAGCACTGATCACATTACCTAGTTGGGTCATGAAATGTCTGCAGGAAAACCACAGAACTCATGTACCACCAAGGACCCAAATGATATTACACACACACACAAACACACACACAAACACACACACACACACTGAGAGAGAGAGAGAGAGAGAGAGAGACTGAGAGAGCACTGTTGTTTTTTAACCTTCCTTACCTCCAAAAACTAAGATACCTTCCTTCCTTCCTTCCTTCCTTCCTTCCTTCCTTCCTTCCTTCCTTCCATCCTCCCTCCCTCCTTTCCTTCCTTCCTTCCTTCCTCCCTTCCTCCCTCCCTTCCTTCCTTCTTTTCTTCCTTATTCCTCCCTCCCTCTTCCTTCCCTTTCTCCCTCCTTCCTTCCTTCCTTCCTTCCTTCCTTCCTTCCTTCCTTCCTTCCTTCTTTTCTTCTTATTTCTTCCTCCCTCCCTCTTCCTTCCCTTTCTCCCTCCTTCCTTCCTTCCTTCCTTCCTTCCTTCCTTCCTTCCTTCCTTCCTTCCTTCCTTCTTTCCTTCCTTCCTTCCTTCCTTCCTTCTTTTCTTCTTATTTCTTCCTCCCTCCCTCTTCCTTCCCTTTCTCCCTCCCTCCTTCCTTCCTTCCTTCCTTCCGTCCCTCCCTCCCTCCTTCCTTCCTTCCTTCCCTCCTTCCTTCCTTCCTTCCTTCCTTCCTTATTTCTTCCTCCCTCCCTCTTCCTTCCCTTTCTCTTTCCCTCCTTCCTTCCTTCCTTCCTTCCTTCCTTCCTCCCTCCCTCCCTCCCTCCCTCCCTCCCTCCCCCTCCTTCTCCTCCCGCCCTCCCTCCAATGTTACATAGTCATAGTGAAAAAGGATTCCTCTTTTAGAAAAGAATTAAATCCAGTGGATTCTCCTTCATTTTTTTTTCTTAGCTGCCAGTTTTGGCATCCTTCCAGCCTTCTTCACACCATTGCTACAGAATTCCTTGCTTTGAAGCCTTTTTCCTATTTCCTACCCAAGTAATTACTTTAGATTGTCTAAGGCAGTGGTTCTCAACCTTTCTAATGCCGCGACCCCATAATACAGTTCCCCATGTTGTGGGGACCCCCAACCACTTATACATCAC
Organism: Crotalus helleri; assembly: GCA_024509115.1. Taxonomy (NCBI): domain Eukaryota; kingdom Metazoa; phylum Chordata; class Lepidosauria; order Squamata; family Viperidae; genus Crotalus; species Crotalus helleri. The sequence goes on along the minus strand of JAKSXO010000068.1, from coordinate 681,240 downwards.
CGGGTGCCAGGGGCATGGCCAAAGAAAAGGGGGAAAAAATGGCGGACAGCCTTGTTTGGCGACCCCCGTGAAATGGTCGTTCGACCCCAAATGGGGTCCCGACCCACAGGTTGAGAACCACTGGTCTAAGGGCTCATGGCCTTTATAATTTAGGAAATAATGTCAGCAAATATTTTAACCATACTGTTTAAACCGCCAAAGCTCATGCATATTTATATATCTCCCTTCGCTCAACAAATATGAATTTTAGCATAACGTCTGCTCCAAAACGTATTTAAAAATGCATAATTAGTCACTCTCTTTCCTTTTCTGAGTGATCAGATATAGGAGTTTTTTTTATAGGGGTCTATCCTATAGAAAGGAAGGAAGGAAAAACAGGGAAGCGAGAAAGACATTTACAAAATAAAACATAGCCATTATAAACTGTTAATTATAGTTTATAATAGTAATAATGCTGGAGATTTTGATCGTTACAGTAGTTAATGACCAGTTTGCTATAGTTTTAACAGCTTTGAGTTCCATCTAGGGATGTCCAATTAGCAAACCAGTCATTAAATACAAGTAATGACTAATTATTTGAGGATTAAATGCTCCAGTATAAATAAAAGTGGGATTGAAACTCTGAACATTAGCGTTTTAATGCATCTTTCCTCTGCAGTGAGTTCTCTCCTGCTTCTGAAATAGGAAACCGCCATGGGGAATTTATTTATCCCACTGAATGTCCCCTTTATATCTCCTCCAGATGTTACATTATCATCCATATCAGCACTTTTAGATGCAAAATTTTAGGCATTTGCTTTCTGTCTAGTGTCCACAAAATCCGGTGATTTCGGTCAAATGAATACAATGACAATACAATTTAGACATCTGGAAGTTGAAGTCTCCACATCATAAAGTTGCCTAGGTCAAATAACAGAATAACAGAGTTGGAAGGGACCTTGGAGGTCTTCTAGTCCAACCCCTGCTCTACGGAGGAGACCCTATACCGTTTCAGACAAATGGCTGTCCAATCTCTTCTTGTAAACCTCCAGTGATGAGAAAGACAGACAGATACATCAATAGATGGACAGATAGACAGCTGAAGAGCCAATAAGATGGAGCCAATAAGAAAGGGGTGTATTAATATTGAATATATTACCTTATACAGCAGTGGTTCTCAACCTTTTTAATGCCGCGACCCCCAACGGTCGTAAGTCGAGGACTACTCAACCGGTCATAAGTTGAGGACTACCCAACCAGTTGTAAGTCGAGGACTTTCCTTGCCCAGGAGCGCTGCACATGCGTGGTGCCGCCCCCTGCGCTGGCCGAGGCGTAGCTGGCAAGGGGCAGTGACGGCACATGCTGACCACCGGCTGGGCCACCAGCTGGCCCAGCCCAAGGGAGGTAAGTCACCCGCCGGGCCCCACGTGTGCCAGCAACCCTCCCTGCGCACGCCGGCCTCCCACCTCCCACCCCTGGCCCTCTTTTCCTTACATTTTTAGTAGTTGCTCAGCAGGGAGGGGTGGAAACTTCCAGACAGCTCGCCTTCGCTGCAGACAACTTGCAGCACCGTTTGCAGAATGGGAGTTTTGGTGGGCTCAGCAGGGCAGAGACAGCCTGGACAATTCCTATTGGCTTTTGAAAGCCAATAGAATTAGACTCTATTCAAGAGAGTCTATTCTATTGGCTTTCAAAAGCCCATAGAATAAAAGGGAGTAGCACAGCTAAGGAAAAGGGGGAAAAAATGGCGGACTGCGTTGTTTGGCGACCCCCGTGAAATGGTCGTTCGACCCCAAATGGAGTCGCGACCCACAGGTTGAGAACCGCTGTTCTACAGCCTTATTCATATTCTGAAACCTTGAAATATATTAAGGGTATGAATAAGGGTATGAGTAGTCTGAAAAAGGCTTGTGGGAAGGTCGACATCTGGATGCCTTCCCTTGGAATTTCAGAGATGTGAAATGAATCAGAAAAGGGCTGGAAAGGACCATGTAGGTCTTTTAATCTAGTCCAGTGGTGGCGAACCTATGGCACGGGTGCCAGAGGCAACACTCAGAGCCCTCTGAGTGAGTATGCGTGCCATCACCCCAGTCCTAGGCCTTCAGCTGGGTTTTATAAAACCTTTTCGCTTTAGGCCTCCGCCGCCATGTACAAAAAAAAAGGTTCAATCAATCAGTCAATTTCAACTTTTCGTGGGGAAAAAAAAAGATCTTGCAAAGTTGGAATTGATTGATTGAGCTCTTTAGTCCCACCCAGACTGCTGTTACCATTGCAGCCACGCCCACCCAATGGGCCACACCCACCCAATGGGCCACACCCACCCGGCACCCGACGATGCATAAGTGGGTTTTGGGTTGCAGTTTGGGCACTCGGTCTCTAAAAGGTTCGCCATCACTAATCTAGTCCAACCCCTTTCTCAAGAAGGAGATCTTATAATGTTTCAGACAAATGGTTGTCTAGTCTCTTCTTGTAAACCTCCAGGGGTTAGACAGACAGACAGACAGACAGACAGATACATAGATAGACAGATAGGCAAATAGCTAAAGAGCCAATAAGCCGGAGAGAATAACAGAATAACAGGGTTGGAAAGGACATGGGAGGTCTTCTAGTCCAACCCCCTGCTCAAGCAGGAAAGCCTATACCATTCCAGGCAAGTGGCTGTCCAATCTCTTCTTAAAAACCTCCACTGATGGAACATTCACAACTTCTGAAGTCAAACCATTTCACTCGTTAGTTGTTCTCACTGTTAGGAAATTTCTCCTTGGTTCTAGGTTGCTTTTCATGCGTTGTTTCTTGTCCTGCCTTCAGGTGCTTTGGAGAATAGCTCAACTCCCTCTTCTTTGTGGCAGCCCCTCAAATATTGGAAGACTGTTATCATATTGCCCCTAGTCCTTCTTTTCTTTAGACTTAGACGTTACCAGTTCCTGCAAATGTTTATCATATAGATGGGGAACTCATCAAATTTGCAGACAACACCAAGCTGCCAGGAATAGCCAACCCTCCAGAAGATAGGTTTAAGATACAGGAGGATCTGGATAGAATAAGGCAACTGTCAAATCATTTCTCCTTAGTTCTAGGTTGCTTCTCTCTTTGGTGAGTTTCCATCTGTCCTTGCGCAAAGCCGAGATTCACAGACGGTCATAGAAGTAAAAGACCAATTTGAAATGGTTGAGCAGATTTGGTGGAGGGCAGCCAGCTGTCTCCCTCCTCAATGCTAAACCTTGTGTTTAACAGTTGCTGGCTCTTCTCTCATTGAGGGCTTCACACATCTGGCCAATGTTTCTGCTCATCAGCCTGTCTCCTTTTGAAAGACAGTTTGTTGGAAGTCTTACTTGAGCCATTAAAAGTCTAGGAGAGGAAAGGATGACACGGCTGTAATTACGATTATTCTTTATGCCAAGAGGGCTTTAACAGAACAGGATAACAGCGTTGGAAAGGACCTTGAAAGTGTCTGATCCAACCCCCCTGGTCAAGCAGGGTGAGATTCAGCCGGTTTGCACCAGTTTGGCAGAACCGCTAGCTAATTTTTTGTTGCCCAGGCCCAGAATGGACTTCCGGAAGTGGCATCCATACAGAGAACCGGTTGTTCGCATATTTGAATCCCACCACTTAGGAGACCCTATACAGGTCTGGACAAATGGCTGGACAATGTCTTCTTGAAAAACCCCAGTGATGGATGGCCATGGAGATTCTCAGTCATCCACATCATGGTTGTGCCAAAGGTGCTTTTTCAGGAGGCAACTGAACTTTCTTGTATTTCTTTGAAGACATCTCACTTCTCATTCAAGAAGCTTCTTCAGCTCTGACTGGATGGTGGGGAAATGGAAGGGACACAGGGCAGAAAACATCCCGCAGCCAAGAAGGCTCCACACCCATTTGCACCACTCAGGTGACCCTGAGGACACAGATAAACCTCCAGGTGGCCTCCACACCTCTCTAAAAGAATGTAAATGACCAGCTGTCTGGCAGGAGTATAAATCCTTCCATTCCCCACCATAGAATAGAATAGAATAGAATAGAATAGAATAGAATAGAATAGAATAGAGTAGAGTAGAGTAGAGTAGAACAAAAAATATAGAATAGAATAGAATAGAATAGAGTAGAGTAGAGTAGAACAAAAAATATAGAATAGAATAGAATAGAATAGAATAGAATAGAATAGAATAGAATAGAGTAGAGTAGAGTAGAGTAGAGTAGAACAAAAAATATAGAATAGAATAGAATAGAATAGAATAGAGTAGAGTAGAGTAGAGTAGAGTAGAGT
>JAKSXO010000068.1:584497-674497 GCA_024509115.1 Crotalus helleri | reverse complement strand
AATGGTGTTCAAGTGGTGCTCCAGTTGTTTTGGGATTGCACCCAAGGCACCTATGACTATTGGTACTACCCTTGCTTGCTTTTGCCACAGTCTTTCTATTTCTATTTGTAGGTCTTTGTATTTTGTTATCTTCTCCAGTTCTTTCTTTTCTATTCTGCTGTCTCCAGGCACTGCCACGTCCACTATCCAGACTTTTTTGTCTTTCTTATCGACAATTGTTAAGTCTGGGGTGTTATGTTGCAGGTGCTTGTCTGTTTGAATTCTGAAGTCCCAGAGCAGTTTAATTTTATCATTTTCTATGACTTTCTCTATTTTATGATCCCACCAGTTCTTGCTTACAGGCAAATGATATATTTTGCAGATCTTCCAATGCAATTATTATTATTATTATTATTATTATTATTATTATTATTATCGATCATCGCACAGTCAGCCAGATGTTCAGACTGGATTTGGCATTTTGTCTACCTATCGAGTCCTTACCCAGGACCTGGGATAGGCAGATGTGGATGTTTGATGGTATTACAGATATCGTCGCAGGATGGAAGCAGTTCCTAATAAGGCTGCCTTTTGCAATTGACTAATAGCGAATTTGTCAATGCCAATGGTGTTCAAGTGGTGCTCCAGTTGTTTTGGAATTGCACCCAAGGAGCCTATGACTATTGGTACTACCCTTGCTTGCTTTTGCCACAGTCTTTCTATTTCTATTTGTAGGTCTTTGTATTTTGTTATCTTCTCCAGTTCTTTCTCTTCTATTCTGCTATCTCCAGGCACTGCCACATCCACTATCCAGACTTTTTTGTCTTTCTTATCGACAATTGTTAAGTCTGGGGTGTTATGTTGCAGGTGCTTGTCTGTTTGAATTCTGAAGTCCCAGAGCAGTTTAATTTTATCATTTTCTATGACTTTCTCTATTTTATGATCCCACCAGTTTTTGCTTACAGGCAAATGATATTTTTTGCAGATCTTCCAATGCATCATTGTTGCTACTTTGTCATGCCGCTGCTTGTAATCAGTTTGTGCAATCTTCTTGCAACAGCTTACCAAGTGGTCCACTGTTTCTTCAGCTTCTTTGCATAGGCGGCACTTACTGTCTGTTGCTGTCTTCTCAATTTTGACTTTGTATGCATTTGTTCTTAAGGCTTGGTCTTGTGCAGCCAGAATTAGTCCCTCGGTCTCTTTCTTCAATTTTCCTGCTCTTAGCCATTGCCAGGTTTTATTGTTATCTGCTTTCCCAACTATTTTTTTCATGTATTGGCCATGTAGTGCTTTGTCTTCCCATGCCTCTATTCTGTTCTTCATTTGGTCTTTCTTGAAGGCCAGTTTGGTCTCTCCAGTAGTTAGTAAGCCTTCCTGATATACTAATTTCAGTGCATCTTCATCATTGTTCTTCAGATATTCTTCCAAAGCCATTTTTTCTTCTTCAACCATCTGATGTACTTGTAGCATTCCACGCCCACCTATTTGCCTTGGTAGATAAAGTCTATCAATGTCACTGCGTGGATGAAGGGCATGATTCATTGTCATTATTTTTCTGGTCTGCCTATCCATTGCTTTTAGTTCTGCTTGAGTCCAGTCCACTATTCCAGCTGTGTACCTAATGACTGGGATTGCCCAGGTGTTGATTGCCTTTATGGTATTTCCTCCATTGAGTTTGGACTTTAAGATCTTCTTCACTCTCTTGATGTATTCACTTCTAATCTTTTTCTTGACTTCAGTGTGCTTGATGTTGTCAGCTTGAAGGATACCTAAGTATTTGTAGTACTCTTCCTCATCCAGACTCTTAATGTTATTTTCGTGGGGCATCTTGATTCCTTCAGTTTTCATTATTTTTCCTTGTTTGATAGAAAGTGTGGCACATTTCTCCAAGCCAAACTCCATTACAATATCTTGGCTATATATACGGACAGTGTTGAGCAGCGATTCTATTTCAGATGATGTTTTTCCATACAGCTTCAGATCATCCATATAAAGGAGGTGGGATAGTCTGGCAGATGTTTTTGATGTTTGATAGCCATGTCCTGAGTTATTCAGGATTGTTGACAGAGGAAACAGTGCAATAACAAATAGTAATGGTGATAATGAATCTCCTTGAAATATTCCTCTCTTGATATTAACCTCTCCCAGCCTCTCACCATTGATCTGCAACTGTGTCTTCCATTGTGCCATCGATCTTTGCACAAATTTTCTGATGTTTCTACTGACTCCTGTTATTTCTAGGCACTTTATTATCCAATCATGTGGCAGAGAGTCAAATGCCTTTTTGTAGTCAATCCATGCCACATTCAGGTTGGTCTTCCTTCTCTTGCAGTTTTCCAAGATCATTTTGTCTATTAGGAGTTGATCTTTTGTTCCTCTGCTGTTGGGGCGGTTTCCTTTCTGCTCAGGTGGAAAGAGATTGTTTTCAACTAGATGCTGTTGCACTGCATCAGCTACTACACCAGTTAGTAATTTGAAAGTTGTTGGTAAGCAGGTAATTGGCCTGTAGTTACCTGGTGTTGCCCCTTTTGCTGGATTTTTCATTATTAGGTAGGTTTTCCCAGTTGTTAGCCACTTTTCAATTTCTCCACCTTGTAGTATATTGTTGAACTGCTTGGCAATGAGTGGGTGTATAACAGTTAGATGTTTCAACCAAAACCCATGCAGTTCATCTTCACCTGGTGCTGACCAATTTTTGATTTTCTTTGCTCTTTTTTCTACCATTTTTGTTGTTATTACTAGTTCTTTCATTTCAACTTCTGTTTTATTTGCATCCACCTCTTCTTAACCAAGCCGCATCCTTGTTGTATTTCTTTGGGTTATCCCATATCTGCTTCCAGAACTGCACTGTTTCTTCCTTGTCAGGTACTGACTGATTCTTTGCAGTTTCTCCATTGATGGATTGGTAGAAACGTTTCTGATTGGATTGAAATTGGAGGTTCTGCCTATAGTTTGCAATTCGAGCTTCATATCTACTGATTTTCCTGGCTATAGCTGTTATTTGTTGCTTTATTATTTCCAGTGCTTCCTTGATCTTCCTTGTTTCTAAGTGGTATTTCTTGATTAGGTATTCTTTGGTCTTCTTGTTCTTCAGCTTCTTTTCTTTCATCTGTTCTAGCTTGCTTGCATGTGATCTTAACTTGCTGATCTTATTTTCTAGTCTAACCTTCCATTTTTCTGGTGCACTGTTTGTTTGTTTTTCTTCTTTGTTGATTTTTGCATCCCAGGTATTCTGTTATAACTGCAGCTTGCTGTACATTAGTTGGTTTGTTTCTTGCAATGAATTGGTCGCTATACTTGATATGCAATGTTTGCATCTTTTAATGCTTGTGCTAGCTGTTTCTTTGAAACAAGCTTCAATGCAGGCAGCCTTATTCTGTTGTTTTTGTGCTGTTCTAGATGCTCAGTTATTCTTTGTTTCAATTCTTTTATTTCTTTAGTTAGAGGGTTTTGTTCTTCCTGAGGTAGAGGTGCCTGGTTTCCAAATGAGAACAGTTGTATATCTCTGCTAGATTCCTTCATTGCCAACTCCTCCTGGTTTGCCTCTACATTCTGAATTACTTCTGGTAAGGCTTTGATTTCTTTGCCCTGGGTAAACCTTTGCAGTTCGTCCAATTCTGTTTCTGTGAATATTTTATTTCGTGTTATAAATCGGCGTTGATCCGCTAGTCTCTGTTCTGTTATTTCTGATTCTGGATGTTGTTCTTTCCAGAACTGGTGCATTCGTTTTAGATATCCTCTTCTTGTTGGACTTGATCTGTAGTAACAGATCATTATTTCTTTGTTTTCCATCACTGTGTATCTGCGACGGGTAAACACCTTTTCTTCCAGTAGTTCTGCAGCTGCTGGCCCTGGTTGCTCAGCCAACAGTCCTGAGTCCTGTAACCCATTTTTCACCAGATATCCAGGAACTCCAATATCTAGTGCGGACCTTGTTAACCCGGGTGACGTCCGAGCCGGTATGGCATTCTGAAATTTACGTCTCACCATATTTTTTATGGGAGAGACACTCTTTGTCTGACTCCTCTGATGAGACCTGTCCAGTATGGTTGAACCTCTGGCATAGCTCTCATCTTCCTCAGAGTACACAAGCCCCACAACCACGTCAAGGTAGTGCCTCACTGGGGGATTATTATTATTATTATTATTATTATTATTATTATTATTATTATTATTATTATTACATGGCTGCAAGCTTCTTAGGACATTCATACACAGAGAGGGTGAGTGGGGTGAGAAGGAAGATTACAGTAAATGTTAACAGAATATCAGAGGGACCTTGGGAGGTCTTCTAGTCCAGCCCCCTGCTCGCGCAGGAGAAGCGATACCATTCCAGACAAGTGGACTGTCCAGTCTCTTCTTAAAAACTTGCAGTGTTGGAACATTCACTGCTTCTGGAGGAAGGTTGTTCCACTGGTTAATTGTTCTAACTGTCAGGAAGTTTCTCCTTAATTCTAGATTGCTTCTCTCCTTGATTAATTTCCATCCGTTGCTTCTTGTCCTGCCTTCTGGTGCTTTGGAAATAAGTTGACCCCCCCCCCTCTTTTTGGCAGCCCCTCAAATACTGCTAAAATGTCACTCCTGGTCCTTTTTTTTCCCCTTCTAGACTTCCCCCCCCCCACACCACAACCTTTTAAAAGACATTCCAGAGAATGGCAAAGGCTGTGTCCCCTAATTTTTGGGAAAAGGAGAAGAACTGACAGAATCTCCCGATCACTTCCTTGCAAAACCAGAAAATGAAAAAAATAAAAATAAAAAATGAGTGGAACTAAAGATAAAACTGGACTGCCTTATTTTATTTGTAGGATTGAAAGCTGGCTGATTTCCAATTATCTCTAGCAATACGTAAAAGTGTCAGCATCCAGAAGGAAAAAAAAAAAGCTTCACTTGTCAATATCTCAAGATACTCCATTTCCGAAGATGAGATGTAGTTATGAAGCAATGAACGGCATCGATTTCCCGACGCTTTCCTTGTGTTCGCTCAATTGCTCCCCTAATAAAAGCATGTTTAAATGCACAACGCGTGTTAAATAGATCGGGCTGATCTCACAGGTTCCTCCGGGATGACTGATCCCTGTTAGTAGTTTTCCAATTTGGGGGTTGGCAGCCAATTAAAGATCCCTGTGTCCCCACCGCATTTCTCCTGGTTTCATTCTCCACGTTAGTCAGAATGACCTGGCTGTCTCAAAAGCAAATGGAAAAGCCGAGCTGAAGTGGGGAAAAGGAAGACGGCGTCCTCAACAGGTCAAGAAGAAAAGTGGTTGAGCTTCAGTGTATCATGTCATTGATTGCCCCCCCCCCCCCGCACCAGAAGGTGCAGGACATGCACAGTACTCTTAGTGGGAAGTAGCTTCTCAACTAGAGTTGCAACTTAGATTCCCCCAGGTTGCAAGAATTCCTTAACATCTTTGCAAAGGTTGGCTTTTGCCATTTCTTAGGGGGCAGAAGGAGACTGTATTAAATGCATGGGGATTAGGAGGAGTGGGGGGAGAAGGGTAGGCAAAGGGGGAGGGGAAGGAGGAGGAGAAAAAACAAGGAGGGGGAGGGGAGGAGGGGAAGGGGAAGGAGGGGAGGAGAGGGGAAGAGAGGAAGGGAAAAGAGGGAAGGAGGGGGAGGGGAGGAAGAAGAGGAAGAGGAGGGGGAGGAGGGAAAGGAGAAGGAGGGGGAAGGGGAAGAGGAAGAGGAGGCAGAGGAGGGGAAGGAGAAGGAGGAGGGAGAGGAGGGGAGAACAGGGAAGGGGAAGGAGGAGGAGGAAGAGGAGGCAGAGGAGGGGAAGGGGAAGGAGAGGAGGGGAGAAGGTGAAGGAGGAGGGAGAGGAGGGGAGAACGGGGAAGGTGGAGGAGAAGGGGAGGGAGAGGAGGAAGATGAAGGAGAGGAAGGGAGAAGAGGAAGGAGAAGAGGAAGGAGAAAGGAAAGGAGAAGGGAAGGAAGAGGAGGAAGAAGAGGCAGAGGAGGAGAAAGGGAGAAAGAGAAGGAAGATGAAGGAGAGGAAGGGGAGAAGAGGAAGGAGAAGGGGAAGGAGAAGGGGAACGAGGAGGAGGAAGAGGAGGGGAGAACGCGGAAGGGGAACAAGGAGGAGGAAAAGGAGGCAGAGGAGGAGAAGGGGAGGGAGAGGAGGAAGATGAAGGAGAGGAAGGGAGAAGAGGAAGGAGAAGGGGAAGGAGAAGGGGAAGGAAGAGGAGGAAGAAGAGGCAGAGGAGGAGAAGGGGAGAAAGAGAAGGAAGATGAAGGAAAGGAAGGGCGAAGAGGAAGGGAAGGAAGGGGAAGGAGAAGGGGAAGGAGGAGGAGGAAGAGGAGGGGAGAACGCAGAAGGAGAATGAGGAGGAGGAAAAGGAGGCAGAGGAGGAGAAGGGGAAGGAGAGGAGGAAGATGAAGGAGAGGAAGGGAGAAGAGGAAGGAGAAGAAGGAGAAGGGGAAGGGAGGAGGGGAGGAGGAGGAGGAAGAGGAGGGGAGAAGGGGAAGGAGAGGAGGGGAGAATGGGAAAGGGAAAGGGAAAGGGAAAGGAGGAGGAGGAAGAGGAGGCAGAGGAGGGGAAGGGGAAGGAGAGGAGGAAGGTGAAGGAGAGGAGGGGAGAAGGTGAAGGAGGAGGGAGAGGAGGGGAAAACGGGGAAGGAGAAGGAGGAGGAGGAAGAGGTGACAGAGGAGGGGAAGGGGAAGGAGAGGAGGAAGATGAAGGAGAGGAGGGGAGAAGAGGAAGGAGAAGGGGAAGGAGAAGGGGAAGGAGGAGGAGAAGAGGAGGGGAGGAGGGGAAGGAGAAGAGGGGAGAATGGGGAAGGAGGAGGAGGAGGCAGAGGAGGTAGAGGAGGGGAAGGATGGGGAAGGAGTGGAAGGAAGAAGAGGGAAGGGGAAGGAGGAAGAGGAGGAAGAGGAGGGAAGAAGGGGGAAAGGGAGGAGGGGGGTATTTTTGGGGAAAAAAACTCTTTCTTAAGACATGGCCATTGGCTATGGAATTCTAAGAACTGTTGGAGAAGTCCTTGTTTCAAACCAACCAATTGCAGGAGGAGGAGGAGGAGGAGGCGAGGGGCATTCTGGGAGAAGACAAATTTGTCCAAGCTCTTTGCTACCTTTCCTCCAGAATTTTTTACGGCTCCTAACGCTCGTGTTTCCTTTCTCCTCTGCAGCTATTAGAACGAAGCCACGGCGTTTTATCTATTCTGTGCACAATCCTGGCACATTATCCAGCTCCCCCACTCCATATTTAGCATCTTTATATACTGTAAACAAGACATAATGGCTGTGCGGCATTGCCTTGTGTAATGACAGAGTCAATAATGCTAAATTGCCACTGAATAAGCTCTCCGCATTAATGCCGAAATAACTCGCCCCAAATTAGCATTGTTTGAGAAAAAGAAAGCCGGGGTGCTGAGGCTACCAGGGTTGGCTTAGGGCAGGGGTGTCAAACTGCCAGCCCGTGGCCCAGTTTCATCATACCGGAGCTGCGCCCACCCCATTGCCGGCAATGGCGAAAAACCTCCGATACGTCGTGCGACGTCACGTGACATCGCGAGTTTGACATGCCTGGCTTAGGGGGAGAGAGGCTTTTATTTTCAGCAACAACTAGAGACAGAAATTTTTTTTACAACGTTGTTGGGTAAATATAAGGGCATCATTGTAACAAGGACTCCTGTAAGGTCCATACATTAGAGATCTTCTCTTTCTTTCTTTCTTTCTTTCTTTCTTTCTTTCTTTCTTTCTTTCTTTCTTTCTTTCTTTCTTTCTTTCTTTCCTCCCTCCGTCCCTCCTTCTTAATTTTCTTTCTTTGTGGTGAAGGAAAGTTAAAAGCTATTTCCCTCCCTCTCCTCCCCCTCTCTCCTTCTTCCTTCTTTCCCTCCCTCCCTCTCCTCCCCCTCTCTCCTTCCTTCCTTCTTTCCCTCCCTCCCTCACCTCCCTCCCTCCCTTCCTTATCTTAGAAGAAAAGTCTTCATCATGGTTCAGTCCAAGCCGGGGATAAACAACATGATGACTGCTTTAGAAAGAAGGTTGCAGTTTATTGAAGATGAGAGCCAGATGGTTCTGGCAGGAAAGAGAGCAAGCACATGTAGGGAGTGGGTTTTTATATCCTCTGGAGCCTTTTGTTTGGAGGTTATTTCCTGTTCCTGTTTGAGGCTTTGTATTTCCTGTGTCCTGTATTTTGACCTGTGTCCCTTTGGCATCTGTGAGTTAATCCTATTCTGTCTTAGACTTTGGGTGGGGGTATGTAGATTGTAGGTGTGTTTGTCTTCCTAAGCTTCTAGCTCCAACTTTCCTGAATGGTCTGCATCTGCATTTTGTACAGAGCTAGTTTCTGCTTGGGGGAGGGAGACCTGGGGCTATTAAGAAAAATTGGGCATGCTTTCCTATGTTTTTAAGATCCTTGGAGGAAATATATTTTTCTGCCCTTGTAATATTTCCTTTTCTGGGGGGCTGACTTCCCACACTTCCTTCCTTTCTTCCTTCCCTCCCTCTCCTCTTCTTCCTTCCTTCCTTCCTTCCTTCCTTCCTTCCTTCCTTCCTTCCTTCCTTCCTTCCTTTCTTTCTTTCTTTCTTTCTTTCTTTCTTTCTTTCTTTCTTTCATTATTTCTTATAAATAACCTATAGGAAATCACCTGAGGGAGGGGTCAAATGGATCATCAGTCTCTAGTTCCTTTGCACCCACAACAGATCTATGTCCAGCCCAGCTTGAATTCCATTGACTCTCATGTGCCACCAATTCACTTGGACCATTAGTAAGTCAGATTCTTGTAGAGAGCACTAGCTTGCAATGATGCTTTATATTCCTTTGAAACTGCCTGGACTTCCTGATTTTCCCATACTTAACATAATCCAAGGCAACAAATATACATAATACTACTTCATCCTCCTATTTTTCCCACAATAACCCTGTGTTGTGGGTTGGGCTGGGAGAGAGGGAATGGCCCAAAATCACCTAGTCAACTTTCATGCCTAAGGCAGGACTAGAACTCACTGTCTCCTGGTGATTATTTAAAGTCATCTTAATAGCTGGCTTTTGTGCCTAAATTGGGGCTAGAATTCACAACCTCCTGGTGATTGGCCCAAAGTAAACAAATAGGTCTTTACTCCTAAAGCAGGACTAGAATTCACCATCTCCTGGTGACTGGCCCAAATTCACCCAGCTGGCTTTCATATCTAAGATGGAACTAGGTTTCACAGTCTCCTGATGATTGTCCCAATGTTGCCCAGCCAACTTTCATGCTTAAGGTGGAACTAGAACTCATTATCTCCTTGTTTCTACTCTGGGGCCATAAATATTAGACCAAACTAGCTTTTTTTCCTGGGTGGTCTAAATTATGAGATGTTGTGATCATCCCATAATACCTCTGGAGAGAGAGACTTCAGATTGTGACTTTAGGGACCACTTTCAACATTTGACCGCATGCGTAAAATGATTGACCACAAAAAAAATGTAGTTAGGGCAGTGGTTCTCAACCTGTGGGTCGGGACCCCATTTGGGGTCGAACGACCATTTCACGGGGGTCGCCAAACAACGCAGTCCGCCATTTTTTCCCCCTTTTTCCTTAGCTTGACTACTCCCTTTTATTCTATTGGCTTTTGAAAGCCACTAGAATAGACTCTCTTGAATAGAGTCTAATTCTATTGGCTTTCAAAAGCCAATAGGAATTGTCCAGGTTGTCTCTGCCCTGCTGAGCCCGCCAAAAGTCCCATTCTGCAAATGGTGCTGCACCAGTTGAGCAGTCCTCGACTTACGACCGGTTGAGTAGTCCTCGACTTACGACCGGTTGGGGGTCGTGGCATTAAAAAGGTTGAGAACCACTGAGTTAGGAGAAATAGAATGATATTGGAGCCCTGGTGGCACAGCAGTTAGAACGTAAAATTGCAGGCTAACTCTGCCCACAGCCAGGAGTTTGCTCCTGACTAGCTCAAGGTTGATTCAGCCTTCCATTTTTCCAAGGTTGATGAAATGAGGACCCAGATTGTTGGGGGCAAATATGCTGACTCTGTAAAACGCTTAGAATAGAATGGAATGGAATGGAGTGGAGTGGAGTGGAGTGGAATGGAATGGAATGGAATAGAATAGGAACAGAATAGGAATAGAATAGAAAATATGGAATAGAATAGAATAGAATAGAATAGAATAGAATAGAATAGAATAGAATAGAATAGAATAGAATAGAATCAGTGGTGGGATTCAGCCGTCTCGTACCACTTCGGCAGAACCGGTAGCTAATTTTTTGTTGCCCAGTCCCAGAACGGATTTCCAGAAGCAGCATCCCACACAAAGAACCAGTTGTTCACATATTTGAATCCCACCACTGTATAGAACAGAACAGAACAGAACAGAACAGAACAGAATAGAATTTGGAAGGGACCTTGGAGGTCTTCTAGTCCAGCTCCCTGCTCAAGCAGGAGAACCTACACCAATGATGGCAAACCTTTTAGAGACTGAGTGCCCAAACTGCAACCTAAACCTCACATATTTATTGCCGGGTGCCAGGTGGGCGTGGCCCACTGGGTGGCGTGGCTGTGGTGGTCATGGCAGTCTGGGTGGATGTGGCCAAGGTGGTCATGGTCACCTCAATGTTGCTCGTGGTGAGGGATGCCTGGGGCAAGGCAAGGGCCGGGCGGCTTCTGCCTGAAACCATCGGCCCCCGCACACAGAGACCAGCGAGCTCATGGGGGCCGACGTTGTCCGTCAGCAGTCACAGCCTGCCAGCCCCTCAACCGGCACACTCTGGGGCTCCACAGCCCACTGGCAGCAGTTCAAAGAAGCCACCTCTGAGCTGGATGGCCCGCCAACAGCTGAGGAGGCGATGCAGTGGATTGTGCCAGGAAAAGGAGAGCATGCCACGCCAGGAGGGATGGGATGGGGGAGGGAAGCCAGTCGTGCCGGGATGCATCTGGCCATGTGGGACCTCGGTGAGTTAGCAGGCAGATGGTTGAAGGGGGACAGTTGCCATCTCCGAGGCATGGCATGAGTGTCCACAGAGAGGGCTCTGAGTGCTTGCCTCTGGCAAGCGTGCCATAGGTTTGCCACCACTGACCTATAGGTGAATGTCTAGTCTCTTTTTGAAAACCTCCAGTGATGGAGCACCCACTGGTTAATTGTCCTCACTGTCAGAACGTTTCTCCTTAATTCCAGATCGCTTCTCTCCTTGATCAGTTTCCAACCATTGTTTCTCACCCTTCCCTCTGGTGCTTTGGTGAACAGCGTGACCCCCTCTTCTTTGTGGCAGCCCCTCAAATACTGGAACACTGCTATCATGTCTCCCCTATTTCTTCTTTTCTTTAGAGTAGCCAAACCCAGGTCCCGTAGCCGTTCTTCGTATGTTTTGGTCTCCAGGCCTTGGATCATCTTAGCTGCTCTTCTCTGATTTTTTTTTCCAAACTCTCAACATCTCCTTTGTGATATGGTGACCAAAACTAGCTGCAGTATTCCAGCTGTGGTCTCACTAGGGTTTTATAAAGGGGTACTATAAAGCTTAGAGAGGGCTGTAAAGCACTGTGAAGAGGCATATAAGTATAAGTCTTATTGCTGTTACTTTAACCTCTGTTGTCCATCAGGGAAGTTATCAAACATGGAAAGACGAGCAAAAATCTTCAATGAATGTGATTAAAAACCAACCTGTGTTCATTTCTACAGTACAACAGCATGTTGTACGAACTATAAAACATAATCCACTTTCTTTACTTCTTTAATTTATTCCAAATAATTAAAATTCCATTGATGCCCAATTCCCACATTTATTCTCTGGAACAAACAAAGCGCAGAGGCCCAGCTGTTCGCGAATGTAATTACTATAACAGGATTACAGATATAATTAATATAACAGAATTAACTTTCAGACTGTGATTGGGAAGATCACTTTCAACATGGCCCTCCTGCAAAACAAATGCACTGCACACACCGGAAGGAGGTCATCCAAAAGTTATGAGGATAGTCAGCCTGCAAGGAGTTTCATAGAACAGCATCCAAAGATGTGATGGTTTTCACACTTTCTATTGTCTGCCGTGTTTTATTTCTCTATATGAGTAGACCAACATCAAGATCAGCAAGAAGGACCTCCTTCTCCTTCCCCATTATTTTTCTTCTTCTCCTCTTCCTTCTTCCCTCCCCTCTTCTCCTCTCCTCCTGTCCCCCTCTTCCTCCTGTCCCATCCTTCTCTTCCTTCTCCTCCTCTCCTCCTCCCCTCCTTCTCCTCCTCTCCTCTCCTCCTCCCCCTCCTTCTGCCTCTCCTCGTCTCCTCCTTCTCTTCCTTCTCCTCTCCCATTCTTCTTCTCCTTCTCCTCTTCCTTCTCCCCTCCCTCCCCTCCCCCTCCTCCTCCCCTCCTCCTCTTCCTTCTCTCCCATTCTCCTTCTTCTTCTCTTCCTTCTCCCCTCCTCTCCTCTCCCATCCTTTTCTTCCTTTTCTTCCTTCTCCTCCCCTTCTCCTCCTCCTTTTGCCTCTCCTCCTCCTCTCCTCCTCCTCCTCTTCCTTCTCCTCCTCCTCTCCCATTCTTCTTCTGCTCTTCCTTCTCCCCTCCCCTCCCCTCCTCCCCTCCCCTACTTTTTTCCTCCTCCTCCCCTCCTTCTCCTCCTCTCCTCCCCTTCCCCTCCTCCCCCCTCTCCCATCTTTTCCCTCTTCCTTTTGCTCCTCTCCTCCACCTCCTTCTCCTCTCCTGCACCTCTTCACCTTCTTCCTCTCCTCGTCACCTCTCTTTCTTTTCCTTCTCTCCTCCCCCCTCCTTCTGCCTCTCCTCCTCCCCCTCCTCTTCTTTCTCCTCTCTCCTCCTCTTCCTTTTCCTCCTCCTCCTCCTCCTCCTCCTCCTCCTCCTCTTGCCATGGAACTGAACTATCAGCCTTGTTAAAAAAAAACCTCCCCAAACATCCTCAGATGGAGAAAGTGGGAAGCCACCAACAGGCAGTTCCCCTTTTACGGTGATCATTCCTGCATCGGAGCAATGTTGCTTCTCATAGGGGAGAAAAAAGGAAGGGGATCAGCCTTTATGCCAAAGAAGATAAAGCGGCAAGGAAGTCCGCAGGCATCCAGGTGTGCAAACATCTGGGAAGGCAGAGGAAAAGCATGGGAAGTTGTGAAGAGGGACAAATCCTTAAAAGGGACAGATAGGGGGAGACCAGCCCACCCAGAAGACAGCCAGTGAGGCTGTCCCTCCCTGAATGGGTAGCAAGCAGAGGAAGAGAAGAATGAGCACAAAGGTGTCCATAATCCAGATTAGGTATCAACCCAGCCATATTGCCAACCCATTGCAATTTGGATTGGCATGTCTGGAATTTCTATAAGACAGAAAATGTTAGAATAGAATAGAGCTGGAAGGGACCTTGGATTTCCCTATGGTTGGGAAATCAAATCTGCTGGACAGACTTAGAAAAAGTGGAGCAATCCTGCTTAGATTTTTCATTAAAGTGGAAATGATAGCTCCCTAAGGCAGGGGTAGGCAACCTTGGCTCTTTTATCACTCGTGGACTTCAACTCCCAGAATTCCTTAGCCAGCATGAGGGAAACTTTGGCCCCTTCATGACTTGTGGACTTCAACTCCCAGAATTCCTGAGCCAGCCATGCTGAGGGGAAAGGGAGTGGTTTCCATGCTGAGCCATGGTGGCTCAGGAATTCTGGGAGTTGAAGTCCACAAGTCATGAAGGGGCCATAGTTCTCTCATGCTGGCTCAGGAATTCTGGGAATTGAAGTCCATAAGTCATGAAGGGGCCAAAGTTTCCCTCATGCTGGCTCAGGAATTCTGGGAGTTGAAGTCCACGAGTCATAAAAGAGCCAAGGTTGCCTACCCTGTCCTAAGGCATTTGGCCACACCTTCTTGAGATGAAGCACTTCATTGAGATTGATCATGGACAATGGATGAGGGACATTTGCAAGGCATAACGCAAATTGTTACTTTAAAGGACCAGAACAATGGTGTCGAACCTTTGGCACAGGTGCCAGAGGTGGTACTCAGAGCCCTCTCTGTTGGCACATGCACCACTGCCACCAGCAGCAGGTCCATCAGGCCTCCACCACACTCGGAGCAGGAGCCCCACCCAGCACAAAGGAGGCGAAGCGGCCGACTAGCAAAGTCAAGTAGAGGTGGTAGAGCAGAGGTCACAAACCATTGTCGATTGGTGGACTGGAAGAAAAAGGGAGGGGGAAGCATGTTACATGCACACATGCACACACAGGGCCGCGAGCACGCAAGCGCTGCAAATGGGGCAGGGCTAGTGCCTGCGTGATATCACTAGCCCTGCCCCGATCTTGTGTGGTGTAGCGCCTTGTATCTGCATCATGCCATGCAGCGGGAGCCATTTTTGTACCTTGCAGCACAGTGGCCCATTTTTGCGCCTCTGGTTTTTGCGTGCCAGAAGCAGCACTCAGAGGCACCTCCTTGACCCCCCCCCGAGGGCACCACAATGCTGATGAGGCCCTGGCACTTTGTGATAAATAAGTGGGTTTTGGGTTGCAGTTTGGGCACTCGGTCTCTAAAAGGTTCGCCGTCACTGGACTAGAAGACCTCCAAGGTCCCTTCCAATGCTTTTATCAAAGAGAGAAACAATCTGGAATTGAGGAGAAACTTCTATTCTATTCTATTCTATTCTATTCTATTCTATTCTATTCTATTCTATTCTATTCCATTCCATTCCATTCCATTCCATTCCATTCCATTCCATTCTATTCTATTCTATTCTATTCTATTCTATTCTATTCTATTCTATTCTATTCTAGGTTCTCCTGCTTGAGCGGGGGGCTGGACTAGAAGACCTCCAAAGTCACTTCCAGCTCCTATTCTCTTCCCTTCTCTTCTCTTCTCTTCTCTTCTCTTCTCTTCTCTTCTCTTCTCTTCTCTTCTCTTCTCTTCTCTTCTCTTCTCTTCTCTTCTCTTCTCTTCTCTTCTCTTCTCTTCTCTTCTCTTCTCTTCTCTTTTTCCATTCCATTCCATTCCATTCCATTCTAAGCTAGGCTAGGCTAGGCTAGGCTAGGCTTGGCTAGGCTAGGCTAGGCTAGGCTAGGCTAGGCTATTCAGGATGTCATCCATTCTTTATCTTGGATACATTGATGGGAATAGTTTTCAGATTCTGTTGAGAAAAAAAAAAAACCTAGAACAGGGATGAAACTCAATTTCACTGAGGACCGCATCAGCATTGCGGTTGCCCTGGGGGGGCCAGGTGGGTGTGGCCAGAGTGGGTGCAGCCTACTTGGTGGGCGTGGATGGAGTGGGTGTGGCCTACTGGGTGGGTGTGTCCAGCTCTACATCATTCGCATCAAGGGTGCCTGTGGGGGCCTGGGCAGGAGTGGGACAGATTTGAGGGTCTCTGGCAGAAGGGGGTGGGACCGGGTCAAGTGCCAAGGCATGGTCCACCGGGGAAAGTGCCAAGATGGCCACCACAAAATTGTACATTGGCTCCCGGCCGGCCTGGGCCAGGGCCAAGGCAGCGGGGGCTGTTTCCTCACTGTTTCCAGGATGGCTTCACGGGCCACATGAAACCACTTCGCGGGCTGCATCTGGCCCTCGGGCCTTGTGTTTGACATGTCTGACCTAGAAGAACTTGTTTTCTCCATTATGTTGATAGACAAGCTACCTTCCAAGCCATATTTTCTCCAAGACTGATCTTCCTCTAGGGTGGACCTTCCAGACAGCTCAGATGTTATTTATGACCCATTTCCATGAAGCCACTTGAAGGCTGAAAAGTCCCAGATCCCACCCCGTGTAAGTCATCAGTCATTTTTCCAGTGACCTTTGCAACATGCAGCAGCTCCTTCAAGATGAATTTAGAAGGTAAATTGATAGGGCAAGGGATCTGGGCATTGGAGGGAATCTACACACAGTTTTTTTAATTGATCGATTTATTGATCGATCAATCGATTAGCTCTTGGGCCGTATCAAAGTGCAAAGTTCCAGAAACAAATTATTACTAAAATTCAATCGAAGCGATTTAAAACGGAATCAGATAAAAGACCATTTAAAATGAAATTGGAATAAAACAAAATGAAATTGGAGCAAAACACAATCTAAAATGAAAGTGGGACGGAATACAGTAATTTCAAATAGAAATAAAATAGGATAAAAATTATATTTCGCTGTCACCTAAACGCAGGTTGAGGATTGTACCCTAAGCATCCAAATCTGTTAATTTATGGCTTATGTTTAAAATGACCTCCAGTAGTGGGATTTTTTAAAAAAAGATAACAATAACAACAACAACAACAGCAACAACAACAACAACAATAATATCCTGTGACGATATCTGTAATACCATCAAACATCCACATCTGCCTATCCCAGGTCCTGGGTAAGGACTCGATAGGTAGACAAAATGCCAAATACAGTCTGAACATCTGGCTGACTGTGCGATGATCCATAATAATAATAATAATAAAGTTGGAAGGGACCTTGGAGGTCATCTAGTCCAACCCCCTGCTCAGGCAGGAAACCCTATACCATTTCGGACAAATGGCTGTCCAGTCTCTTCTTAAAAACTTCCAGTGTTGGAGCATTCACCGCTTCTGGAGGCAGGTTGTTCCACTGGTTAATTGTTCTCACTGTCAGGAAGTTTCTTCTTAATTCTAGATTGCTTCTCTCCTTGGTTAGTTTCCATCCGTTGCTCCTTGTCCTGCCTTCAGGTGCTTTGGAAAACAGCTTGACTCCCTCTTCTTTGGGGCAGCCCCTGAGATATTGGAACACTGTTATCCTGTCCCCCCTCGTCCTTCTCTTCATTAAACTAGACATACCCAATTCCAGCAACCGTTCCTTATATGTTTTAGCCTTTCCTGTTTTATTTTAGAAGTTCTTGGGGATTTTTAGAGTTTCTTCTCTGATCTTTATTTCAGCTTAGGCAGGTAGCCAGACAGATAGGCAGGCTTTGGAAGGTCTGCCTGACCTTTTGCAAAGAGCCAAGGTAGATCATCCACCTTAGCAAAACAGTCTATGGTGAGCAGGGCTGGGAGAATCAACACAGGGCTGTTACAGTACAAACAAAGAGTTTGAAAGTCATGCAGATTGCATGAAATATTAATATCGTGGCTGCTTATTTATTTATTTAGGGATATTTATCCAGCTGCCTGTCATTCCGGGCTGGCTAACAGAAAGGTAAATAAGCATAATTTTACAATAACAAAATAATCTCCCTGCTACCCAGCCACCCACCCCCAACCATTTTTTTTAAAAAAATGAACAGAAATTAAAATAAGACAGCTCTGTGTACTTCGTAGAGGTCACCGTGCCTACATTTGCTGGGGAGACACAGTGAGTGATGGGAAGATGCTTGTTTCTTTGTTGTTGTTGTTTTGTTTTTATTTGCACTCATCCTTTCATTCCTGCTGTGCAGAAGAGAGAAAGAAAGAAAGAAAGAAAGAAAGAAAGAAAGAAAGAAAGAAAGAAAGAAAGAAACAAGGAGAATATTCAGCTGAGCGTAGAAAGAAAAAAACATTGTTTTTTTTAAATAATCACTAATCCATCCACAGATAAATTAAAATGCACAGGCTAATAGGATTATCAAAAGAGAAATGTTTCAAAACTCTGGGGTAACTAATGTTTTAATATTTCTTCATGCTGGTATACAACCTTTCCCACACGATTATCGGTAAGACATGCAAGTGGAACCAGGGTTGTTTGCTGTCGCTTCCCAAGTAAGGCTGAGAAAGTGTTTAGCTTCATGAAAAGAAGAACTAGATATGACATGATAGCAGTGTTCCAATATCTGAGGGGCTGCCACAAAGAAGAGAGGGTCAACCTATTTTCCAAATCACCAAAAGACAAGATGAGGAACAATGGATGGGAAATAATAAAGAAGAGAAACAATCTAGAGCTAAGGAGAAACTTCCTGACAGTGAGAAGAATTAACCAGTGGAACAACCTGCCCCCAGAAGCGGTGAATGCTCCAACACTGGAATTGGGTATGTCTAGTTTAACGAAGAGGACTGCCAATATCTCAGGGGCTGCCAAAAAGAAGAGGGAGTCAAGCTATTCTCCAAAGCGCCTGAAGGAAGGACAAGAAGCAACGGATGGAAACTAGTCAAGGAGAGAAGCAGCCTAGAACTAAGGAGAAACTTCCTGACAATTAGAACAATTAACCAGTGGAACCACCTGCCTCCAGAAGCAGGTTGAATGCTCCAACACTGGAAGTTTTTAAGAAGAGACTGGACAGCCATTTGTCCGAAATGGTGTAGGGTTTCCTGCCTGAGCAGGGGGTTGGACTCGATGACCTCCAAGGTCCCATCCAACTTTATTATTACTACTACTACTACTACTACTACTACTACTACTACTACTATTATTATTATTATTATTATTATTATTATTATTATTATTATTATTATTATTATTATTATTATTATTATTAATCATTGCACAGTCAGCCAGATGTTCAGACTGGATTTGGCCTTTTGTCTACCTATCTAGTCCTGGGATAGGCAGACGTGGATGTTTGATGGTATTGCAGATATCGTTGCAGGATGGAAGCAGTTCCTAGTAAGGCCGCCTTTTGCAATTGACTAATAGCGAATTTGTCAATGCCAATGGTGTTCAAATGGTGCTTCAGTTGTTTTGGGATTGCACCCAAGGCACCTATTACTATTGGTATTATTTATTGTTGTTGTTGTTGTTATTATTATTATTATTATTAACTCCAAGGTCCCTTCCAGCTCTATTGTTCTATTTCTCACTTTTGCATATTTCTGAAGCTGATTTGTCCTCAAAAGAGTTAATAAAAAGGGCTATGGAAGTGGAGGCTGCTTTCCTCCAGACTGGACGTGCTTGATGGAGTGTGGAAGCATATTTCTAGTCTGTTTTACCTTTCAGAAAATTGCTGCAAGACACTTTTGAATACATCGTACAAGGCTATCTGCTAAGCCTCCTTCCACTATACAGCTCGGCTGACCACCCTCGCTGATTTATCAGCAGGATAACGGATTTCAATCTGCATAAAAATGGGAGCTACAAACTCTTTTGGATTAATCAGGGCTGACTTTAATTCCTTTCGGTATTCTCATTTGAATCACGCATCAATCACCTGGCCAGCTTTTGATAATAATAGTCCCTGTAATATCTAATTCCGCATTAATTCCATTATAATTTAATAGGCATTTATTCGAATGGTTCTTCTGATGGAATTACATCTGACATCTCCGTGAATACTGGAATATTGCCGTGTGATCAATGTTACAGCACTGGATGCCGAAGAAAGCGATAAAAAAATATATAGTTGCCATTACTCTCGCCCGCAATCTGAATGCTTCTGTAAATCTTGCTGGCGTAAATTTACACAACTTTCGCAATTATGCACTAGCAGCTACGGTCGGTAGAAAACTGATTTCATTTTATTTTTATTGTATTAACTTGGAATGGAGTTCAAAAGAGAGAGCACGTAACGGAGCAAAAGAGTTGGAAGGGACCTTAGAGGTCTTTTAGTCCAACCCCTTGCTTAGGAAGGAAACCCTATATTATTTCAGATAAATTTCAGTCCAATTTCTTCTTAAAAACCTCCAGGGTTGGAGCATTCACAACTTCTGGAGGCAAGGCATTAATTGTTCTCATTCTCAGGAAATTTCTCCTTCGTTCTAGGTTGCTTCTCTCCTTGATTAGTTTCCATCTGTTGCTACTTGTCCTGCCTTCAGGGGCTTTGGAGTGGACCCCCCTCTTCTTGGATGCAGCCTCTGAGATTTTGAAACACGGCTATAGTGTTAATCGTAGTCCTCTTTTTTTGCTAAACTAGACATCCCCAATCCTTGCCATCATTCCTCATTTGTTTTGGCCTCCAGTCCCCTAATCATCAAGGTGGCCATCATGCTTTCAGGATACTGAGGATATAGAAGAAAGCTGGTTTTGACAAAACTGGATTTTTGAGGTGTGCCAAAACATTTGTTGGAAGTCAGCCTCCTCCAGAGAAGGAAATATTAAAAGGGCAGAAAAATTTTAAAGATCTTAAAAAGGCAGAAAAGCATGCCCAGTTTTTTCTTAATAGCCCCAAGTCTCCCCCCCCCCACAAGCAGAAACCAGCTCTGTAGAAATGCAGATGTAAATAATCCAGGAAGATTGGAAGCCCCCAGCTAGAAGCTTAGGAAGACAAAAGACACCTAAAATCTACATACGCCACCCAAACTCTAGGACAGGACATAATAGGATTAACCCACAGATGCCAAAGGGGCACACTCAGATTCAAGTCAAAGTACATGACCCAGGAAATACAAAGCCTCAAACAGGAACAGGAAACAACTCCAAACAAAAGCCCCAGAGGGTATAAAAACCCACTCCCTACATATGCTCTCTTTTTTCTTCCAGAGTCATCTTCCTGTCTGGCTCTTCTCTTCAATAAACTGCAACCTTCTTTCTAAAGCAGTCATTATGTTGTTTATTCCCGGCTTGGACTGAACCATGATGAAGACTTTTCCTTCAACACATCCTAGGTCATCATGGAGAGCAATGATGAATACAAAGCAACAATGGCTGGAGAGATTGAGACAGTTTAGACAGAAAGGGTGGGGGAGATGCAGGAAAAAAAAATCCCCACTGAAGCAGAAGACAGAAATCAGTCAGGAACACTCTGCAGATTTGCTCCATAAGGGAGACAGAAGATTGAGAAGGTATAGAATGAAGTACATCAGGCAGAAACTGAACAAATACTAATATGGGAGAGAGAGAGAGAGAGAGGGAGGGAGGGAGGGAGAGAGAGAGAGAGGGGGGGAGAGATGAATGTATATCTTTATTTAAATGCATTGCTTAAATAGAAAATAAGAAAGGGGTGTATTAATGCTGAATATATTACCTTCTACAATCTTATTCATACCCTGAAACTTTTTCATACATTAAAGGTAGGAGTAAGGATATGAATAGTCTGCAAAAGGATTATGGGAAGGTCTACATCTGCATGCCTTCCCTTGGAATTTTAGAGATGTGAAATGAATCAGAATAGACTGGGAGGGACTGTGGAGGTCCAGTGTAAATTAAGGCTAACCATTACTGTTAATAATAATAATGATAAAGTTAGAAGGGACCTTGAAGATCATCTAGTCCAACCCCCTGCTCATGCAGGAGACCCTATACTATTTCAGACAGGTGGCGGTCCAGTCTTTCCTTAAAAAAACTCCAGTGATGGAGCACCTCCCCCCCAACTTAGGGTGGCAAACTGTTCCACTGGTTAATTTCTCTCAACTGTTAGGAAGTTTCTCCTTAATTCCAGGTTGCTTCTCTTTTTGATTAGTTTCCATCCATTGTTTCTTGTCTTGTCTTGTCTTTTGGATAATAAGTTGATCCCCTCTTCTTTACAATCTGTTGGGGAGAGGACTGTGCAATTTAAAGCAGGATATTCACTCACATCTATACCTCTTGGCAGTGGTGAAATTCAAATATGTGAACAACCAGGTTCTCTGTGTGGATGCCCCTTACGGAAGTCCATTCTGGGCCTGGGCAACAAAAAATTAGCTACTGGTTCTGCCGAAGTGATGCGAACTGGCTGAATCCCATCACTGCCTCTTCACCAGCTCACATTTAAATCCATGCAGGCACATCACATATTGCCCATACAATATCTTTTTTTTCCCTCTTGGAAATCACATTTCAAAGGAAATGTTCAAGTTTTCCAGAACAAGCAAAAGCAGTGCTCAGCCAGAAAGCAAGCAAACAAACAAACAAAAAACCCCACACCGATTGTTGTATAGGACACCCTGCGCAAATCCACAGTCCATTTTATCTCACCAGGCAGCAGGAATCTGAACCTTCCTTTAAAGTCACCCGTATTTTGTTTTCTGAGAACGCAGAAGAGATTCAGATCAAAACGGAGGTGCTGGAAAGCACAGAGGTCGAAAAAAAACATCAGAAAACAGCGGGCTGTCAAAAAGGATTTCCTTGCTCTTGTCTGAGGTAGGAATTCATACATGTGCAAATAGTAAAAGTAGATTTTTAATCTCAAGGCTGAGTAAAAAAGAGCTGAAATTTTGTTGACCAGAAAAGGCAGAGGAACAAGATTTAAGATTTAAACCCTGGACTGGCCTGAGTGTGAGTGAGTGAGTGAGTGAGTGAGTGAGTGAGTGAGTGAGTGAGAGGGATAGGTAAGTGGAGAGGGAGAGATGATAGATAGATAGATAGATAGATAGATAGATAGATAGATAGATAGATAGATAGATAGATAGATAGATAGATAGATAGATAGGCAGGCAGGCAGGCAGGCAGGCAGGCAGGCAGGTAGAGAGAGAGATCATAGATAGATAGATTAGATTAGATTAGATAGATAGATAGATAGATAGATAGATAGAATGGATAGATGGATAGATTGAATAGATTAGATAGATAGATAGATAGATAGATAGATAGATAGATAGATAGATAGATAGATAGTAATAGTAATAGTAGTAAAGTTGGAAGGGACCTTGGAGGTCATCTAGTCCAACCCCCTGCTCAGGCAGGAAACCCTACACCATTTCGGTCAAATGGCTGTCCAGTCTCTTCTTAAAAACTTCCAGTGATAGATAGATAGATAGATAGATAGATAGATAGATAGATAGATAGATAGATATGGTGAGAGGGATAGGTAAGTGGAGAGAGAGAGATCATAGATAGATAGATAGATAGATAGATAGATAGATAGATAGATAGATAGATAGATAGATAGAATGGATAGATTGATAGATTGAATAGACTGGATAGATTAGACAGACAAATAGATCGATCGATCGATAGATAGATAGATAGATAGATAGATAGATAGATAGATAGGCAGGCAGGAAGGTAGGTAGGTGTAGAGAGAGATCATTGATAGATAGATTAGATAGATAGATAGATAGATAGATAGATAGAGTTGCCATGATTAGGTAGGTGTGGCTGGGTAGGTATGGCCAAGTAGGTGTAGCCCAGTCCTGCTTCCCCAAGAGGATGCCCACTAGCACTTTCCTCCTCCTTGAGGCTGCTGCTGCTGTGCTCAGTCTCCTTGGCTAGGTTGCTCATGGTGGGTATAGGAGGCGGAGCGTTGAGACTTGTGGGCGCCACTCCGAGGCGGCTGTTTCACTCAGCAGACTGCAATGGTGGCTTCCTCTCCAGGCTTGTGAGCTTATTTGAGTGCGGTGCAGGTGGGGCGGGGCTAAGCGTGGTTTATTGGATGTCCCTTGACTCACATCCATCTGGCTGTCCCTTTTGGCCAATGAGCAGCCAAGGGGCCAACGAGCTGCAACTGCTTCCTCTTATGGACATGCTGAGGGGAGCAGTCCCTCCCCATCTCCAGATCTAAACACATCACAGGCCAGATCTGGCCCATGGGCCATGAATTTGACACGTGTGGTTTAGTACAACACTAGCAAGAACATCATAAATCATAAATACATGCCGGTGTCAACTTTGAAAATGAGCATGGCTGCAGCCATTTTTCCTACTCATCGTCGGTTGACACATAGCTTGGAGGCAGGGGGTTTACCAGGTGCTTCACTAGGCTAAACAGACCTTCTCCCGTGGGAACCAAGGTCATCGGCTGCTCCCGGGACTGCAGGCTGGGTGTTTCATGAAAAACCCGCCAAGAAGATGTATTGGGGAACGTAGTTGCTTGCATAGGATTTCTTAACTTTGTATTGAGGGTTGTTATGTGTCTCTTCAGACTTGGTTTCACTTTTGATCGTGCTAATACTTTGTAACTAATAAACATGTTCTTTGGAGAACTTGCAAGCCTCGGAGCTCTGCTTTATTTGTCTCTGTCTGTCAGAACCATGACATTAAACCAAGTCTGAATAGATATGTAACAATCCAAAGTGTCTGAATTTTGGTCGCATGACAACGGGGATGCTGCAACAATTGCAAGTGTGAAACCAACCATCAAGACACTTTTTAAAAAAGTACATTGCTGCTTCTAATGGTCACCACCATTTGTTTCTAGACGCGTGGCATTCTAGGGTGTTTTGAAAGGGGTGGGGGCTAGATGGGGTCTCTGTTAATAACTTGCTCTCCTCTGATTATTGAAGCTGAGAAATTAGAATAGAATAGAATAGAATAGAATAGATGTAGAACAAAGAATAGACATAGAATAGAATAGGCATAGAACAAGCTGAGAGAACAGCCAAGGAAAACTGCAAGCTGTGGAGTTACGAGTAAGTGGAGTTTATTTGCTTAGTTAATCTCTTCGAACAGACCGGGGAGGCTGGAAAGCAATTCCAGCCAAAAAAACTTTCATTTGACAGATGAAAGACCTGTGAATCTTCTAGGCAACCTGCGGGGAAAAAAAAATCCTACCATGAGAAAGCGTGAGAAAAAAAGATGGCTGATGTAAAACACACAAACACCCCCCCCCCTTTGAGAAAGATGCCATATATATATATTTTGCTGTTCCTTTTAGGGAAAAGATTTGAGGATACAAAAGACTAAATGTCCTTTCTAGGGGGATTTCCAAAGTTGTCAGTATGAGTTTCCATATAAATGGAAGGATTCAATCACGATCACTTGAGGTACTAAAGACCACTCTACAAAACGTTAGTAAGACCACACCTAGAATACTGAATCCAGTTTTGGTCTCCACACTGTAAAAAAAGATGTTGAGACTCTAGAAAGATTGCAGAGAAGAGCAACAAGGAGGATTAGGGGACCGGAGGCTAAAACGTATGAAGAACGGTTACAGAAACTGGGGACGCCTAGTCTAGTGAAGAGAAGGACCATGGGAGACATGACAGCAGTCTTCCAATATTTGAGGGCTGTCACAGAGAAGAAAGGGTCAACCTATTTTCCAAAGCACCTGAAGGTCAGACAAGGAATAACGGATGGAAGCAAATCAAGGAGAGATTCAACACAGAAATAAGGAGTTCAGAAGTTGTGGGTGCTTCATCACTGCAAGCTTTCAAGAAGAGACTGGACTGCCATCTGTCAGAAATGGTGTAGGGTCTCCTGCTTGGGTGGGGGGTTGGACTAGATGACCTACAAGATCCCTTCCAACTCTGTTTATTCTATTCTTGGGCCAACCCTGGCCACCTTAACACTTGTAGGACTTCAACTTCCTGAATTATCCACCCAGCCAAGCTTCTTCTACTTCTGTTTCTCAGCTCCAGTCATCAGAGTAGAGCGTTTATTAATAGACACATAGACCCCCCCCTCCAACTTTGGCTGGTTGAGGAATTCTGGGAATTGAAGTCCACAAGTCTCAAGTGGCCAAGATTGGACAAGTTTGTCTTAAGTCATAATCAAGATTGATCTAAGTCACTATGTGGTTTTGTGTTTTGAGTGGTTGAGTTATTCAATAGTGCAATAACAATACTGTTTGGGCATCTGCAGAAGAAGAGGTGTCAAATATGTCAGGATGGAAGTTGTGAATATGTGATTGAAGCCCTCTTTTACATACAATGCATGTTTGTAGGAAGAGTTGAAGTTTCAGTTGTACACTTATGATCACCCACATCTAAAACCTCTCCCTGTGGATGCCCTTAATTCTTTCACTAACATTTATTACACTTATTAAACAAATTTATACAACGGTGAGAAAAGTAAGGTTCTACATTTAGGCGAGAAAACAAAATGCACAACTACAGAATAGGTGGTACCTTGTTCAATAGTCATAACAGTGAGAGGGATCTTGATGTCATAGTGGAGAATCACTTAAATAGGAGCCAGCCGTGTGCTGCAGCTGCCAAAAAAGCCAACACGGTGCTAGGCTGCATTAACAGAGGGACAGAATCAGGATCACGTGAAGTGTTGATACCGCTTTACAATGCCTTGTAAGGCCACACGTGGAATACTGCATCCAGTTTTGGTCACCACGATGTAAAAAAGATGTTGGGACTTTAGAAAGAGTGCAGAGAAGAGCAACAAAGATGATCAGGGGGCTAAAACATATGAAGAACAGTTGCAAAAATTGGATATGTCTAGTCTAGTGATAAGAAGGACCAGGGGGGACATGATAGCAGTGTTCCAATATCTCAGGGATTGCCACAAAGAAGAGGGAGTCAAGCTATTCTCCAAAGCGCCTGAAGGCAGGACAAGAAGCAATGGATGGAAACCAATTAAGGAGAGAAGCAACCTAGAACTAAGGAGAAATTTCCTGACAGTTAGAACAATTAATCAGTGGAATAGCTTGCCTTCAGAAGTTGTGGGTGTTCTAACACTGGACATTTTAAAAAAGAGATTGGACAACCATTTGTCTGAAATGGTATAGGGTCTCCTGCTTGAGCAGGGGGTTGGACTAGATGACCTCCAAGGTCTCTTCCAACTCTGTCATTCTTTTATTTCTGTTATATAGCTGCCCAATTCACACATAGTTGACTATGAGCAGTTAAGATAACCAACTTGGTAATCCAAGTCAGCAACAAGCCAACATGGAAACAGCCCAATAATAAAAATAAATGGTCAGTGGACGTGAAGCTAAATGCAAAAGTGGAAAGCAGAATGCTAACGTGTTGTGACGTTCCAGGAATACTGAAACTGACTTCTAAAATGCCCAAAAGAATTTTATACCTAGAAAACTTGATATCTAAATAAAGCTTGGCCTTGTCTTCCATCCTCCAGCCAAATGTTGGTACTAAATTATGAATTTTAATGAGCCAGAAGGAGACCACTATTTATGGAATGGTGAAGACTTGTGTTTAATGATGCCTGGTGTCATTTTCATTACATTTAAATAGGACATTCAATTAAATCAATTTTAGTCTTTGCCCAGATCCTTCTCATTTGTCTTCGTGGAATAGCAAAGGTGATGGTTCGTAATGTTATTAAAGAAACATAATTCAGAAAACACCTAAAGGTGTCTAGTTTGAGCTCTCCTGAAGACTAGATTCCATGGAAATAATACAGATAGTCATCGATTTTCAATTATTTGTTTAATGACCATTCAAAGTCACAACGGCACTGAAAAGGAAGGTTTTTACTCTCAGGCGAGAAAAACCTAATGTACAGGCACAAAGTAGGTGAAACCTGGCTCAATTGCAGTTACTGCAAGAAGGATCTTGGAGTCCTAGTGGACAATCATTTAACTATGAGCCAAGAGTGTGCAGCAGCAGCCAAAAAGACCAATGCAATCCTAGGTCGCATTAACAGAGAGATAGAACCAAAATCACGTGAAGTACTAATACCACTTTACAAAGCCTTTGTAAGACTATACCTGGAAAACTGCACCCATTTTTGGTATAAGAAAGATGTTGAGACTCTGGAGAGTAGTGCAGAGGAGAACCACAAAGATAATTAGGGGACTGGACGCTAAAACATACGAAGAACAGTTGAAGGAATTGGGTATGTCTAGTCTAGTGAAATGAAGGACCAGGGGGTGACGACATCATCATCATCATCATCATCAAGTTGGAAAAGACCTTGGAGGTCGTCCAGTCCAACCCCCTGCTCAGGAAGGAAACCCTATGCCATTTCAGACAAATGGTTGTCCAATCTCTTCTTAAAGACTTCCAGTGTTGGAGCACCCACAGCTTCTGGAGGCAGGTTGTTCCACTGGTTAATTGTTCTCACTGCCTGGAAATTTCTCCTTAGTTCTAGGTTGCTTCTCTCCTTGATGAGTTTCCATCCATTGCTTCTTGTCCTGCCTTCAGGCGCTTTGGAGAACAGCTTGACTCCCTCTTCTTTGGGGCAGCCCCTGAGATACTGGAATACTGCTATCATATCATATTTGAGGACGGAAATCAATCTATTTTCCAAAGCACCCAGAAGGCAAGACAAGAAACGATGGATGGAAACTAATCAAGGAGAGAAGTAATGGAGTTAAGGAGAAATTTCCTGACAGTGAGAACAATGGAACAACCTGCCTCCAGAAGCAGTGAATGCTCCAACACTGGAAGTTTTTAAGAAGAGACTGGACAGCCATTTGTCTGAAATGGAGTAGGGTTTCCTGCCTGAACAGGGGGTTGGACTAGAAGACCTCCAAGGTCCCTTCCAACTCTGTTATTTTGTTTATTCTGAAAAATGTTGACCTATAGCTAGTCCTCACATTTATGACCATCAATGTATCCCTATGATCCCCTGGTTAAATTCAGCCACTTAGCAACTGACATGCATTTATGATGGCTGCAGAAATCTGGGGTCACATAAATTTCATTTGCAACCTCTTCAGGTTGGCTTCCAACAAACCAAGTCAATGGGGGAAGATGGATTCTCTTAATGACCATCTGATCCACTTAACAACTACCGTGATTCGCTGGACAGCCATAGCAAGAAAGGTCATAAAACTGGACACAATTTACTATCTTATATACTATCTTCTTATTTCTTTTTCTTCTCCCTCTCTCTCTCTTTTGTTGTTGTTATTTTCTTTTTTTTTTTTTAAGGTATGAGAAATGTAAAAGCATTGGGGTGGCCTGTATGAGGAAAAAGACTTAAATATTTAAGTGTAATTAACTTTGAGAAAAAAACTTAACCGGTAAGAATGTTTGGACTATTGTAGGGAAAATAAATTTAAATAAGAATTTTATAAACAGTATCTATGACAAGGCAATCAAGATTATCAGTTAGGAAAGAAGCTTCATGCTGATGTGGTTATTATTTGCAGAGATATTAGAAAAAGGTTCATATTTAATTGTTATTTATCAAAATAATAAGAATTGCAAGAATGTTATTGGAAGAAGAGAGAATCAAGCCAAGCTACTATGTGGCAAATAGAATAGAATAGAATAGAATAGAATAGAATAGAATAGAATAGAATAGAATAGAATAGAATAGAAATATGGAATAGAATGGAATAGAATAGAATAGAATAGAATAGAATAGAATAGAATAGAATAGAATAGAATAGAATAGAATAGAATAAAAATAGAATAGAATAGAAATATGGAATAGAATAGAATAGAATAGAATAGAATAGAATAGAATAGAATAGAATAGAATAGAATAGAATAGAATAGAAATATGGAACGGAATAGAATAGAATAAAATAGAATAGAATAGAATAGAAATATGGAATAGAATGGAATAGAAGAGAATAGAATAAAAATAGAATAGAATAAAAATATGGAATGGAATGGAATGGAATGGAATGGAATAGAATAGAATAGAATAGAATAGAAATATGGAATGGAATGGAATGGAATGGAATGGAATAGAATAGAATAGAATAGAATAGAATAGAATAGAATAGAATAGAATAGAATAGAAATATGGAACGGAATAGAATAGAATAGAATAAAATAGAATAGAATAGAAATATGGAACAGAATAGAATAGAATGGAATAGAATAGAATAGAATGGAATGGAATGGAATGGAATGGAATGGAGTAGAATAGAATAGAATAGAATAGAATAGAATAGAATAGAATAGAATAGAATAGAATAGAGCTGGAAGGGACCTTGGAGATCTTCTAGTCCAGCCCCCTGCTCAAGCAGGAGAACCTATACCATCTCAGGCAGGTGATTGTCTAGTCTCTTCTTAAAAACTTCCAGTGATGGAGCACCCACAATTTCTGGGGGTAAAGCTGTTCCACTGGTTGATTGTCCTCACTGTCAGGAAGTTTGTCCTTAATTCCAAGTTGCTTCTCTCTTTTATCAGTTTCCAACTATTGTTTCTTGTCCTTCCCTCTGGTGCTTTGGAGAATAGCTTGACTCCCTCTTCTTTGGGGCAGCCCCTCAGATACTGGAACCCTGTTATCTCCCCTATTTCTTCTTTTCTTTAGACTAGCCAAACCCAAGTCCCGCAGCCGTTCTTCATATGTCTTAGTCACCAGGTCTTGGATCATCTTAGTTGCTCTTCTCTGATTTTTTTTCCAAACTCTCCACATCTTTTTGGGGATATGGTGACCCAAATTGGCTGCAGTATTCACTAAGGCTTTGTAAAATGGTACTAGTAGAATTATAGAAACTAATTGTTATTGATTGCTTTTTAAATATAAACCCAGACAACACACTGTTTACCAAATATTAAGGTGATGATGTTTAAAAAAATCAATGAAACATATTTTAAAAAAATAAAAATAAAATTGGACACAATTTACTTTAACAACCATCTTGCTTACTTAGCAACAGGGATTATGGTCCCAATCGTGATCGTACATTGAGGATTTACCTCTGTAGAAGAATTAGTTCTGCTAAGTCCCACCGAAGGTTATAATGTTCAAGATCGACTTTATGAAGCTGTTCTGAAAATTTGTAGAGGAGAAGTTTACGGTGGAGAAAAATCTTCCAATGGTTGACCATTTGTCATCCCGGGAATGTAACAGATATCTTCTCTGTTGCTCCAGAAAGCAGCACCGTCTCTTTAATTTTGATTAAGACTTCTTGCATTTCAAAGCACGTGGAGCTTTTGCAAGTTGGCAGCTGGCAAAAATGAACTGCCGCTTTCTTTCGTGGGTAGAGGCTATCTGGCAGTCAAACAAATCGATTCAGCTTTGGTGGGCCACAGTTACTCAAGGGTGAGGAAAAAGATATCCATGGATGCTCAGAAGAGCTCTCATGAGATTGATTGATTGATTGAATGACTGCTTGTTGTAAAAAAGAATAATTATAGATCAGGGTTGAACCGCGGGGGTCCTTGGTGCTCTCTGAGCTTGGTGGCTTTCTCGCAGACATTTCATTACCCAGCTAGGAACTGTCATCACTGCTAGAAGGAAGTGGAGTTTGCAGAGAAGAGAAGTGGAGAAGGAGGAGGACTGTGGGATCCTTGGTGCTCTCTGAGCTTGGTTTTTTTTTTGTAGAGAAGAGCAACTAAGAGGATCCAAGGCCTGCAGTCTAAAACATATGCAGAATGGCTGCGGGACTTGGGTTTGGCTAGTCTAAAGAAAAGAAGAAACAGGGGAGACATGATAGCAGTGTTTCAGTATCTGCCACAAGGCAGAGGGGGGCAGGTTGTTCACCAGAGCACCTGAGGGAGGACAAGAAACAATGGTTGGAGAGATCAGGGAGAGAAGCTAGTGGATTTAAGGAGAAACTTCCTGACAGGGAGGACAATCAACCAGTGGAACAGCTTGCTTCCAGAAATCATGGGTGCCCCATCACTGCAGATCTTGAAGAAGAGACTAGACAATCACCTGTCTGAGATGGTGTAGGTTCTCCTGCTTAAGCGGGGGGCTGGACTAGAAGACCTCCAAGGTCCCTTCCAGCTCTATTCTATTCTATTCTATTCTATTCTATTCTATTCTATTCTATTCTATTCTATTCCCTACTCTACTCCAATCCATTCCATTTTCTACTCTACTCTACTCTACTCTGCTCTGCTCTCCTCTGCTCTACTCTACTCTACTCTACTCCATATTCTATTCTATTCTATTCTATTCCCTACTCTACTCTAATCCATTCCATTTTCTACTCTACTCTACTCTACTCTGCTCTGCTCTGCTCTACTCTACTCTACTCTACTCTACTCCATATTCTATTCTATTCTATTCTATTCTATTCTATTCTATTCTATTCTATTCTATTCTATTCTATTCTATTCTATTCTATTCTACTCTATTCTATTCCATTTTCTACTCTACTCTACTCTACTCTACTCTGCTCTGCTCTGCTCTACTCTACTCTACTCTACTCTACTCTACTCTACTCCATATTCTATTCTATTCTATTCTATTCTATTCTATTCTATTCTATTCTATTCTATTCTATTCTAACTAGGTGACATCATCAGTACTGGAAGGGTTTCTTTGGAAGCTCAAGAAAGAATAAATAGGAAATTGTCTCCCTCTTTTTTATGTTCCCCTTTGAGATAGATTGGACAGAGAAAATTTTTACCTCTTAAAGTCAGGGGTCTCCAAACCTGGGAACCTTAAGATCTGTCAACCTTAACTCCCAGAGTTCCCAGCCCAGCATGTCCTGAGACTGTTCCATAATGCCTCCTGAGCCAAGCAGCTTCCGTGATTCGTTCCCATGTCAGTCGAGAAACCTATGGAGTAACTCTGAAATGTCGAAGCAGGGCAGAGATAGCTCTTGATTGTTTTCTATCCAAAGCAGTTTAGGAGAATATTTGTAGCTCAGAAAATAGGGAAATTCTGGGAACTTGACGCTCTCTGCATTGGTTTGTTTTATTGAAGATGTTTCATTACCCAGCTAGGTAGTTTAATCAATGATAGAAGAGAGTGAAGTTTGTGGAGAGGAGGGGGAGGGAGGGAAGGAGGAGGAGGGGGGCAGGAGGAGAGGAGAGGAGGAGGAGGAGGAGGAAGAAGAAGAGGGGAGAAGGGGGAAGGGAAGAGGAAGAGGAGGGGAAGATTGGAGGAGAAGAAGGAGGAGAGGCAGAGGAGAGGAGGAGGAAGAAGAAGAGGGGGAGGAGAAGGAGAAGAGAAGAAGGGGGAGCAGGAGGAGGAGAGGAGGGCAGGAGGAGGGGAGAGGAGGAGGAGGAAGAAGGGGGAGGGGAAGAGGAAGAGGAGGGGAAGATTGGAGGAGGAGAAGGGGTAGAGGCAGAGGAGAGGAGGAGGAGGAGGAAGGGGGAGGAGAAGGAGAAGAGGAGAACAAGGAGAGGAGGAGGAGAGGAGGAGGGGAAGAGGAGGAGGAGTGGAAAGAGGACGAAGAGGGGGAGGAAGGAGAGGAGAAGGAGGAAGGGCAGGAGGAAGAGGAGGAGGAGGAAGAGGGTGGGATCCTTGGTGCTCTCTGAGCTGGCTTGTTTCTTGAAGGCATTTTGTTACCCAAACTAGGATAATGATAATGAATGGATAATGTTGCCTAGTTTGAGTAATGAAACATCTGCAACAAAACCACTGTCAGACGTAAGTCTTCATCCTGGTTCATCCAAGCCGGGAATAAATAAGCAACATGGCGACTGCTTTGGGAAGAAGGTTACAGTTTATTGAAGAAGCAGAAAGATGGTCCTTGCAAGAAAGAGCAGAGGAGAGGAAAGAGGAGTTGAGCACATGGGCAGGAGATTTTTATACCCCCTCTAGCCTTGTTTGGAATAGTTTCCTGTTCCTGTGGCATGAACCTTGAGACTATTTCTGAGTGTTTTTCTAGGTGTTGATATCTGGGGTTTAATTCTATTATCCTATCCTGCTTCCCAGGTGATGGGGCTAATGACTCCTAGAGTTTGGGTGGGGCATGCAGATCTTCTCTTTGCCTTCTTGATTGCTCTGGCTTCAACTTTCCGATGGTTTTACATCTGCATTTGTATGGGGCTAGCTCTTGCTTGGGGCAGAGAGATAGATTTGGGTCCAGGTTTGGTTTAAAAAAAATCCTTTGGAGGAAAAATATATTTTTTCTGCCCTTTTAATATTTCCTTCTCTGGGCTAACTTCCCTCA
Organism: Crotalus helleri; assembly: GCA_024509115.1. NCBI lineage: Eukaryota > Metazoa > Chordata > Lepidosauria > Squamata > Viperidae > Crotalus > Crotalus helleri. Next base: position 641,475 of record JAKSXO010000068.1, on the reverse strand, counting down.
CCCCCAAACTTAGAGAGCATCACGAAGCCCTCAGCCCTCAGTTTCCCCTCTGTTAAAACAGCCAAGCTTTTCAACTTTTCCACAGCTGCCTTCGTAAAATGTCCACGTGCCCTTAAAAATATCCCTTCGCTCCAGAAAATTACCAACACACGTCCGTCCGAAAGCTATTTGCCAGGCTAATCATATTTGCCTGCCGTTCCCTTCTATCAGTAGCATTTAACTTTCATGCCCCTAACTGCTGGAAAATCACAACAGTCCCCTTTTCCTCAGATTTCTCAAAAATATATATATATATGTTTGAGGCATGTCAGTTTATCAGCCTGCGACCTTTTCTATTAACACTGTCTTTAAATTGGCTCCCTGGCTACACGCAGAAAATAAATCTTATTACCCACGGCTAGTCTGGCTGCCCTGGATAGGACAGACGAGGAGAGGGGGGGGGGGGAGAAAAAAAAACCTGTGGAAATTTGAAATGGTGGGCCTTGTAAAACCAAGGTATAATTTATTAGCCAGCCAGATTCCCAGGAGGAATGGAAAAAAAATAAAACAAAATAAAAGTCAGATGAATGGAAGCTATTAAAATGGATCTCGTTGGGAGAGAGACGCTTTTTCCGCCATTGTACACGTTGCTTTCTTTGGCTTATTTATAACTAGGATCACCACCTCGGAGATAATGCAAATCAAGCTATCTCATAAATTATGTGACCTTTTCAAGCTGCAATCTCCGGGAGATCTAAATGGAAATAAACCCAAGATGCACAGCCCTCTTAGATTCTCCGGCTGACCTTGTTTATGGCCTAAACCCAGACTTTCATAATCTTGCTTCTTCTGGCTGGAGAAGTTTTAATAATGGAGGGCAAGGAAAAGAGATTTAAGAGCTTCAAAGCATGGGGCCAGCCTTTCAAAACCACGGCTATTTCTTTGCTCTTGATATCTTTGAAGTTCAGGGGCAAAGAGGTAAGAATCTAAGGGACTGACAGTTTTCCTGGAGCAATTTGCCATGACATTTTAGTGGGTGTCCCTGAGTGACAACAGAATAACAGTAAGGTGACCAACTTTTTTACAATGAAAAGGAGGACACAAATAAATTGAAGAAAAAAAATATCGTAAATAAAAGAAACATTTTATTCATTGCAACAACAATACAGACAACTTGCATGTGCAAAGTTTGCCAGCCAGGGGTTTTGGCACGCTCAGCAGCCATTCCTATTGGCTTTCGAAAGCCAATAGCGGGAGTAGCACAGCTCATGCAAAAGTTGAAAAAGAAAACCATCAAAAAAAGATGCCGGAACACCGTTCTGAGCGTTCTATGAGGGAAAAAAAAAGCCCTGCAGATTAGTCTTCAAATATTGAAAAGGAGGACATGAAGGAGGACACTTTTTGAGGGAGGACAGAACTTAAAAAAGGAGGACTGTCCTCCTTAAAGGAGGACGGTTGGTCACCTTAATAACAGAGTTGGAAGGGGCCTTGGAGGTCTTCTAGTCCAACCCCCTGCTCAGGCAGGAAACCCTATCCAGGGGTAGGCAACCTTGGCTGTTTTATGACTTGTGGACTTCAACTCCCAGAATTCCTGAGCCAGCATGGCTCAGCTTGGAAGCCTCTCCCTTTCCCCTCAGCATGGCTGGCTCAGGAATTCTGGGAGTTGATGTTCACGAGTCATAAAAGAGCCAAGGTTACCTACCTCTGGCCTAGGCCTAGGCCGCTTTATGACTCATGGACTTTCAGCTCCCAGAATTCCTGAGCCAGCATGGCTGAACTGGAAACCTCTCCCTTTCCCCTCAGCGTGGCTGGCTCAGGAATTCTGGGAGTTGAAGTCCACGAGTCATAAAAGAGCCAAGGTTTGCCTACCCCTGACCTATTCCATCTCAGACAAATGGTTGTCCAGTCTCTTCTCCAGTGATAAAACACCCACAACTTCTGGAGGCAGGTCATCCCACTGATTAATTGTTCTCACTGTCACTAAGATTCTCCCATAGTTCTAGGTTGGTTCTCACCTTGGTTAGTTTCCACCCATTGTTTCTTGTCCTGAAATATTTGAAATATTTATAAAGGACCTTCTAGAACAGAGGTCCATTTAAAACATTCTCTGTCCTCTAAGTGCTGCAAAGGAGTTGGTGCGGGATCTTGACGACACCAAAAAAGGGAAAGCTGACATTTTCAATCTTTTAAGATGTTGGCGAATTCTTTTTTAAGGGCAAAAATAAATGTGTTGAACTGATTGGAGGCTTAGTCCGTTTTATGGCTGATGTAGTCTTGCTTTTATTTTGCAGCAAAATAGAATCATTGTTCTACCCTGACTTGGGGCTGTGATCTCAGGAAATAGCAATTTACAATGCCTTGGTAAGGCCACACTTGGAATACAGCATCCAGTGTTGGTCATCACGACGTAAAAAAGATGTGAGACTTTAGAAAGGGTACAGAGAAGAGCAACAAAGATGATCAGGGGACTGGAGGCTAAAACATATAAGGAATATTTGCTGGAATTGGGTATGTCTAGTTTAATGAAGAGAAGGACGAGGGGGGACATGATAGCAGTGTTCCAATATCTCAGGGGCTGCCCCAAAGAAGAGGGAGTCAAGCTATTCTCCAAAGCGCCTGAAGGCAGGACAAGAAGCAACGGATGGAAACTAATCAAGGAGAGAAGCAACCTAGAACTAAGGAAAAACTTCCTGACAGTGAGAACAATTAACCAGTGGAACAACCTGCCTCCAGAAGCGGTGAATGCTTCCAACACTGGAAGTTTTTAAGAAGAGACTGGCCAGCCATTTGTCCGAAATAGTGTAGGGTTCCTGCCTGAGCAGGGGGTTGGACTAGAGTAATGTGGGAAAGAAATAGAATAACATAGAATAAAGAAGAATAAAGTATAATAATAATAATAATAATGAAAAACTAAAAGCAAAAATCAGTGTCTGCATAATCTCTGAATGAAAGCTGTGTTAGCCAAAAGCTGTATTAACAGTACGTGAATGACCTAATGCATATTTAGAAACATTGTATAAAAAGTAAAAACTGTCTTCATTGTATTCCCATGAGAAATGGAGCTAATGTGTGAGAAACTATCTGAATGTTACACAAAGTAGATTCCATATACAATGTAAGATTCCATCTATGCCTCCTTTGTTCCTGAGAAAAAGAAACCTATAAAGCTTTAGTTTAGACCCTCCCCCTTGTTCAGAAATTTGTTGATTGTTAAATCACTTCTGAACCTTTTGTGCAAAAATAAAACTCTCTCTTTCACCCTTGGAATTTTGTAAAAGTCCTTTTATTTTTTTAAGGCTTTATTTTTCCACAAGAAGATGACCTCCAAGGTCCCTTCCAACTTTATTATTATTGATCATTGCACAGTCAGCCAGATGTTCAGACTGGATTTGGCAATTTTGTCTACCTATCGAGTCCTTATCCAGGACCTGGGATAGATAGATGTAGATGTTTGATGGTATTACAGGTATCGTCGCAGGATGGAAGCAGTTCCTATAAGCCGCCTTTTGCAATTGACTAATGGCAAATTTGTCAATGCCAATGGTGATTCAAGTGGTGCTCCAGTTGTTTTGGGATTGCACCCAAGGAGCCTATTACTATTGGTACTACCCTTGCTTGCTTTTTGCCACAGTCTTTCTATTTCTATTTGTAGGTCTTTGTATTTTGTTTATCTTCTCCAGTTCTTTCTCTTCTATTCTGCTATCTCCCAGGCACTGCCACGTCCCATATCCAGACTTTTTTGTCTTTCTTATCGACAATTGTTAAGTCTGGGGTGTTATGTTGCAGGTGCTTGTCTGTTTGAATTCTGAAGTCCCAGAGCAGTTTAATTTTATCATTTTCTATGACTTTCTCTATTTTATGATCCCACCAGTTTTTGCTTACAGGCAAATGATATTTTTTGCAGATCTTCCAATGCACCATTGTTGCTACTTTGTCATGCCGCTCTTGTAGGTCCAGTCTGTGCAATCTTCTTGCAACAGCTTACCAAGTGGTCCACTGTTTTCTTCAGCTTCTTTGGCATAGCGGCACTTACTGTCTGTTGCTATCTTCTCAATTTTGACTTTGTATGCATTTGTCCTTAAGGCTTGGTCTTGTGCAGCCAGAATTAGTCCCTCGGTCTCTTTCTTCAATTTTCCTGCTCTTAACCATTGCCAGGTTTTATTATTATCTGCTTTCCCAGCTATTTTTTTCATGTATTGGTCATGTAGTGCTTTGTCTTCCCATGGCCTCTATTCTGTTCTTCATTTGGTCTTTCTTGTAGGCCAGTTTGGTCTCTCCAGTAGTTAGTAAGCCTTCCTGATATACTAATTTCAGTGCATCTTCATCATTGTTCTTCAGATATTCTTCCAAAGCCATTTTTTCTTCTTCAACAATCTGATGTACTTGTAGCATTCCACGCCCCACCTATTGCCTTGGTAGATAAAGTCTATCAATGTCACTGGCGTGGATGAAGGGCATGATTCATTGTCATTATTTTTCTGGGTCTGCCTATCCATTGCTTTTAGTTCTGCTTGAGTCCAGTCCATTATTCCAGCTGTGTACCTAATGACTGGGATTGCCCAGGTGTTGATTGCCCTTTATGGTATTTCCTCCAATGAGTTTGGACTTTAAGATCTTCTTCACTCTCTTGATGTATTCACCTCTAATCTTTTTCTTGACTTCAGTGTGCTTGATGTTGTCAGCTTGAAGGATACCCAAGTATTTGTAGTAACTCTTCCTCATCTAGACTCTTAATGTTATTTTCGGGGGGCATCTTGATTCCTTCAGTTTTCACTATTTTTCCTTGATTGATAGTAAGTGTGGCACATTTGTTCCAAGCCAAACTCCATTACAATATCTTGGCTATATATACGGACAGTGTTGAGCACGATTCTATTTCAGATGATGTTTTTTCCATACACCTTCAGATCTTCCATGTAAAGGAGATGGGATAGTCTGATAGATGTTTTTAATGTTTGATAGCCACGTCCTGAGTTTATTCAGTATTGTTGACAGAGGAAACAGTGCAATAACAAATAGTAATGGTGATAATGAATCTCCTTGAAATATTCCTCTCTTGATATTAACCTCTCCCAGCTTCTCACCATTGATCTGCAACTGTGTCTTCCATTGTGCCATCGATCTTTGCACAAATTTTCTGATATTTCTACTGACTCCTGTTATTTCTAGGCACTTGATAATCCAATCATGTGGCAGAGAGTCAAATGCCTTTTGTAGTCAATCTATGCCACATTCAGGTTGGTCTTCCTTCTCTTGCAGTTTTCCAAGATCATTTTATCTATTAGGAGTTGATCTTTTGTTCCTCTGCTATTGGGGCGGTTTCCTTTCTGCTCAGGTGGAAAGAAATTGTTTTCAACTAGATGCTGTTGTACTGCATCAGGTACCACACCAGTTAGTAATTTGAAAGTTGTTGGTAAGCAGGTAATTGGCCTGTAGTTACCTGGTGTTGCCCCTTTTGCTGGATTTTTCATTATTAGGTAGGTTTTCCCAGTTGTTAGCCACTTTTCAATTTCTCCTCCTTGTAGTATATTGTTGAACTGCTTGGCAATGAGTGGGTGTATAACAGTTAGATGTTTCAACCAAAACCCATGAAGTTCATCTTCACCTGGTGCTGACCAATTTTTGATTTTCTTTGCTCTTTTTTCTACCATTTTTGTTGTTATTACTAGTTCTTTCATTTCAACTTCTGTTTTATTTGCATCCACCTCTTTTAACCAAGCCGCCTCCTTGTTGTATTTCTTTGGGTTATCCCATATCTGCTTCCAGAACTGCACTGTTTCTTCCTTGTCAGGTACTGACTGATTCCTTGCAGTTTCTCCCTTGATGGATTGGTAGAAACGTTTCTGATTGGATTGAAATTGGAGGTTCTGCCTATAGTTTGCAATTCGAGCTTCATTTCTACTGATTTTCCTGGCTATAGCTGTTATTTGTTGCTTTATTATTTCCAGTGCTTCCTTAACTTTATTATTATTATTATTATTATTATTATTATTATTATTATTATTATTATTATTATTATTATTATTATTATTATTATTATTATTATTATTATTATTATCTTGTCGGACCATGTCTGAGATTTTTTGATCCTTCTAAGTATGTTGATCTGTGGTTACTCAGAGGACAACATTCAGCCATAGAAACTAACAGGAAGGAAAGGAGTTGAGTAGATTTGCCGGACGAGAATTGGACAAAACTTTGGAATTTACTATGAACATTTGCCTTAAATACAATAAATTAAATTTATGCTAAGAATTGAATATATGTATTTTTTTTTAAATAAAAAATTAACAAGATGTGAATTCCAGCACCTTTTTTCTTAGAAAAAAAAAAAACCTTGCTGTGGTTGTTAAGGCAACAATTACCTGCCGTTGTATGCGTAGCTAGTAACATTTGCGTTTCTTTTCATCCTGGAAGTGATAGGAAATGTGATTCTATGCCCGACTGATAGTCTCACCTGTGGAAAAGCTTTCTACTCCTGGTGCAATGAGATGCACAGGATGATGCTATTTCTTATGCATAGAAGTGGGAGGATTTTAATATTTTACGGAATGAGGTGAGGAATCCATCTGTCATTCAGAGGATGACTGAATGCACCCCAGGGAACTTTAAATGAACGCCAGGCTGCAAACATGGCTAGACAGTTGGGGAATGCTTTGGGTTACTGATAGACCATTATGAAGGAATTTAGAATTGACCTTGGAGACAATCGGAGAGAATTGGTAAGGGGAGGAATAACACAGCTGGAAGGGTCCTTAGAGGTCTTCTAGTCCAACTCCCTGCTCAGGAAGGAAACCCTATTCCTTCCTTCCTTCCTTCCTTCCTTCCTTCCTTCCTTCCTTCCTTCCTTCCTTCCTTCCTTAGAATAGAATAGAATAGAATAGAATAGAATAGAATAGAATAGAATAGAATAGAATAGAATAGAATAGAATAGAATAGAACAACAGAGTTGGAAGGGATCTTGGAGATCTTCTAGTCCAACCTCCTGCTCAGGAAGGAAACCCTATTCCTTCCTTCCTTCCTTCCTTCCTTCCTTCCTTCCTTCCTTCCTTCCTTCCTTCCTTCCTTCCTTCCTTCCTTCCTTCCATAGAATAGAATAGAATAGAATAGAATAGAATAGAATAGAACAATAGAGTTGGAAGGGATCTTGGAGGTCTTCTAGTCCAACCCCCTGCTCAGGCAGGAAACCCTATATCATTTCAGACAAATTGCTATCCAATCTCTTCTTAAAAACCTTGGCTGTTGGAGCATTCACAACATCTGGAGCCTTCTTAGAACTGCTGAGAGGACTGTGTTGCTATGTCTTTCAGCAGAAGGCTCCACACCCATTTGCACCACTCAGGTGACCCTGAGGACACAGATAAACCTCTAAGCGTCCTCAACGACTCTTTAAAAGAAGGCAAATGACCAGCGGTCTGCAAGGAGTATAAATCCTTCCATTCCCCAACATCCGGTCAGAGCTGAGGAAGCTTCTGGGATGAGAATCAAAATGTCTTCAAAGAAAAAAAAGAAGAAAGTCCAGTTGCCTCCAGAAAAAAAGCATCTTTGGGACAACCATGACCTGGATGATGGAGAATCTCCATAGAGATCCTAGACCATTTCAGATAAGAATAAAGAATAATAGAGTTGGAAGGGACCTTGGAGGTCATCTAGTCCAACCCCCTGCTCAGGCAGGAAACCCTACATCATTTCGGATAAATGGTTGTCCAGTCTCTTCTTAAAAACTTCTAGTGTTGGAGCATTCACAGCTTCTGGAGGCAGGTTGTTCCACTGGTTAATTGTTCCCACTGTTAGGAGATTTCTCCTTAGTTCTAGGTTGCTTCTCTCCGTGATTATTTTCCATCCATTGTTTCTCCTCTTGGTCCTTTGGAAAACAGTTTGACCCCCCTCATCCTTATAGGAACCCCCCAAATATTGGAACACTACTATCAAGTCTCCCCTAGTCCTTCTTTTCACTAGATTAGACATACCCAATTCCTGCAACTGTTCTTCATATGCGTTCGCCTCCAGTCCACTAATCATCTTTGTTCCTCTTCTCTGCACTTTTTCCAGAGTATTCAGAATCTGTTGTAACTTGGAATGGACCCCTGTGTAGGAATTTTAACACAGAAACACAATATAAAGATAGACAAGTTACGAATCCAAACCGTTACAAGTTTACGGCAGTAGGAAGATAGTAGAAAAAGATAGGAGTTTTAATGTTGGGCAATAAACTCGTTTGTGAAGGGGGGGGGAACACAAACCCAGACTTTGTTTTTGCGTAAGGAAATCTCTCACAAGAGTATTTCAGCTGTTTGACGTAGTTTTTGCAGAAACAGACAAGAGTCACAGAAGGATTTTAAAAAAAGAAAGAAAAAAAAGAAATGAAATAGAGAATGAAATTTCACCTATCAACCGTTTCTGTTTTGCAGAAAATGCCCCGGAAAGTTGTTTTTTTCTCCCCATCTTCATCTGACAAAATCTCTTTGATGTGTGTTGACATCAAAGGGAACTTGGCAACATCCTCAATGGCATCTCTCCCACTGTGCAAAATGAAGCCTGACCCACTTTTTACACCTTTCCTCCTACATGTCTTTGATTCCTCTAAAAAGTAGACCACGTTTTTTCCCCAATCTTACAGCTTTTTCTGGGATCTTGCTTAAGCTCTCAGTGGAGAGAAGACCAAAGGCCACCTTAGTATTGTTTCTCCCTTACAGACTTCTCCATCACTGTGACAACCGGCTGACACACAAAGCAACACAGAATGTTTCGGCTGATGTCCCTTGGAAATCAGCTCTAAACAGACTCACAATTTTGTGTGTCTGTGTGTGTGCAGAAAAAGCCAAGCCCCCTGTCAAATGGAAAGTCAGCCTTTTTTTTCCCCCTTCCTTCCTTCGCTGGAGTAAAATCTGGATTATTATTCAGCTTCCTGAAGAAGGATCAAGCTGTACAATTTTTGTGCCTAAAGGAAGAGAATTCTCATTGTGAAATACAGCTTTTGCTTTTGAGGTCATTGGAAGAAAGATGGCGAATTCCTACGTCGCAGCCACAATAGGCAACGATGCCATTGCTCTGACTTGGCTTTGTGGAGTCGTCAAATCTCACAGATTAAAGCGGGGGTCCCCAATCCCCAGGCTCCAGACTGGTACTGGTCCATGGACTGTTGAAAATCGGGCCGCGCAATGTGTTGACCAGGAATCTGGAGAAAGCATAAAAGGCATATATGTGCAGATGGCCGCATTATCTCTGGCCAACTGCAAGGCCATAGAAGGTCACCAAGAGGGGAACACCCAGTGGTGGGATTCAGCTGGTTCTCACCAGTTCGGTAGAACTGATAGCTAATTTTTTGTTGACTTCGGCAAACTAGCTAATGCCCTAGCCCAGGGGTAGGCAACCTTGGCTCTTTTATGACTCGTGGACTTCAATTCCCAGAATTCCTGAGCCAGCATGGCTCAGCTTGGAAACCTCTCCCTTTCCCCTCAGCATGGCTGGCTCAGGAATTCTGGGAGTTGAAGTCCATGTGTCATAAAAGAGCCAAGGTTGCCAACCCCTGGCCTAGGCCTAGGCCTCTTTATGACTCATGGACTTCAACTCCCAGAAGTCTTGAGCCAGCATGGCTCAGCTTGGAAACCTTTCCCTTTCCCCTCAGCATGGCTGGCTCAGGAATTCTGGGAGTTGAAGTCCACGAGTCATAAAAGAGCCGAGGTTGCCTACCCCTGCGCCTAGCTCTTTTTCACAAGGCCCAGAAAGGCCCCCCAGAACTGCTTGGATGCCACTTCTGGAAGTCTGTTCTGAGCCGTGGAGGCCTCTTTATTTTTAAGTGGGATTAAAAAAAAAAGACATAAGACCTCCTCACCAGCGATCAACACCCAGATAAATGGAGATCAACTGCAAGATTAACACATTAGACCCACCACCAACCTCTCAAAAATACCCCAATCGAGGGCTTTACCAACCCAGAAAAACAAACAACAGTAAACAACAGCCTAATCAGGGAACCACCAAGAAGAAAACAACAGTCCACCAAGATTAATAGGGCAAGCTATTGTATATAAACCCCACTCTCTTCTAGCATTGATGATATTATCTAGTTTGGGTCATGAAACGTCTGCAAGAAAACAAGCAAGCTCAGAGAGCACCAAGGTCCCCACAATCCTTTTCTTCTTCTTCCTCCTCCTCCTCCTTTTTCTTCCTTCTTCTTTCTTCTCCTGCTTTCTTCCTCTTTTTATTGCAACCGATGAAGCTTCCTGGCTGAGAAACAAAATTATCTTCTTCTTCTTCTTCTTCTTCTTCTTCTTCTTCTTCTTCTTCTTCTTCTTCTTCTTCTTCTTCTTCTTCTTCTTCTTCTTCTTCTTCTTCTTCTTCTTCTTCTTCTTCTTCTTCTTCTTCTTCTTCTTCTTCTTCTTCTTCTTCTTCTCCTCCTCCTCCTCCTCCTCCTCCTCCTCCTCCTCCTCCTCCTCCTCCTTTCCAGAAACCCAATTCCATTCAGCATTGATGATGTTACCTAGTTGAATAATGATATATCTGCAAGAAAACAAGCAAGCTCAGAGAGCAGTAAGGAGCCCACAGTTCTCCTCCTCCTCTTCCTCTTCCTCTTCCTCCTCCTCCTCCCCTTCTCCTCCTCCCCTTCCCATCCTCCTCCTCCTCCTCTTATTCCTCCCTGCAAGCCCCACTCCTTACTAGCAATGATGATGTTATCTAGTTGAATAATGAAATATCTGCAAGAAAACAAGCAAGCTCAGAGAGCACCAAGGACCCCACAGTTCAACCCGGAGTTTCAAATATCCTTTTCTATCAGAATCATCCCAGCTGTGTGGGAAAGCATTTCCTTTCTCCAGTTTGTTATAATCTAGATCTGATCTCCTTTTGAAGTCTAATCCCAGCTTTTGATTCTATTCTTCTCTGGCCTAATGGCTTAATCGGACAATGCCTTTTAGCCACCTTTGAAGCGTGCGTTTTAGAACGACAGATTAAAATGGTCGAAAATTAATCGAATAATCATATTAGGCCCCCTTTGGCAATCATTCCATAATCCTTTCTTCTTCTTCCTAAGGTTTTATCCAGCTTTTTAAGATCACAAAGCACGAAGCAGTGACCTCTTACTGGTTTTCTGATTGCTAAGTGCTAATTGGATTCTATCTCTTAATCGAAAAGCAGTATTCGGAGGTGCACTGAATGTATCCACATGAGAGATTTTTCTCTATTATGGATAAGGTGCAGTACTTTATTTATTTGTGAGAATTCAGATAACATCGGCCCGCGATTGCATTCACGTATTTCACCTCCTAATTTCCCCTGCCTTTCTTCAAATAATAGTTCCCTTCACTCTCTTTTATCTTAACAGAACAGCGGAGTTGGAAGGGCCCTTGGAGGTCTTCCAGTCCAACCTCATTTCAAATAAATGGCTGCCCAGTCTCTTCTTGAAAACCTCCAGTGTTGGAGCATCCACAACATTGGGAAGTGAGCTATTCCACTGGTTAATTCTTCTCACTGTCAGGAAATTTATCCTTAGTTCTAGGTTGCTTCTCTCTTTGATAAGCTTTCCACCATTACATTTTTGTCCTGATCTCTGGTACATTGGAGAAGAATAGAAAATGGAATAGAATAGAATAGAATAGAATAGAATAGAATAGAATAGAATAGAATAGAATAGAAAATATGGAATAGAATAGAAAATATGGGATAGAATAGAATAGAAAATATGGGATAGAATAGAACAGAACAGAATAGAATAGAATAGAATAGAATAGAATAGAGTAATAATAATAATAATAATAATATATGTGGGTTTATGCATAATCTGTATTTGTTTATTTAATTATTTTTGTCATATTTATGTATGTATTGGAGGTGGTGACCCTTTGAGAGCTGTATGCAGTGAAATTTCATTGTAATGTATGCGATTAGTGTATATTCAAAGTGACAATAAAGTTATTATTCTATTATTCTATAGAATAGAATAGAGTAGAATAGAATAGAATAGAATAGAATAGAATAGAGAAGAGAAGAGAAGAGAAGAGAAGAGAAGAGAAGATGGAACAGAATTAGAACAGAACAGAACAGAATAGAATAGCTGGAAGGGATCTTGGAGGTCATCTAGTCCAACCCTGCACCCAAGCAGGAGACCCTACATCATTTCTGACCAATGGCAGTCCAGACTCTTCTTGAAAGCTTCCAGCAATGAACTTCTGAAGGCAACTCCTGTTCCATCGGTTGATTGTTCTCACTGTCAAGAAATTTCTCCTTATTTTGAGGTTGAATCTCTCCTTGATCAGTTTATATCCGTTATTCCTTGTCCAGCCTTCAGGCCCTTTGGAAAATAGGTTGACCCCCTTCCTCTCTGTGACAGCCCTCAAATATTGGAGCACTGCTATCATGTCCCCCCTTTCTTTCTCTTCATGAAACTAGACATACCCAATTCCAGCAACCGTTCCTTATCTGTTTTAGCCTTCAGTCCCCTGATCATCTTTGTTGCTCTTCTCTGCACTTTTTCTAGAGTCTCAGCATCTGTTTTATAATGTAGTGACCAAAACTGGTTGCACTATTCTAGGAAGAGAATAAATTAATCCCCTCTTCTCTGTGATAACCCCTCAAATAATGGAAGACTGCTATCATGTCCTTCCTAATCCTTCTCTTCGATAGGCTAGACCAGGGGTAGGCAACCTTGGCTTTTTATGACTGGTGGACTTCAACTCCCAGAATTCCTGAGCCAGCCACGCTGAGGGGAAAGGGAGAGGTTTCCAAGCTGAGCCATGCTGGCTCAGGAATTCTGGGAGTTGAAGTCCACGAGTCATAAAAGAGCCAAGGTTGCCTACCTCTGGCCTAGGCTGCTTTATGACTCGTGGACTTCAACTCCCAGAATTCCTGAGCCGGCATGGCTCAGCTTGGAAACCTCTCCCTTTCCCCTCAGCATGGCTGGCTCAGGAATTCTGGGAGTTGAAGTCCATGAGTCATAAAAGAGCCAAGGTTGCCTATCCCTGGGCTAGACATACTCAACTCCCTCAACTGTTTATCATTCAGTTCAGCTTGTTGCACAGTTTCCAGAATCTCAATATCCTTTTTTTTTTTTTGTATCATGGTGACCAGAACTGGACTTTAATGCAACAGGACTTTCCTTTTGGGAAATCCACCCAGGAGTTTGCTGCACATCTCAGAAAAAGAACGGCCTTTATACCACAAATGAAAACCAAATCCCACTTTTCTGTCTGGCTCAAAATATCAAGGCTTTATCACAAATCATTTTTTACATCTAACAGGCTTTATTGAATGTTTAAAGTCTTTTTTTTTCTTACCTGGGAGTGACCTTTTGGCATTTTGCAAACTTTGGTGCCTGTTGTGTGCAGCCTCATTGCCCTTAAAAAAATCTATAATAAATGCCTGCCAGATATTGCTGTAATAAGATAACATATTATCCCTAGTACCAGGATCAATCAAACCCAAGTAGCTGGGATTCAATAGATCTTGTCTAAAGGATGTGAAATGTATTGAATAAATTAAGGAGAACTTTGCAGAAAGCAGGTAACATAAATTAGATGCACTAACTGTTAGGATTTCATGAACTGGATAATGCTTCTGAGAGAATGCAAGAAGCTGGCTGGTGTTTAAGAACAGAGAGACAGATAGAGGGATAATGCATTGTCCGCATGGGGAACTATACCCGTAATTTGTCTTCAAACAGGACAGGAGGTGCACGCTTTCCAGGTTATGGAAATAAGTTTCAAAGAAGGCTTAGGGATTTAGCACAGTATAAGAAGATGTGGTGTATTTTCTCAGCCAATATATAGGAAGCCTTGGGGAGCATTCATTTATTCACATCCTGAGGGCAACGTAGGCAGAGAAGATGCAGTACGGACACCACCTCTGTTGCTTCTGGCTACCTGAAAACATTTCACAGACCGTACAGGGGGTAGGAGTTCTAGCTAGAAATAAATCATTATTAGAAATTCTTGAATAGGGTATGGCGTGCAGGTATATCAAAAACATGGGCCTCCATATATGTAAGCAGATCGTTGATCTGCATTTCATTAAACTTGATTCCCTTCTAACTGGATTGGGATGGAAGGACAGTTGTGCACACCCATCACCGTTCTTGGCCTCTACCTGCTCAGATGATAATATGCATCATTTGATGGATTTATTATGGGCCATTGACTCTGTGTCTGGCAATTAATAACATTGATAAAGAGCAGAGCATATTATCTCTTAGTAGCATAGATAACTCTTCGGGTCGGGTTCCTTGGTGCTCTCTGAGCTTGAGTGTTTTATTGCAGATGTTTCATTACCCAACTAAGTAACATCATCAGTGCTAGCAGGGAGTCAGATTGGAGGAGGAGAAGGAGGAGGGGAAGGGGGGGGAGGAGGAGGAGATGATGATGATGATCCTTGGTTCTTCCTGAGCTTGGTTGCTTTCTTGTAGATGTTTCATTACTCAACTAGGTAGCATCATCAGTGCTAGAAGGGAGTCAGATTGGAGGAGGAGAAGGAGGAGGGGGGAGGGGGAGGAGGAGAAGGAGGAGGGGGAGGGGGAGGAGGAGGAGATGGTGATGATGATGATGATGATGATCCTTGGTTCTTCCTGAGCTTGGTTGCTTTCTTGTAAATGTTTCATTACTCAACTAGGTAGCATCATCAGTGCTAGCAGGGAGTCAGATTGGAGGAGGAGAAGAAGGAGGGGGAGGAGGAGGAGGAGATGGTGATGATGATGATGATGATCCTTGGTTCTTCCTGAGCTTGGTTGCTTTCTTGTAAATGTTTCATTACTCAACTAGGTAGCATCATCAGTGCTAGAAGGGAGTAGGGTTTGCTCTATGTTTATATACTACTGACTTGCCCCATCCATGTTGGTGGGAGTATTCTTAGTGGTTCCTTGATTGGTGCTTGTTTGTCTGTGTTGGTAGTTCCTTGACTGAGATATTGTTTACTGAATGTTGCTCTAGTATTAATGTTCCTGGTGCCTGTCAGTCAAAACCAGTAGGATCCACAACATAGCATCCTTGCCTAACCAGATGGGATGGTACATTGTAATTTGAGTGAGATGGTCTCAGGCCATGAAGGACTTTAAAGGTAATAACTAACAGCTTAAATTGGGCCCAATGCAGTACATGTAGTACATGTACAGTACAAGTAGAACATGAGGACCCCCACACTTCTCACACTGATACATTTTCATTCACACATACATACATACATTCATCCATACAGTAATAATAATAACAACAACAACAACAACAACAACAACAATAATAATAATAATAATAATAATAATAATAATAATAATAATAATGTTGGAAGGGACCTTGAAGGTCATCTAGGTCAACCCCCTGCTCAGGCAGGAAACCCTACACCATTTCGGACAAATGGCTGTCCAGTCTTTTCTTAAAAACTTCCAGTGTTGGAGCATTTACTGCTTCTGGAGGCAGGCTATTCCACTGGTTAATTGTTCTCATTGTCAGGAAGTTTCTCCTTAGTTCTAGGTTGCTTCTCTCCTTGATTAGTTTCCACCTGTTGTTTCTTGTCCTGCCTTCAGGCGCTTTGGAAAATAGCTTGATTCCCTCTTCTTTATGGCAGCCCCTGAGATATTGGAATACTGCTATCATGTCCCCCCTTGTCCTTCTCTTCGTTAAACTAGACATACCCAATTCTAGCAACCGTTCCTTATATATTTTAGCCTCCAGTCCCCTAATCATCTTTGTTCCTCTTCTCTGCACTCTTTCTAGAGTCTCAACATCTTTTTTACATCGTGGTGACCAAAACTGGATGCAGTATTCCAAGTGTGGCCTTACTAAGGCATTGTAGAGTGGTATATACAGTATATATGGATATAAAAATTCCCTTCTCAGCCTTATGGGTAGTCTGTATATTTCTCAATCTTAGGTCTTCTACCAGTGACTGGGAGTTTGACGGTTCTGTGCAGGATCTCAGTTGTTCCTGGCACTGCACTTTTCTGGGCTGAGAGATCTGATTTTGTTCCTGGGATCTGCAGGATCCCCTCTCCAAGCTCTCCAAGAGTCACAGCTCCAAGTCTTCCTTCCACCACCGGGACCACTTTGGCCTAACCTTTCCACATCCTGTCCAGTTTCTCCTTCAGGCCCTGGTTCTTCTCCAGCTTTTCATGCTCCTTCTTCCTGAAGTTGCTGTCACTTGGCAGTACTACTTATATCACCATCACTATCTTCTGGTCCTTGTCTACTACCACAATGCCAGGTTGACTGATCATTGTTAGTCAGTCTGTTGAGCTATGTATATAATCCTTGTTGGGATGTGGGGAGTGGGGAAAGCATATTCAGACTTGCAAGATTCTGTTACAATAGGTCTACAATAAAAGTAATGCTAGTTATTATGGGAAGTCACCTCCCTCCCAGAGGAAGAAATATTTTTGGAAAGGCAGAATATATTTCCCTAAAGGGGAAATTTAAAAGGCAGAATATATTCCTCTAAAGATTTTAAAAGCAGAAACTAAACACCCTCCCCCCAAGTCTCTCTGTCCCAAACAGAAACCAAGTCTGTAGAATTGCAGATGTGATAATCTTGTCAGAAAGACTGGAGTCAGGAAACTGGGATTAGGAAGAAAGATCCCTAGAATTAACACCCCTCTCACCAAAAATCTAAGAGTCATCAGCCACAGCCCCGGGGGAGCAGGATATGACCTTTGGGACATAATAGGATTAACCCACCAACATCAGAATACCAGAAAGGCACACTCAGACTCAGGTCAAAGTTCCTGCCACAGGAACAACTCCAAACAAAAGGCTCAGAGGGTATAAAAACCCACTCCCTACATGTGCTCTCTCTTTTCTTCCAGAGCCATCTTTCTGTCTGGCTCTCCTCTTCAATAAACTGCAACCTTCTTTCTAAAGCAATCGCCATGTTGTTTATTCCCAGCTTGGACTGAACCATGATGAAGACTTTTCTTTCAACATTATTGAATGACTTTGGTTTCTAAAGCTGGACTACCTTCAAGGGCGGTTAGTTCTTCATTGTGTTGCCTTTGTGTCTTGTCAAGAAACTCCAAGTGAATAAAATATCACTCTTCACAGCCAGTTATATAGAAGAAATAAAGTGGCTACATTAAAACTCTGCTAAAAGATTCTGGGTTTGTTCACCAGAAGGTTGACAGTTCGAGGGGGATACCATGGCCTAGTGGTTAAGACACTGGGGTTGTTGACCAGTAGCTGGCAGTTTGAGACCCAAGTATCAGTGACAGGATGACCCCCCTCTGTCCTTGCCCCAGCTCCTGCCAACCTCACAGTTCAAAAGTATATGTCAACCAGTGTCTCAGGCAGAAAGTAGAGGAGCACAAGGCTCACTATGGTTAAGATGTTGGGTTGGAGGTTATAAAGCTTGCATTTGAGAGTTGAGTGATGCCATGGGGCAGGGTTGAGCTCCTGCTCCAGTTCCTGACGGGGACATGAAAGGAAACCACAACTGGACATCCTCCAGGCAACGGTGATGTCACTGGTTAATCCTTTCAACTTGGAAGTGCCTAAGTGCTATGCTAGGCGGCAAATAGATAAATAGGTACCACTTTGGTGAGAAGGTAATAGTGTTCCATGCACCTCGGCCAATAACGAGATTCAGCCAGTTTGCACTGGTTCGGCAGAACCGGTATCTAATTTTTTGTTGAGGTCGGCGAACTGACTGAATCTCATCATTGGTGGCCACTGAAGATCTAGCCCTTTTTTGCAAGGCCCAGAATGGCCTGCCGGAAGTGCATGGATGCTGCTTCCGGAAGTCTGTTCTGGGCCTCGGAGGCCAGAGGGAAGCCTCCCAGGCCCAGAACGGCCTGCCAGAAGTGCATGGAGCTGCTTCTGGAAGTCTGTTCTGGGCCTTAGAGGTCAGGGCGAGGCCTCCCAGGCCCTGAATGGCCTGCCAGAAGTGTGTGGATGCTGCTTCCGGACGTCTATTCTGGGCCTCGCAGGCCCAGGCCCAGAATGGACGTCCGGAAGCAGCATCCACACAGAGAACCGTTAGTTCACATATTTGAATCCCACCATTGACCTCAGCATATAGTTATGCTGGCCATATGACCACGGAAGTGTCTTCAGACACTATTAGCTCCCTCAGCAAGGACCCAGACATGAGCATACACCCCCCCCCCTAGAATTGGCCATGTCTGGACAGGGAAAACCTTTACCTTTATTTTAAAATCATTTCACAGGGTGTATTATCTCAAGGACAAAAGGAGATGAATGTTGTATCTTTCTTCTCTTGAACAGTTTGCAGGCTTTATGAATTCCTGGGTTTTTATGTTTCCATTAAGCAATTCTCAGCCCTCCACCCTACGATTTGGCCTATTGATGCTACTACATAAAAAATCATGTCTTTGAAAAATTGTCTCTTTCCCCAGGAGAAGTAGGTAAAAACGAGCCACCCATTTGCTCTCTGCAAAATGGGGGGTGGAGAACTTCAAAAAACTATTTGCACCCCAATCAGGAAAAAAAATAGATTCCTTTGCCTTTGAACTTTATCTATTTAATTTTTTTAATAATAATAAAAAAAATCCCTGGTAAATAAATCAAAACTCAGTTATCCTTTGAACAGTTGCTTGTGGCTGAATTTTGTAAGGTAGTTTGGTTTTTTAAAAAAAACAAAAAAAGAAAAGAAAAAACAAGCCACCACACCACACAAGGAACAATTCTGTGCAAAAATGCATATATTCATGAATCAAAGTCAGTTGTATAATGGAAAATAATTTGCACAAAAAGGTACTTTGGAGGAAATTGCA
The DNA here is from genome assembly GCA_024509115.1 of Crotalus helleri. Lineage (NCBI taxonomy): Eukaryota > Metazoa > Chordata > Lepidosauria > Squamata > Viperidae > Crotalus > Crotalus helleri. Next base: position 622,793 of record JAKSXO010000068.1, on the reverse strand, counting down.
GGCCACAATGCCGATTTGGAAAAACGTGCCCTAAAATGCAAATTGTATACATGCTTACGTGAATTTCTTTAAAAAAAAATATATAAAATGTTGGGAATGAGATGAACTGAATTGGTAAATGGAGGAATAGGAACGTGGCTGATTCAAGACAATGGAATGTGCTGTCTTATGTTCTGACCACAATGAAGAAATAAAGCGGATCAATTTTTCATAACCCAAAGAATAAACTGGAAGGAAAATTGTCCTGTCAGTAAAATAATTTGCAAAGAAGGGGAAAAAGAAAGAAAGAAAGAAAATAATGCACAATTGTACAGAATTGTATTGATGGTGTAGAGTATCCTTCCCCCCCACCCCAGATTAAATTTATTAAAATTAAATTAGTATAGCTGTATCTTCAGGACAAAATCTTTTAAAGAAACCGTTTACATTTATTAAATTTGTTTGCCTCCATTGCACCACAAGAGGATTCTGGGTGAATAAAACAATACTAAAAGTTGTATGATATGCAGATGATACCACTCTAATGGCAGATAGTGAAGAGGAACTAAAGAGCCTCTTGATGCAGGTGAAGAAGGAGAGTGCAAAAGTTGGCTTGAAACTCAACATTAAAAAAAACAAGATCGTGGCATCCAGCCCTCTCAATTCCTGGCAAATAGATGGGGAAGAAACGGAGGTAGTGACAGATTTTATCTTCCTGGGCTCCAAGATCACCACAGATGGGGACTGCAGCCAAGAAATTAAAAGATGCTTGCTCCTGGGGAGGAAAGCTATGGCAAATTTAGATAGCATACTAAAAAGCAGAGACATCACCCTGCCAACAAAAGTGTGTATAGTCAAGGCCATGGTTTTCCCAGTTGCAATGTATGGCTGTGAAAGTTGGACCATAAGAAAGGCTGAGCGCAAAAGAATTGAGGCTTTTGAACTATGGCGCTGAAGAAGACTCCTGCGAGTCACCTGGACTGCAAGGCGATCAAACCGGTCAGTCCTAGAGGAGATCAACCCTGACTGCTCTTTAGAAGGCCAGATCCTGAAGTTGAAACTCAATTACTTTGGCCACCTAATGAGAAGGAAGGACTCACTGGAGAAGAGCCTGATGCTGGGAAAGATCAAGGGCAAGAAAAGAAGGGGACGACAGAGAATGAGGTAGCTGGATGGAGTCACTGAAGCAGTAGTCATGAGCTTCAATGGACTCCAGAAGATGGTAGAGGCCCTGAAGGCCTGGAGGAATGTTGTCCATGGGGTCACAATGGACACAACGTCCCAACTAATAACAACAAAAGTTGTATACAATAAGAATAAGACCTATAACATTACAAATTACCAGCTATAACGAAAAGAAACAGTTATGGTGTCCTTGACAGTTCAAAGACCTTGTTACTCATAAAACTTGTCCTGCCCTGCTTTAAAATGATTGGGATTCTAACATGGTCAAAATTGCCTTTGCAAAGATTTCCTAACTCTAAGATTAATGGCAAACTTGAACAACTGTACATCATATGGGAAAAATTTATCTTACTTCTAAGAAAATCACCAATGTCTCTCTCCTGGACCAAGGAAATCACAAATGTGAACATTTTAATTTTTTTAAAAGATGTGTAAATGGGCAGTAGTGTCATTGATCAGAAAGGAAACTTGGATGGAGATATGGCTCAGACAAAATTGAATGTATAGAGATAGCCAGAATTTCTCCCTTGGAACAATATTCCTTCACATGATGTTTTGCACTTGATATTTCATTCTTCCTGGGAAATACGGATCAAGAATAGAAGCAGGCAATCTACTTTTTCTGAGACATGTGTGGTCTCCAGCTTCTTTGGGGCCCTTAAAATTTGAAGACAGTTCTTTTGCATTGGAGATAAGAAGAGGTTTGAAGGGAAAGCTTTCAATTGGCTTAAGGCAAATAATAATAAAAATATGGAACAGCTTTCAAGCTGTGACGATATCTTTAACATCATCAAATATCCAAAGCTGCCTGTCCCAAGTCTTTGGGGAGGACTCAGTAGGTGGATAAAATGCCAAATCCAGTCTTAATATCTGGCTGACTAGGCAACAAAGCATAATAGCAGTAGAAGGAAGGAAGGACTAACAATAGCGCTTAGACTTATATACCACTCCAAAGAGCTCTACAGTCCTCTCTAAGCAGTTTACAGAGTCAGTATGTTGACCCCAACCATCTGGGTCCTCATTTTACCGACCTCGGAAGGATGGAAGGCTGAATCAAACTTGAGTTGGTCAGGATCCAAGTTCTGGGACTGGGCAGAGTTGACCTGCAGTACTGCATTCTATCCTCTGTGCCACCACAGCTAGGAAGGAAGGAAGGGAGGGAGGGAGGAAGGAAGGAAGGATTAACAATAGACTTATATACCACTTCACAGTGCTCTACAGCCCTCTCTAAGCAGTTTACAGTCAGCATGTTGACCCCAACAATCTGGGTCCTCATTTTACTGACCTTGGAAGGATGGAAGGCTGAGTCAACCTTGAGCTGGTGAGAATCGAACTACCAACTGCTGACAGCCGGCATTCAGCAGAAGTAGCCTGCAGTACTGCATTTTAACCACTGTGCCATTATGGCTCATAATAATAACAATAACAACAACAACAACAACAACAACAACAACAACAATAATAATAATAATAATAATAATAATAATAATAATAATAATAATAATAATACCCACCCCTGTCTATAAGACAGACAAAATGTCTGGATAGTGGACGAGGCAGTACCTGGAGACAGCAGAAGAGAAGAGAAAAAAACTGGAGAAGATCACAAAGGCAAAGAACTGCAAGTCGAAGTAGAAGAACAGTGGCAAAAGAAAGCAAAGGTAGTATCAATAGTAATAGTCACCTTGGATTCAACCCCAAAACATCTGGAGACCATTTGAACTCCATCGGCATTGACAATTTCACCATCAGTCAATTGCCAAAGGCAGCTTGACTCAGAAGAGTTTGCATACTGCAACGAAACTTGCAACATATCAAAAATCCACATCTGCCTATCCCCGGTCCTTGAGAAGGACTTGATAGGGGGGTAAACATGTCCAAATCCAATTTGAACATCTGGTTGACTATGCAACCAACCATAAAGATAATAATCAAGGAGAGAACCAAGCTAGAACTAAGGAGAAATTTCCTGGCAGTTAGAACAAATAATCAGTAGAACAACTTGCCTCCAGAAATTGTGGGTGCTCCAACATTTGTCTGAAATGGCATAGGATCTCTTGCTTGAGCAGGGGGTTGGACTAGAAGACCTCCAAGATCCCCTCCAACTCTGTTATTCTGTTAATTTATAGATTCCTAACCCTGCATCCTCTCCTGCATCCCAAAAAAGAGAATTTGAAAATGACTTCACCTTTCACCCAGTGGTGGGATTCAGCCAGTTCGCACCACTTTGGCAGAACCGGTAGCTAATTTTTTGTTGACCAGGCCCAGAATGGACTTCCAGAAACAGTATCCACACAGTGAACCGGTTGTTCACCTATTTGAATCCCACCACTGCCTTTGCCTAACGTGGCAGCATCATTGCTAAAGCCCTTGCAGGTGTCAACACAGCAGAATGTTACGCTGTAGCCCCCCCAGCACAAAAATTCTATCCCTTGTGGCCTCCCCCTCAGACAATTTCCCCAATTGTTGCAATTTAAAACTGTATGTGAATTCTGTGCTTTTGGAAACCAGTACGTTCATACTAAGTGAATCAATGACCCCTTTTTTCTTAGGTGATTATTTGGTCAAGGGACCAGCATGAAGGAGGTTAGTTTGAGGGCCTCTGAAGGTCATTAGTTGACTTCCTTGTGCAATTGATTGGCCATTGCTGGATTAGATGGGACAGGGGTTTCATACAATAGCACACTGCTTAAGTTCCGACACTTATGGTCTAAAGGAAAAAGATCTTTTCCTCAACTCTCCTGGCTGCTTTTTAGATTAATATTTATTTTATATGTTGTATTTTTTTAAAAAGGAGTGTAGCAGTTGCAAGCTGAATCAATGGACATACGTCATGTCGTTTCTCTTTCACTGAAAAATCAACATCGGTGGTGAGATGTTTGTAGCAAAGAATTTAAAGTTTGGGTGTTGAGTTTTAATGTGGTGGAAAGCTGGGAAAGCCAAGGGAAATCACCAACACAATTACAAAATGAAAATTAGAATATTTCAGACATGTGATGGGACACCCAGAGAAATACGGCATACTCCATTTAATCCTGCAGGGAAAGATGGAAGGCAAATGAGGTCCAGCAGAAGAAGAACATCGTGGCTTCAAAATCTAAGGGCCTGGTTTGGACAAAACTCAGCAGCACTTTTTCGTGCGGCTGCTGATAAAAACAGGATCGCCAACATGATCTCCAACGTCTGATAATGGATATGGCCCAAGAAGAAGAAGAAGATTAGCTTAGGGATTGATCCAAATTTCCACCTGCATTTAAAAGACAAAGAACACTCTTTTGAAGATAACAAAGTCCACATTTTGGACACAGAGGACCGCTGGTTTGAAAGAGGAGTCCAAGAGGCCATCTAGGTCAAAATTGAACAGCTTTCTCTCAACAGAGGGGGAGGGATATGACAGCCTCCATCTCCAGTCTACAACACAGTCCTTTCAGCAGTTCCAAGAAGACTCCACAGCCATTTGCACCACTCTGGTGACCCTGAGGACACAGGTCAATCTCCAAATGGCCTCAACGACTCTCTAAAAGAATGCAAATGACCAGCAGTCTGCAAGGAATATAAATCCTTCCATTTCCTCACCATCCAGTCAGAGCTGAAGAAGCTTCTTGGATGAGAAGTGAAATGTCTTTAAGGAAAAACAAGAATGTCTAGTTGTCTCTTGAAAAAAGCACCTTTGGGACAACTGACAACTGGATGACTGAGAATCTCCATAGACGTTTGGTCTAAGTGGTTAAGGCATAAAGCCAGAAACCAGAAGACTATGAGTTCAGGTACCATCTTAGATATGAAAGCCAACTAGGTGACTTTGGCCAAACACCAGGAGACTGTGAGTTTTAGTCCTGCCTTTGGCATGAAAGTCAGCTGGGTGACTTTGGGCCAATCACCAGGAGACCATGAGTTCTAGTCCCACCTTAGACATGAATGCCAACTAGGTGACTTTGGCCAAACACCTGGAGACTATGAGTTCTAGTCCTGCCTTTGGCATGAAAGTCAGCTGGGTGACTTTGGGCCAATCACCAGGAGACCGTGAGTTCTAGTCCCACCTTAGACATGAATGCCAACTAGGTGACTTTGGCCAAACACCTGGAGACTGTGAGTTCTAGTCCTGCCTTAGGCATGAAAGTCAACTGGGTGACTTTGGGCCAATCAGCAGAACACTGAAGTTCCAGTCCAGCTGTAGGCAAAAAAAATACTAGGTAGGCGACTTTATGCCAATCACCAGGAGATGCGAGTTCTAGTCCTGCCTTGGCCATGAAAACCAGCTGGTAGACTTTGAGGCAGTCACTCTCTCTCTCAGCCTAACTCATCTCACAGTGTTCTTAGCATGAGGAAAAATAAGAGGAGGAAGACGTGTTGAATCTATTTGCCACCTTGAATTATCTGTAAAATGGGATACAAACCAATGTCTCAATAAAAGAAATTGCCCCAAACAAAACAGGATTATGTTTGCTAACTAAAATCCATAGAAAAGACCCTTTTGAAGATACCCATCAAAAATTTTATCTGGTGTGCAAATTTATTGGTGGTTCTGCTGAAGAGTACAAAATATTCTTTGCTCCACATTGCATGTTCCCTTTATTCTCTTTCATTTCCTCTAGGAAATTGATCAAATATGCCTCTCTTTTATTAGTTTCTTAATTGTTCAATATCGGGATGTCTGCTTGCTCATTTCAGTTTGTTTCTGTTTCTCACTTTTTATGGTTTGTTTTTCTTCTTCCAATTTGGTTAGCTATCTCGATTGCTCACTGAAGTATGGGAAGGTTGGGCATAAAATAAATCAAGCACCTCTAGACGCATGTATATAAAAATACTTGTTTTGTGGTGTTCCTAAAAATGTTCAGAGCAAACTATTGATCGTGAAGCAAAAGTTTACAACTGGAATCTTTTTCAGCCTCCCTTTGAAGTCCATTAAATAAAATGGAAGTGGTCCACAAAAGAGAGAATCAGCAAGGATCCATTTGAATGTCCTCATCAGACTTAGATGGCATCTAACACCTAACAGTCTCTCTCCCTTTAACACATGGAGAGACCACACATATATGTTGTACACCTCCCTTTCTGGGCTGCAGCTGCCAAAAAAGCCAACACAGTGCTAGGCTGCATTAACAGAAGGATAAAATCAGGATCATGTGAAGTGTTAATATTACTTTACAATGCCTTGGTAGGGCCACACTTGGAATACGGCATCCAGTTTTGGTCATCATGGTGTAAAAAAGATGTTGAGACTCTATAAAGAGTGCAGAGAAGAACAACAAAGATGATCAGGGGACTGAAGGCTAAAACATATGAAAAACAGTTGCTGGAATTGGGTATGTCTAGTTTAATGAAGAGAAGGACCAGGGGTGACATGATAGCAGTCTTCCAGTAATTCAGGGGCTGCCCCAAAGAAGAGGAAGTCAAGCTATTTTCCAAAGCATCTGAAGGCAGGACAAGAAGCAATGGAGTGAAACTAATCAAGGAGAGAAGCTATCTGGAACTAAGGAGAAATTTCCTGACAGTTAGAACAATTAACCAGTGGAACAACCTGCCTCCAGAAGTGGTGAATGCTCCAACACTGGAAGTTTTTAAGAAGAGACTGGACAGCCATTTGTCTGAAATGGAATAGGGTTTCCTGTGTAAGCAGGGGGTTGGACTAGATGACCTCCAAGGTCCCTTCCAGCTTCTATTCTATTCTATTCTATTCTATTCTATTCTATTCTATTCTATTCTACTCTACTCTACTCTGCCCTACTCTACCCCACTCCACTCCACTCCACTCCATTCCATTCCATTCCATTCCATTCCATTCCATTCCATTCCATTCCATATTTTCTATTCTATTCTATTCTATTCTATTCTATTCTATTCTATTCTATTCTATTCTATTCTATTCTATTCTATTCTATTCCATTCCATATTTTCTATTCTATTCTATTCTATTCTATTCTATTCTATTCTATTCTATTCTATTCTATTCCACTCCACTCCGTTCTGTTCTGTTCCGTTCTGTTCCGTTCTGTTCCGTTCCGTTCTGTTCCATTCAACTCCACTCCACTCCACTCCGTTCCGTTCCGTTCTCCTCCGTTCCATTCCACTCCACTCCACTCCACTTCGCTCCACTCCATTCCATTCCATTCCATTCCATTCCATTCTATTCTATTCTAGATTGAAAATTTTGCTTTATATCGAAATCTCGCGCAAAAATGCCAGATTTTTGCATCCTTTGAAAATCTCTCAAGATTTCTGATGTTATTTCTTCATCCGTTGTGCATAGATAAAAGGCAGAGTCTGACAGGGATGTTATACAAGTTCAACACATCAAAAACTCTTTTTGACAATTGTGCCTTCTGGAGAGTTATTCAACTTTGTGTAGCAAAAAAAAACCAAAAAACACTTCCATTGTTTTAACAAGCCATTTTGCATTGTTTCATGCAAAAAAAAAAAAAAGTATTTTCACACCCTGTCTAGGAGATGTCTGTGCTAGAATGTCTAATCTTTTGAAGTTTGTCTTTGTTATGCATGACAGCTTTTTTTTCCTTTTTTTAAAAATAGCTATATTGTTTGTTGTTCCTATTCTTTCAGGCTAATCCATTAAATTACATGTCTGAACAATACAAACCTCATTCTATGAGCTGCAAAATTATCAGGATCATGATTTTTTAAAATTACCTTTATTGAATTTCCCCACCTTTTTTTTTTTTGCTTGTAAATATGCATTATTTTTATTGACTTTTAAATCAGCCACGCTATAGAAGATGAACTAGTACAATAAAATGGAAACAGCTACACATATTTAATCAAAGCACATAGAATGATTTTATTTTATTTTTTTAAAGGCGCACTTCTTTATCTGATGTAGACATCCCTATCAGGAACATTTCCAAACAATGTCTAATTTCACGCCCAGGTTACGCTGTCTGTTGAGAAAAAAATGTCTGCCCCCCCCCCTTCTGGTTGTGGGTTAACTTTCTAACAATGTGAAAGCATTGTTTGAAATATTGTACAATTTAAGGGGTGCCTCCTTAAAAAGTCCAGGCCGAGCTCTGCCTGTGATGAGAACATTAAAATTTTCATTTTAATCCAAACTTTAAAATTTAAAAAGAACAGTTGCAGGAATTGGGTATGCCTAGTTTAATGAAGAGAAGGATGAGAGGGGACATGATAGCAGTCTTCCAATATCTCAAGGGCTGCCACAAAGAAGAGGGAGTCAAGCTATTCTCCAAGGCACCTGAAGACAGGACAAGAAGCAACGGATGGAAACTAACCAAGGAGAGAAGCAACCTAGAACTAAGGAGGAATTTCCTGACAGACGGAACAATTAATCCAGGGGTCTTCAAACTTGGCCCTTTTATGACTTGTGGACTTCAACTCCCAGAATTCCTCAGCCAACGTGTCTGGCTGAGGAATTCTGGGAATTGAAGTCCACAAGTCATAAAAGGGTCAAGTTTGAAGACCCCTGGATTAATCAGTGAAAAAACTTGCCTTCAGAAGTTGTGAGTGCCCCATCCCTGGAGGCTTTCAAGAAAAAAACAACTGAACAGCCACTTGTCTGGAATGGTATAGGGCAGGGGTAGGCAACCTCGCCTCTTTTATGACTCATAACTTCAACTCCCAGAATTCCTGAGCCAGCATGGCTCAGCTTGGAAGCCTCTCCCTTTCCCCTCAGCATGACTAGCTCAGGCATTCTGGGAGTTGAAATCCACAAGTCATAAAAGAGCCAAGGTTGCCTACCTCTGGCCTAGGCCTAGGTGGCTTTATGACTCATGGACTTCAACTCCCAGAATTCCTGAGCCAGCATGGGGAACTATGACCCTTCATGACTTGTGGACTTCAACTCCCAGAATTCCTGAGCCAGCATGGGGAACTATGACCCTTCATGACTTGTGGACTTCAACTCCCAGAATTCCTGAGCTAGCATGGCTCAGCTTGGAAACCTCTCCCTTTCCTCTCAGCATGGCTGGCTCAGGAATTCTGGGAGTTGAAGTCCACGAGTCATAAAAGAGCCAAGGTTGCCTAACCCTGGTATAGGGCTTTCTGCCTGAGCAGGGGGGTGGACTAGATGACCTCCAAGGTACTTTCCAACTCTGTTATTCTGCATATTGAAGGCTACCTGTATTCCACTTACGACTCTGCTCTTGCTTCCTTGCTAACAATTTCCCCCCTTCCTAATTTGCCTTCTATAACCTTTTCCTTGATGTTGCTTCATAAACTTTGCTAATAAATACGTTACGAGCCGCTAGCATCCCATAAGTCTGTATAGAAATATGCTTAATCAGATTAGCCATAAAGCTAATGTTTCCCCAGTCTTCAAGATCTGTCTAGATAGTTTTTTTTTCCTTTTATTGCATGCAAAGCAATATTATAAACAGAAAGAAGAGGAAGAAATTGAGAAAAAAATCCTGGGAGCTGAATCTGTTTCTTCGCCTTCTGTAAAAGAGTTTGGTGTAACTACTCAAAGAAAGCATCATTACGACCTGCTCGGAGTCCTTCAATACCTGATGGTAAATGTAATAATGATGATGATGATGATGATGATGGAAGGTACCTTGGATTCATCTAGTCCATTCCGTGCTCAGACAGGAAACCCTATACCATTTCGGACAAATGGCTGCCCAGTCTCTTCTTAAAAACTTCCAGGGTTGGAGCATTCATAGCCTCTGGAGGCAGGCTGTTCCACTGGTTAATTGTTCTAACTGTCAGGAAGTTTCTCCTTAGTTCTAGGTTGCTTCTCTCCTTGATTGGTTTCCATCCGTTGCTTCTTGTCCTGCCTTCAGGCACTTTGGAGAACAGCTTGACTCCTTTTTCTTTGGGGCAGCCCCTGAGATACTGGAAGACTGCTATCATGTCCCCCCTTGTGCTTCTCTTAATTAAACGAGACATACCCAATTCCAGCAGCCGTTCCTTATATGTTTTAGCCTCCAGTCCCACGATCATTTTTTTTTTGCTCTTCTCTGCACTCTTTCTAGAGTCTCAGCATCTTTTTTACATCGTGGTCACCAAAACTGGATGCTGTATTCTAAGTGTGGCTTTACCAAGGCCTTGTAAAGTGGTATTAATACTTCATGTGATCTTGATTCTAATCTCAGAGAACATGTTAAGGTTTTAGGGAGCTTCCTTCATGGACACCTGAAAAGTTTATTTTAGATATTATTTGAGACTAAGCGTTGCTACAGTTCTTGAATAGAAACACGGGGTCACACAAACATGTCAGGATTGACACCATGCACAAAATAAATCCTATTATTTTTTTCAGGCAGGAAACCCTATAACCAATAATCCAACTATCAAAATCCCACCCCCTTTTTCTGTTTGCATCTTGACTGCCATCTTGACTTTTCTGACCTGGTTCTGTTGACATTTAAAAAAAAAACTCAGCAATCAGTCCATTCAGAGCTTTTCTCTTTTCTCTTTTTTTCTTTGCTTCCTCCAATTTCCTCTTATCTTTTCATCAGCTTGTCTAATTAGAACATAGAATAGAATTGGAAGGGATCTTGGAGGTTGAATAGTAATGCGATGTCACTTGGCAGAATTGCCTTGATTCAAAACACAATTCCTGGAATGAATAGAATAGAATAGAATAGAATAGAATAGAATAGAATAGAATAGAATAGAATAGAATAGAATAGAATAGAATAGAATAGAATAGAATAGAATAGAATAGAATAAGATGGGGTGGGATGGGATGGGATGGGATGGAGTAGAGTAGAGTAAAGTAGACTAGAGTAGAGTGAATGGAATGGAGTGGAATGTAAGGGAAGGGAAGGGAAGGGAAGGGAAGAGACGAGAAGAGAAGAGAAGAGAAGAGACGAGAAGAGAAGAGAAGAGAAGAGAAGAGAAGAGAAGAGAAGAGACCTTGGAGGTCTTCTAGCCCAGCCCCCTGCTCAAACAGGAGAACCTATACCATCTCAGACCAGTGTAGGTGTAGAACAAAGCTGAGAGAACGGCCAAGGAAAACTGCAGTAAGTGGAGTTCATTTGCTTAGCTAATCTCTTTGAACAGATGGATGAGGCTTCCTATTCTATTCTATTCTATTCTATTCTATTCTAGTCTAGTCTAGTCTAGTCTAGTCTAGTCTAGTCTAGTCTAGTCTAGTCTAGTCTAGTCTAGTCTCTCTGTTCAAATTCATGTTCTACTCTACTCTACTCTACTCTAGTCTATTCTAGTCTCTCTGTTCAAATTCATATTCTACTCTACTCTACTCTACTCTACTCTACTCTACTCTACTCTACTCTACTCTGCTCTGCTCTGCTCTGCTCTGCTCCACTTGGATGAGAAGCAAAATGTCTTCAAGAAAAACCAAAGAAAGTCCAGTTGTCTTTTGAAAAAGCACCTTTGGTATAACCATGACCTGGATGACGAAGAATCTCTCTAGACATTTCCCCTGGATATAAATGCTACCCTAATGAATAATTTCGCCCATTTGAATGAAGATGGTTGCATTTCATATCACTTAGAGCAGTTAGATAGCCAATCACAGATCCCACCTACATGTATTTAGCCCTCCAGAAGCTGTTAGCATTTCCCATTGTTCAATGTGATGGAAAAGAACATTATTAAGCCCCGGGACCAGAGGGCAAGAGTGTTATGTCATTTTAATGAAATGTAAATAGAAATGAAAATGAAGTCCAATTAAATTCTCGCTCCTTCAGGCCAAGGGCAGACCTGGGTCTGAAAAAAAAGTTACATATCTCCGATATTGCAAAGATTTTTATTTTATTTTTTACAACATTTGGCCTTGAACTGCAGTAAATAGAGGAAAGGCAAGGAACAAATGCCTATCTATTTTTTTTTTTTCAGGAATAGTTGAATTCTGAGATTTATAGGCTGGCTTTCCTTCATTCTGTGTGTATATATTATGGATTGCCTAACTGTGAAACGATAGCGCTGTAATAAATGGGAGGTATGATAAAAGGCCATATACCGTTTCACTTGCCATTATGCCACTGTTAGGGAAGAGATAAATCCATAGTAATTGTTGCCATTTTATTGCCTCTCCTTCTCTCTCTGCTGAGTTTAAGCCTAAATTGACACTTGGCAGATTCTATGGTGTGAGTAGAAAAAAAAAGTCAAGATGACAATTGCAAGACAGATTTAAAAAAAGAGAGAGAGGGGCTTCAATTGAAGATTCAGAGGGGACATCTTGACTTTTTTGAACCTGCCTCGTTATGCTCTTTTTTTTTTTTTAAAGTATTTTATTGGTTTTCCATCATTGCAATTTATTTGTGTTTAATAAACAATGTGTTGTCTGGGTTCTTACGATTAAGTTCTTATTCTCTATCCTGCTTTTCCAACCATTGATAAAATAAGTTCCATGTCTGAAAGTATTCTGTTTCTTCTTTCGCTTTGATTCCCAATGTGAGTCTGTCCAATATTTTCTTAATTATCGCTTCTTCCGAGGGTGTTGTCTCATTTTTCCAGGGCTGCATACAATCCTCGCTGCAGTTCATACATGTAATGTTAAATATACATTTTGTTTATCAAACTTTTTCAGGCATTATACCTAGTAGACAAAGCTCAGGTTTAAAGTCTACATGTTTTCCTAACATTATGCTCTTAAGGATTCCCAAGGACAAACTACAGTTTGAGTACAGAGAAGAGCAACAAAGATGATTAGGGGACTGGAGGCTAAAACATATGAGGAACGGTTGCTGGAATTGGGTATGTCTAGTTTAACAAAGAGAAGGACAAGGGATGACAGGATAGCAGTGTTCCAATATCTCAGGGGCTGCCCCAAAGAAGAGGGAGTCAAGCTATTCTCCAAAGCCCCTGAAGGCAGGACAAGAAGCAATGGGTGGAAACTAATCAAGGAGAGAAGCAACCTAGAACGAAGGAGAAACTTCCTGACAGTTAGAACAATTGATCAGTGGAACAACCTGCCTCCAACACCGGAAGTCTTTAAGAAGAGACTGGACAGCCATTTGTCTGAAATGGTATAGGGCAGTGGTTCTCAACCTGTGGGTCGGGACCCCATTTGGGGTCGAATGACCATTTCACGGGGGTCACCAAACCACGCTGTCCGCCATTTTTTTCCCTTTTCCCTAGCTGGCCTACTCCCTCTTATTGGTGGCCACACCCACTTGGGGGTCACCACAACATGGGGAACTGTATTATGGGGTCACGGCATTAGAAAGGTTGAGAACCACTGGTATAGGGTTTCCTGCCTGAGCAGGGGGTTGGACTAGAAGACCTCCAAGGGCCCTTCCAACTTTATAATTAACAACAACAACAACAACAACAACAACAACAATAATAATAATAATAATAATAATAATAATAATAATAATAATAATATAGGAACTGCTTCCATCCTGCGACGATATCTGTAATACCATCAAACATCCACATCTGCCTATCCCAGGTCCTGGGTAAGGACTCGATAGGTAGACAAAAAGGCCAAATCCAGTCTGAACATCTGGATGACTGTGCAATGATCATCATCAATAATAATAATAATAATAATAATAATAATAATAATAATAATAATAATAATTGATCTGCTGAAATGGTACATGGTAATAATTGACCGTCTGATCATTGAATGTACAGGTAATCCTTGATTGACGACCACGATTGCGCCCCCAAATTATGTTGCTCAGTGAGACATTTGTCAAGTGAATTTTGCTCCATTTTACGACCTTTCTTGCCACAGTTGTTAAGTGAATCACTGCAGTTGTGAAGTTAGAAACACTGTTGTTAAGTGAATCCGGCTTGCCCCATTGAGTTTGCTTGTCAGAAGGTGATCCCCGGGGATGCTACAACCGTCATCAACGTGAGTCCCTTGCCAAAGGTCTGAATTTTGATCACGTGACCCTGGGGATGGTGCCACGGTCATAAGTGTGAAAAAGGGTCGTTAAGTCACTTTTCCTTAGTGCTGTTGTAACTTTGAACAGTCGCTAAACGGACAGTTGTCAGTCGAGCACTCCTTGTACTGGTCTCAAAGTAGAACATTGTGTCTTACCATCTGTGCTCTGCATTTATCCACTGAAGCTTTTTTAAAAATAAAATTCTCCTCTTCCATTCTGAAAAGCTGCATTTTTCCATCCTCTGTGGAAGTTACCCAAAAGTATTCTCTCTCTGTTATTTATTGGACCAATATTTAATGCTGAATCATATTTGTTTTTTTTTTAAATAATTTTTATTAAGTACAAAGAAAAAAAAAGGATTAAAAACGCTGAACATGGTAAATCATCTTTGACTGACATCTCAGTCCATATTGTACATTAATTACAAATAATATACCTATATACAACTATACATTTCTAGTCTCTATCTCAGTTTATCTCTTTACTGTGACCTTCATTTTACTTTCCCTCCATCTATAAAATTTATTCCATATTCGATAAAATTCTGTTTCTTCCTGATTTTTTAATCTTTTAGTTATTCTATCTAGTTCTGCGCAATACATAATTTTCTTTATTAGTGCTTCCCCACTCGGTACTTCCATTGCTTTCTACTTTTGAGCAAATAATATCCTTCCTGCTGTGACCACATGGATAATTAAATATGTGTCCTCTTTATTTACATTTTTCTCTAGTATTCCTAATAGTAGTGTCTCTGTTGGAGTGCCTACAATTTTTGGTGGCAAGCTGTTCCACTGGTTAATTGTCCTCACTATTAGGAAGTTTCTCCTTAATTCCAGGTTGCTTCGCTCTTTGATCAGTTTCCAACCATTGTTTCTCATCCTGCCCTCTGGTGCTTTGGAGACAAATGTGACCCCCCCCTCTTCTTTGTGGAAGCCCCTCAAATACTGGAACACTGCTATCATGTCTCCCCTATTTCTTCTTTTCTTGGTTTTACCTAGAAGTATGAATTTGTACCAAACTTCTATTTGATGCAATATTTATCTGTAAATGAAATTATCAAGAGGTATTTCCATATTTTTCTACCAGTCTTCCTGATTGCAAATCCCACTTTGAACATAGATTATCTCCCCATGCTGTAAAGTGGACTTAATTTTGACCGAAGCGTTCGGTTATCTCTCATGACTAGATCACAAGGACATAAAGCCAAGACGGAAAGTGCTAAGAAGCTGTGCAAGGAAACAATTTAATAAACTCAATCCCCAACAGGCAGCAATCAAGGTTTAATCTCTAGCCCAAAGTCACCAGTGCTTAATTTAAGACCACACTTTTGAAATTAATGTTGAGATTTTATAGAGAATGTTTCAGGAACCTTATAACTTATTCAGTTCCTCCAAGGGGGAAATCAAGTTTTCTTTTACCCCAAATTGCTTGTCAAGGTGGGAAGAAAAGAACATTGTATTCTATTCACTGCTTCAGGGGAAAAAAATATCAGATGTTCAGTGACTGCAAACCTCTGCAGAATGTTGTTGAACTGGGACATTTGGTGTTGTCTGTTGTTGTTAGTTGCGAAGTCATGTCCGACCCATCACAACCCCGTGGACAATGTTCCTCCAGGCCTTCCTGTCCTCTACCATCTTCTGGAATCCATTGAAGCTCATGCCTCCTGCTTCAGTGACTCCATCCAGCTACCTCATTCTCTGTCGTCCCCTTCTTCTCTTGCCCTCGATCTTTCCCAACATTAGGCTCTTCTCCAGTGAGTCCTTCCTTCTCATGAGGTGGCCAAAGTACTTGAGTTTCAACTTCAGGATCTGGCCTTCTAAAGAGCAGTCGGGGTTGATCTCCTCTAGGACTGACCGGTTGGATCGCCTTGCAGTCCAGGGGACTCGCAGGAGTCTTCTCCAGCACCAGAGTTCAAAGGCCTCCAGTCTTTGGCGCTCAGCCTTTCTTATGGTCCAATTTTCACAGCCATACATTGCGACTGGGAAAACCATGGCCTTGACTATGCGCACTTTTGTTGGCAGGGTGATGTCTCTGCTTTTTAGTATGCTGTCTAGATTTGCCATAGCTTTCCTCCCCAGGAGCAAGTGTCTTTTATTTTCTTGGTTGCAGTCCCCATCTGAGGTGATCTTGGAGCCCAGGAAGATAAAATCTGTCACTATTGGTGTTGTCTGCATTTATTCAATTCATTCCCTACTTTTCTACTTTAATGAGCTCTCAACGTCACCAGGGACTTTTGAGGAAAGTCAAAAAACTGATCATGGTGGACATAACTCAACTATCAAAGCCCCACCTCCTTTTCCTGTTTGCATTTTGACCACCATCTTGACTTTTCTGACCTGATTTCATTACATTAAAAAAAAAATCAGCAATCAGTCCATTCAGAGCTTTATCTCTTTTTTCTTTGCTTTGCTTCCTCCAATTTCCTCTGAACTTTCCATCAAAGTGTCTAATTAGAGCATAGAATAGAATTGGAAGGGACCTCGGAGGTCTTCTAGTCCACCCCCTTGCTTGAGCAGGAGACCCTATACCATTTAAGACAAATGGCTATCCACTCTCTTCTTAAAAACGTCCAGTGTTGGAGCACCCACAACTTCTGGAGGCAGGTTGTTCCACTGATTAATTGTTCTGACTGTTAGGAAGAGGAGGAGGAGGAGAAGAAGGAGAAGGAGAAGGAGAAGGAGAAGAAGAAGGAGAAGAAGAAGAAGAAGAAGAAGAAGAAGAAGAAGAAGAAGAAGAAGAGGAGGAGGAGGAGATAAAGAAGAATATCAAAGAAGAACAAGAATGTCGAAGAAGAATGTCAAAGAAGAATGTCGAAGAAGAAGAAGAAGAAAAAGAAGAAGAAGAATGTCGAAGAAGAAGAAGAAGAAGAAGAAGAAGAAGAAGAAGAAGAAGAAGAAGAGGAAGAGGAAGAGGAAGAGGAAGAGGAGGAGGAGGAGGAGGAGGAGATGAAGAAGAATGTCACTTCAGATAAATGATTGCCCAGTCTCTTTTTGAAATTCTATTCTATTCTATTCTATTCTATTCTATTCTATTCTATTCTATTCTATTCTATTCTATTCTATTCTATTCTATTCTATTCTTCCTTGTCAAAAAGAAATGCATGAGGGATGATTATGATATACAAGGGATGTCAAACTCAATTTCATTGAGGGCTGAATCAGCATTGCGGTTGCCCTTGGGGGGCCAGATGGGTGTGGCCAGGGTGGGTGCGGCCTACTGGGTTGGTGTGGACAGAGTGGGTGTGGTTCTACTGGATGGGCGTGGCCAGCTCTACATCGTTCGCGTCAAGGGTGCCTGTGGGGGCCTGGGCAGGAGTGGGACAGATCTGGGGGTCTCTGGCAGAAGGGGGGGGGACCGGGGCAAGCGCCAAGGCATGGTGCATTTCTTCATTCCTCACAAAGGGTGACACCTCCCCAGCATGCACCCAGGGGGCGGGGCTTACACGGCAGGGGCTGGTTCCTCGCTGTTTCCAGATGGCCTTGTGGAGCTAAGACTGAATGCGTTTCAGCATAGATGGCCACCACAAAATTGTACATTGGCTCCCGGCCAGCCTGGGCCAGGGCCAAGGCAGTGGGGGCCGTTCCCTCACTGTTTCCAGGATGGTTTCATGGGCCACATGAAACCACTTTGCGGGCCGCATCCAACCCCCGGGCCTTGTGTTTGATATGTCTGTGATATACGGGCAATCCTCGACTTACAATTCATTTAGTGACTGTTCAAAATTACAATAGTACTGAAAAAAAATGACTTGGGATCATTTTTCACACTTACGACCGTTGCAGCATCCCCCTCCCATAATCGTGTGATCAAGATGCTTTGCAACTGACTCATTTTTACGATGGTTGCAGAATCCTGCAGGAGCAGGTGATCCCCTGTTGCAACTGTCTGACAAGAAAAGTCACTGGGGGAAGCTGGATTCCTTTAACAACCATGTGACTAGCTTAACGACTGCAGCTGTCATAAATATGAATCAGTTGCCGAGCATCTGAGTTTTGATTAGGTGACAATGGGGATGCTGCAGCAGCCATAGGTGTGAAAATTGGTCATCAGTCCCTTTTTTCCAGTGCCGTTGTAATTTTTCAGCGATTCACTTAACAATCGAAGCAAGAAAAAGTCGTAAAATGACTTAGCAACAGAAAACTTGGGTTCAGTTGAGGTCGTAAGTTGAGGACCACCTGAATTTCACTTTCATACTGTTTTTTTCCCCCTCCTTTCAAAGCCTGAAGGAACATCTACAAAATATCATATATATTTTTAATTAAAAGAACCCCAAGTGTTTAATAAAAACGATAGAAGTTTCCGGAAGAATGCTGATTATCACTGAATTTGTTTGGAAAAAGCAGTCTCATCCTGCAGCAGTTCCTAAGCTGCGGATGTTTGAGTGAACAAGCATTTCTGGAGTTATCAATGAAAATGAGACTGTTTAAAGGTCAGCTGTATTTCACCTGCAAAGCGCCATCGTGCCATGAAATAACACTTTTCAAAGAAATTGCAGCCTCAGAGAGATAACCGCAAAGGGTCTCTTACGAAGGCATCTCTGCCTTGCTTCACTATGGAAAAAAACAAACAGGAACAGCAACGCAACAGCTTCAGCAACTGTGTTTTTTTAAAAAATCCCTGGTATCAGCAAAATTGCAGATGTCACTACAGCCACCATTGCAAAATAAAGGAGTAAAGTGCTAAGCATTAAGTTAAAACATTGGCGATGTTTGGTTTTTCTTGCCTAAAGATACAACCTTACTACACTTTGGCAAGAGAAACCAAATATACAGGTATATTATAGGGGGTACCTTGCTCAATAGAAATAACTGTAAGAGGGATCTCGGAGTCCTAGTGGACAATCACTTAACTATGAGCTAGCCGTATGCTGCAGCTGCCAAAAAAGCCAACTCAGTGCTGGGCTGCATTAACAGAGGGAGAGAATCAAGATCACACGAAGGGTTAATACCACTTTACAAGGCCTTGGTAAGGCCACACTTCGAAAGAAAGAAAGAAAGAAAGAAAGAAAGAAAGAAAGAAAGAAAGAAAGAAAGAAAGAAAGAAAGAAAGAAAGAAAGAAAGAAAGAAAGAAAGAAAGAAAGAAAGAAAGAAAGAAAGAGGAAGGAAGGAAGGAAGACACACAGAGAGAGAGAGAGAGTGAAAGAAACAAGAAAAAAGAAAGAAAGAAAGAAAGAAAGAAAGAAAGAAAGAAAGAAAGAAAGAAAGAAAGAAAGAAAGAAAGAAAGAGGGAGAGAGGGAGAGAGGAAGGAAGGAATGAGAAAGAAAGAGAAAGAAAGAAAGAAAGAAAGAGTGGGAGGAAGGGAGAGAGAGAGAGAAAAAGAAAGAAACAAGAAAGAAGGAAGGAAAAAAGGAAAGAAGGAAGGAAAGAAAGAAAGAGAGAGAGAAAGAGGAGGGAAGGAAGGAAGAAAAAGAGAGACAAACACAGAGAGAAAGAAACAAGAAAGAAAGAAAGAAAGAAAGAAAGAAAGAAAGAAAGAAAGAAAGAAAGAGGGAGGGAGGGAGGAAGGAAAGAAGGAGAAAGAAAAAGAAAAAAGGGTGGGAGGAAGGAAGAGAGGGAGAGAGAAAAGAAAGAAACAAGAAAGAAAGAAGGAAAGAAAGAAAGGAAAGAAAGAAAGAAAAAAGAAAGGAAGGAAAGAAGAAAGGAAAAGAGAGACACACACACACAGAGAAAGAAACAAGAAAGAAAGAGAGAAGAAAGAAAGAAAGAAAGAAAGAAAGAAAGAAAAAGAAAGAAAGAAAGAAAGAAAGAAAGAAAGAAAGAAAGAAAGAAAGAAAGAAAGAAAGAAAGAAAGAAAGAAAGAAAGAGGAAAAAAGTGGGAACCAAGTCTACTTTCCTAGTCATTTCCAGAGCCTTGCAAATGGCACCCTTTCTGAACACGGCAGCAGTTTCTGGGCTCCATCTGTGACCCTCATTATCACGGTCCCTCTGTAACAGCAAGCCCAGCAGATAGATAATTGGCTCATCCTGCCAATGATAAACATGTCAAGCCATAACTTCTGCCGTTCCTAAGGACATAAAATGGAGATTGGAATGTCAGTGGGTGTTTTATATCGAAGAAAATCTACAGACAAATGGGTTGAAGGACGGAGGCCGGAGACTAATAGCACCAAACGGCTCACGTTCCAGTGGCCCCTTCCCCAAAACAACGCCACCACGGAAACATCGCAAGAGCAGTGCGAAAAAGCTCGGCTAAGCAAAGGCCTAAAGGTGAAACACGATAAGGACGGAAATTCTGCGACGTCACCCAAGTGGCCAATTTCAATTTGAGAAGCATTTCCACAAGATCCTTGGAAGGCAGATGCAAACATCCATAACGTTCTTTTTTTATATATATTTCAATATTTTATTCATTTTTTTATAGTTACAAATGCTTACTATTTTATCAGCAACGTATTGTCTGGCTTTCGATATTTAGCTTACTGATACACGTTAAACTCCTTTCTCCCTACCCCGTTTTTCTAGCCATTGATAAAATGTATCCAATTGTTGAAAGAAAAATCTTCATCAGGGTCCAATCCAAGCCGGGAATCAACAAAATGGAGACTGCTTTAGAAAGAAGGTTGCAGTTTATTGAAGAGGAGAGCCAGACAGTAAGGTGGCTCTGGAAAAGACTAACCACAGGGAGCAGAGTGATGGGCTTTTATACTTTCTGGAGCTCTTATTTATTTATTTATTTTTAAAATTTATATGCCGCCCAATCCCTAGGGACTCAGGGCGGCGTACAGAATTAAAACAATAAATATAACAATAAAAATGAGTGCATTCACACAGCATGTCCCAATCGTATCCCGCCCCCCCCCCCAGGGACATCAACCCCAGGCCTGCCGGAAGAGGAGAGTTTTAATGGCTTTCTTGAAGGCCGGCAAGGTGGGAGTAGTTCGAATCTCGGGGGGAAGTTGATTCCACCACGTCGGAGCCATCACAGAAAAGGCCCTTCCCCGAGGGCCCGCCAGCCGACATTGTCTGGCTGACGGGACCTGAAGGAGGCCCAATCTGTGGGACCTCACCGGTCTCTGGGAACTATGCGGCAGTATGCGGTCCTGTAAGTAACCTGGTCCTAAGCCATGAAGGGCTTTAAAGGTGACAACCAACACCTTGAATTGCGTCCGGAGACCCACAGAAAGCCAGTGCAGCTCACGGAGGATAGGTGACACGTGGGTGTACCTTGGTGCACCCACAATCGCTCTCGCGGCTGCATTCTGAACCAACTGCAGCCTCCGAACGCTCTTCAAGGGTAGCCCCATGTAGAGCGCATTACAGTAATCCAGTCTTGAGGTGACAAGGGCATGAGTAACCATGAGTAGAGCCTCCCGGTCCAAATAAGGCCACAACTGGTGCACCAGGCGAACCTGGGCAAAGGTCCCCCTGGCCACAGCCGATAGATGTTGTTCCAAATTTAGCTGTGAGTTGAGGTTGTTTCCTGTTCCTGTTTGAGACTTTGTATTTCCTGTGTCGTGTACTTTGACCTGAGTTTGAGTGTGCCTTTTTGGTATTGGTGGGTTAATCCTATTATGTCTCCTGTCCTTAGAGTTTGGGTGGGGGGTATGTAGATTTTAGGTCTCTTTGTCTTTCTAATCTCTTCAGTTCCTAGCTGGAAGGCTTCAACCTTCCTGAATGGATTATTGCATCTGCATTTCTACAAAGCTGGTTTCTGCTTGGGGGAGGGAGACTTGGGGCTATTAAGAAAAACTGGGCATGCTTTTCTGCCTTCTTAAGATCCTTTGAGGAAATATAATATTCTGCCTTTTTAATATTTCCCAAAATATTTCTTTCTTTCACACCGTGTTCTAAAGTAATCTGAATCTTCTTTCTCTTTCATTTTCAGTGTCAGTCTGTCCATTTCTGCACAGTCTAAAATTTTCTTAATTATCTCTTCCTCCGCTGGTAATTCTTCATCTTTCCAACGTTGAGCAAATACAATTCTTGCTGCAGTTAAACACGTGTAACCCTACGTATACACATTCCTTCTCCTAATTTCCTGGAATTATACCTAAAAAAATTAATTCTGGCTTAAAAATCAATGTGTTTTTTAGTCATTTTCTCTAACCGTAAATGTATGCTTGACCAAACTGTTTTGGCTTTGGAGCATGTCCACCAAAGTTGATAATATGTGCCTGGTTTTTTGTCTACATTTCCAACAATTACTAGACATATTTTTAAACACATAATATTTGTTTTATGCTGATCGGTTGAGGAAAGATTTCCCATTTTTGCCTTCCCAGTTTGGAGGCATTTATATGTCTGATTGACGGACATTAGAAGACCAGTCATGGTGGACATGTTCTATTGCAAAAAAATTATTGGTCTAAGATTCATAGATGGTTAGAAAAGATGATGAAAATCCAGATAGAATTTAAACCAGAACTGTTCCTGTTAGATATATTAAGACCTAACTATGGCAAAGAAAACAATTATTTAATATTACATGTATTGACAGCTGCAAGAATAGGATTCACCCAATTTTGGAAAAATGAAAACCTACCATCAGACCAGATTATAATTTGAAAATCCTAGATTGTGCAGAAATGGACAGATTAACATGAGAGATGAAGGAGAAAGAGGATTCAATCTTCTATAAAACCTGGGGAAAATTTTATCAGTGGGTTGAAACACGTTAGAATAAGAAGAGATTTTAGAGCTTTATTATATTAAGTATTAAGGTTGATGATTGGAAATAGTTGTTACGCTATCAACTATGTTAATTATTTAAAGGAATATTACTGTTTTACCAAATGTCAGTTGTAACTATACCGATTTATTCTTATAAATGTCTAGTATTATATAAACAATAATACTCAATATGAAGACCCGGAAAAAAAAGAAGAAGAAGACCAATCTGCCGTTGGGCCATTTCTATTGTCATTTGATGTTTCAGAAAGGAAGATAGTGTAGGACATGTTTGTCCCACCACAAGTATCAAGCTGTGGGGAGGTCTTGAACCCTGGGTCATTAAATTGAAGATCCTGCTGAAGACGGGCTGTTGAAGATGAACTAGAGGGCTCTGCCAATCTAGAACCGATAGAATATATTTGTAGCTCGGAGTTGAATTGTGGGGTCTTTGGTGCTCTCTGATCTGGGTTGTTTTCTTGCAGATGTTTCATGACCCAACTAGCTAACATAATCAGTGCTGGAAGGGAGTGAGGTTTGTGGAGAGGAGGAGGAGGAGGAGGACGAGGAGGAGGAGGAGGAAGAGGGAGGAGGAGGAGAAGGAGGAGGAGGGATGTCGGTCCTCGGTGCTCTCTGAGCTTGGTTGTTTTCTTCCAGTGGAGTTTGCTCACTTTTTATCCATTAGTGGCTTGCCTTACCAGTTTCATTATCCAACTAGGTAACATCAGTGCTAGTAGGAAGTGTGGGGGGGGGGGAGGAGGAGGAGGAGGAGGAGAAGGAAGAGGAGGAGGAGGACTGTGGTTTATGCTCTCTGAGCTTGGTTGTTTTCTTTCAGATGTTTCATGACCCAACTAGCTAACATAATCAGTGCTAGAAGAAAGTGAGGTTTGTGGAGAGGAGGAGAGAGGAGGAGGAGGAGGAGGAGGAGGAGGAGGAATACAAATAGAAGAGAATATTTGTAGTTCAAGGTTGAACTGTGGAATCCTGGCTGCTCTCTGAGCTTGGAAATTTTCTTGCAGACATTTCATGACCCAACTAGGTAACATCATCAGTGCTAGAAGGGAGTGGGGTTTACTCTCTTTTTATATATTTGTGGCTTGCCTTGTCAATTTCATTAGCCAAGCAGGTACCATCATGAGTGCCAAAAGGGAGCTAGCTCCTTGCCAGTAAGCAACACCCAGATAAGCAGAGATAAGCACCACGGTTGAAAAGCATCTTTCTGGGATCTTTAATTTGGATTCCATCCTGCGCTGAACACGAGTAAGACTCTTGCAATTCAAGAATTGTATCATTACGCATTTCATGCTTTATCTATATACGATAACTTTTCTATTCCCATTTCTTCTCGGGTTTAGCTGGGTAGTTGGAAGTTTCAAAACATGAGTAGCTCATATTTTTATAGCTTCCATCACCACTTGCTGGTGAATCATATTTCATTGGCAACTTAACCAACCCCATTATCAGTCAAAACATCCTTAAGTCCTTCTGCAAGATGGTTTTTATTGTAGAGATGGTTTATGATGCAGCACTTACCTTTGGCTATGGAAAATTAGCGACTGTCTCTCCTCCTTAATCCTCTGAAAAGGCCTGTCGAGAAATATTAGAGGATAGAGACGCCGATCAATCAATCAATCGAAAGGAAAAGGAAGAGAGAACTTTGGAGCATGGAAGAACGCAATTCTAGTTTAGAAATAATGTTTAGCAGCTACAATACTACAAAAATTGTTAAGGCAAGATCTCTAAAAGGATTTAATACAGATTTAAAAACAAGAGTGTCGTTTTAGAAAAAGGCTTGGTTTCATCTGACTTTCCACAAAGGGGAATTCTGTTTTAATTGAATAAATAAAATCAAAACATGTTTGATGTGTTTTAATTAAAATTCTAATGAGCTTGCAAGCTGCAAAGCAGAGCGAGGTTCAATATAACCTCCAAAACTGCTCCTAGAATCTGCTAACAAACATTTTTTTTTTTAGCAAAGAATAAAGACTTTGGGGTCATTGATACTCTTTGAGCTTGGTTGTTTGCTTGCAGATGTGGGAAGTCACCCCCCCCTGAGAAGGAAATATTAAAAGACAGAATATTATATTTCCTCAAAGGATCTTTAAAGAGGCAGAAAAGCATGTCCAGTTTTTTCTTAATAGCCCCAAGTCTCCCTCCCCAAAGCAGAAACCAGCTCTGTAGAAATGCAGATTAATAATCCATTCAGGAAGGGTTGGAGGCCTCCAGCTAGAAGTTTAGGAAGACAAGAAACACCTAAAATCTACATACAACATCCAAACTCTAAGACAGGACATAATAGGATTAACCCACAGATGCCAAAAGGGCACACTCCGACTCAGGTCAAAGTACATGACACAGGAAATGCAAAGCCTCAAACAGGAACAGGAAACAACCTCAAGAGCCCCAGAAGGTATAAAAACCCTCTCCCAACATGTGCTCTCTCTCTCTCTCTCTCTCTCTTGTTTTTTCAAGAGCCATCTTTATCTCTGGCTCTGCTCTTCAATAAACTGCAACCTTCTTTCTAAAGCAGTCACCATGTTGTTTATTCCCGGCTTGGACTAAACCATGATGAAGACTTTTCTTTCAACACAGATATTTTGTTACTTGGCTAGATCATCATCGTAGTTGTCATCATGATCAGTTGACCTATTACTCAACTGTAGCATCATCTTCAGCCCTAGAAGGGAATGGGGTTTTTATACAGTAGCTTACCTCGCCAGTGTTGGTTGGTATGGTATGGTTTTCCATTTGATTTTTTTACCTGGTATTAATCCCTGTGCCAAACTATGAAGATCCTTGCTTTAGAACTGCTTCTAAAGCAGTTTAGAAGGGGGAGGGGGAGAAGGTTTAGAGTACACAGGTAGTAGTAGTAGTAGTAGTAGTAGTAGTAGTAGTAGTAGTAGTAGTAGTAGTAGTAGTAGTAGTAGTAGTAATCATAATCACAATCACAATCACAATCATAATCATAATTATAATCATAATCATAATAAAAGTTAGAAGGGATCTTGGAGGTCATCTAGTCCATGCTCAGGCAGGAAACCCTTTACCATTTCAGACAAATGGCTGTCCAGTCTCTTCTTAAAAACTTCCATGTTGGAGCATTTGCAGCTTCTGGAGGCAGGTTGTTCCACTGGTTAATTGTTCTAAGTCAGGAAGTTTCTCCTTAGTTCTAGGTTGCTTCTCTCCTTGGTTAGTTTCCATCCGTTGCTTCTTGTCCTGCCTTCAGGTGCTTTGGAGAATAGCTTGACTCCCTCTTCTTTGGGGCAGCCCCTGAGATACTGGAACACTTCTGTCATGTCCCCCCTCATCCTTCTCTTCATTAAACTAGACACACACAACTCCAGCAACTGTTCCTTATATGTTTTAGCCTCCAGTCTCTTGATCATCTTTCTTGCTCTTCTCTGCACTCTTTTCTAGAGTCTCAGCATCTTCTTTACAGGTGGTTTCTGTCAGTGTGAGAGCCAAGATTCTGTTCTCTTCCATTCCCTTCTGTTCCATTCCATTATTCTATTCTATTCTATTCTATTCTATTCTATTCTATTCTATTCTATTCTATTCTATTCTATTCTATTCTATTCTATTCTATTCTATTCCATTCCATTCCATTCCATTCTATTCTATTCTATTCTATTCTATTCTATTCTGAATCTAATCTACCTTGAAGGGCTGACATGAAGTTACACTCAATTCCTCCCCCTCCAGCCTTATATTTAAACAAGATCTAGGTGGCTGCAGTTTATACAAATTATTTCCAATCATACTTGCAGAGGCAATGGAAAAGGAACTTTTGCATACCTGAACTCGATATGCATACCCTCCTTTTCTTTCTATAAGTTTCTTCAGCCTGTCCCCTAAAGAAATTTAGGTCCAGTTAAGCTACAATCTCAAGACCCATACTGTTTTTGTCACTTGTCTCTGAACTTGGTCCAACCTGACAATACCCTTCTAGACAGGTGGTGTCCAGAACCAAAAATAATAATAATAAAAAATTCCAGATGTGGTCTTCCAGATGTTGAACAGAGGGAAATAGGAGTTGAGTCTTTGATGCAGCATGCCTTCTGATGCATTAGTAATCCTAGCAGCTGTTACATACTGATGGCTCCTTGTTTGGTTTGTTGTTTAACTGCACCCAAACCAAACCCTTCTTCAAAGCATGGTAGGCAGAAGCCCACCATTTCATACGTTTGCTCCATATTTTTCCTGACCCAATGTAATATCTTACATTTCGCCCTGTTGCACAAAATCATTCGTCTCTTGGCCCAGTCTTGAAACTTGTTTGGAACTGAGATAGAAAAAGACACATTGAGAATAGAATAGCACTTATATACCGCTTCACAGGGCTTTACAGACCCTCTCTAAGCAGTTTATAGAGTCTGCGTATTGTCCCCAACAGTCTGGATCCTCATTTTACCAACCTCAGAAGGATGGAAGGCTGAGTCAACCTTGAGCCGGTGAGAATCGAACTGCTGGCAGTGAGCAGAGTTTGCCTACAATATTGCATTCTAACCACACTGCCACGAGGGAGGGAGGGAGGGAGGAAGAAGGAAGAAAGGAAGGAAGGAAGGAAGGAATAGCAATAGCACTTAGACTTATATACCACTTCACAGTGCTTTACAGCCCTCTCTAAGTGGTTTACAGAGTCAGTGTCTTGCCCCATAATTTGGGTCCTCATTTTATCGATCTTGGAAGGATGGAAGGCTGAGTCAACTTTGAGCTGATCGGAATCGAATGGCTGAACTGCAGCCAGCTGGCAGTCAGCAGAGGAAGGAAGGAAGGAAGGAAGGAAGGAGGGAAGGAAGGAAGGAGGAAGGAATAGCAATAGCACTTAGACCAGTGGTTCTCAACCTTTCTAATGTTGTGGTGACCCCCAACCACTTATATATCACCGGGTGCCAGGGGCGTGGCCAAAGAAAAGGGGGGGAAATGGCGGACAGCTTTGTTTGGCGACCCCCATGAAATGGTCGTTCGACCCCAAACCACTGACTTAGACTTATATACCACTTCACAGTTCTTTACAGCATTCTCTAAGTGGTTTACAGAGTCAGTATATTTGCCCCCAACAATCTGGGTCCTCATTTTACCAACCTCAAAAGGATGGAAGGCTAAGTCAACCTTGAGCAGGTCAGGATCAAACTGCCGAACTGCGGATAGCCGGCAGTCAGCAGAATTAGCCTGCAATACTGCATTCTAACCACTGTGCCACCATGGCAAATGAGGCAACTCATCATGGCCAACTTGCTGCAGGAGATCTCACTGCGGGCCAATTTAACAATTCAATTTAATTATTTAATTTTTAAAAAATGTATATATATTTTAATTTTTGTCATTCAAATTTCATTCTGTCCCTCCTTTCGCATCCATTCTTTCTTTCATTCTACTCCACTATTTCTTTGATATTAGTATAACTCTTGCCCTGCAGCAAGTTGTCCCACACCGAGTTGGTCATGGCAAGTTGTCTCGTGCCAAGTTGCCTGCAGCACGTTGGCCGTGTTGATTTGGCTGTGGCAAGCTGGCCATGGTGAATTGTCATAGACCCCATTGAGAAAGACTTACTCTGTGGTGTAACCACGTCAAAACCTGTGTCCGAATGCTCAGTCTCATCAAAATGAAAGAGCCAGCTTGATGTAGCAGTGATGGTATGAGTCTGAAAATCAGGAGACAGTGAGTTGTAGTCCCTCCTTAGTCATGAAAACTACCTGAGTGATTTGGGCCAGTAATTAGGAGAAGGTGAATTCTAGTCCCTCCTTAAAGCATGAAAGCCAGTTGGGTGACTTTGGGCCAATCATGAGAAGACTGAGAGTTTAAGTCCTGCCTTAGACATGAAAGCCAGCTGGATGACTTTGGACAAATCACAAGAGGTTTGTGAGTTCTAGTCCCACCTTAAGGCATGAAAACTAACTTGGAGATGTGGAAAAAAGCAAGGTTTTATACTTAGGCAGGAAAAACCAAAGGTACAAGTACAAATTAGGTGAAACCTGGCTTAAAAACAGCAACTGTGAGAGGGACCTTGGAGTCCTAGTGGACGATCACTTAAACATGAGCCAGCCGTGTGTGGCAGCAGCCAAAAAAGCTAATATAATCCTTGGCTGTATAAACAAAAGCATAGAATCAAAATATGTGAAGTATTATTATTGCTTTATAAAGCCTTAGTAAGGGCACACCTGGAATCCTGCATCCAATTTTGGTCACCACATTGCAAAACTGATGTTGAGACATTGGAAAAAGTGCAAAGAAGAGCAGCTAAAATGATTAAAGGCCTGGAGATTAAAACATATGAAGAACGGCTGCAGGATTTGGGTTTGGCTAGTCTAGAGAAAAGAAGGACTAGAAGAGACATAATAACTGTCTTCCAATATTTGAGGGGCTGCCACAAAGAGGAGAGGGTCAACTTTGTTCTATTCTGTTCTGTTTTGGTCTTTCTCCCTCCCTTTCCTGTCTTCCTTTTTTTCTTCCCTCCTTCCTTCTTTCTTTCCTTCCTTCCTTCCTTCCTTCCTTCCTTCCTTCCTCCCTTCTTTCTTCCCTCCCTCCCTTTTCTCTCCCTTTCTTTTCTCTCTTCCTCCCTCCCTCCTTCTCTTCTCTCTCTCTGTCTCTCTGTCTCTGTCTGTCTCTCTGTCTCTGTCTGTCTGTCTGTCTCTGTCTCTGTCTCTCTCTCTCTGTCTCTCTCTCTCTCACACACACACACAAAACAGAGAGAGAGAGAGAGACAGAGATTGAGAGATTTCTGTCCCAGGAAATCTGCCGAGCAGAGTCGGCTATAACTCACCACAGAATACTTTTTTCCTCCTTTAAACTTCCCTTTAATTGATACATATAGGTGTACAATTATGGAAGAAATATAATATTTCAGGCCATGAATTACAGGTCAAGTCAGAGTCTTGCCACCAGCTTAATTACAAATGACTGTTTCATGCACAGCTCGCCCATAAATAAGAGGCAGAGGGTGAAAAGCAGAGGCATTTAAACGATGCTCTCCTTGCTGAAGAACGAGTGGGGAGAGAAGAGTAGGTGACAAGGAGACAAAAGGGAAGAAGTGTTTGGGAAAACGTACAGATGTTGATGCTATAAGGATGCCAACACTTTCTATTTTGCATATACTTTTCCTGCTGATGAGTCACATTAATGTCAAGAGGGACTAGCCATGAAGAGCTAATGGAGCTTCTCTGGGAATCTTACTCAACAGGGCTGATTCGATCCCCTTTTATCTGTAAAGGCAAACAGGGTTTTAAGTGAACACACACAACATGCTTTGATACAGCTTCTAGACCTTGGGAGCAACAATCTGGTTGAACACAATGGCAGGGAAATGTTAGATCAGTGGTTCTCAACCTTTTTAATGCCGTGAGCCCCAACCGGTCGTAAGTCAGGGACTACTCAACCGGTCGTAAGTCGAGGACTACTCAACCAGTGCAGCACCGTTTGCAGAATGGGACTTTTGGCGGGCTCAGCAGGGCAGAGACAGCCTGGACAATTCCTATTGGCTTTTGAAAGCGAATAGAAGTAGACTCTATTCAAGAGAGTCTATTCTATTTGCTTTCAAAAGCCAATAGAATAAAAGGGAGTAGCACAGCTAAAGAAAAGGGGGGGGAAATGACGGACTGCGTTGTTTGGCGACCCCCGTGAAATGGTCGTTCGACCCCAAATGGGGTCCCGACCCACAGGTTGAGAACCACTGGGTTAGATGTTTTGGTACTTGTGAGGTCCTTGGTGCTCTCTGAGCTTGGTTGTTTTTCTTGCAGATGTTTCATTACCCAACTAAGTAACTTCACCAGTGTTAGTAGTAGTAGTAGTAGTAGTAGTAGTAGTAGTAGTACTAGTAGGAGGAGGAGGAGGAGGAGGAGGAGGAGGAGGAGGAGGGGTTGTCTTTAGTGCTCTCTGACCTTGGTTGTTTTTCCGGGTCAACACAACACTGGAAGTCTCTCCCGGTTTCAGTTGCACTTTATATAGCTTTCTTGTCAGCATAACTTTGCTGCTTGAACTGCGCAAAGCTTCCCAGCACTCCTTAGCAGACTGGAGAGCCCTCACATGTATCGGCTGGCTATCCTCCAAACTCAGGATTATGCTGGCCAATGCTTTCTCATTCTTTCTCCGGTCCTCATCATCCAGGGCTGCAGGTGGATCACTATCATTCACAACTCCTCCCTTCGCAGGCGCATCTCCATTTTCAGACTTCGGGAGAGATAGTTTGTCTCAATCAGATGAGACACTGCAAAACCTTCTCCCATTACGCTGATGGAGTCCATGTGGCCTGCTTCTTCAAACCACCACAAACCACAACAAACCACAAGCCTCAACTCCTCTGGCTCTGGTTCAAACTTCCACTGGGTTTCTCCTCACTCTGGGCCCATAACCTGACAGAGCATGCACAGTCTTATTGCGCTGAGGTAACCCAGGAGTAAAAACAGTGAACAGTGGTCTGTATGAAATGGTGGTTTATCACACACTCTCTACAAATATATACTAGAAACAAAATACATAGATGTGGTCATTCAGCAAACTCTAAAACACAGCAGGGAACAGATGAGAGAGAAAGTCTCCAGCAAGGCCTTCCCTTTTATACTCAGGCTCTTAAAGAGATACAGACCCTGCTGACTCATTCCTATCATTGCATCATCCATCTTATATTCCATTATAACATTATAGCAATTACAGCAGGAAACAGATGACAGAAAGACTCCAGCAAGGCCTTCCCTTTTATACTCAAGCTCTTAAAGGGATACAGACTGCTGCTGAATCATTCCTTACATTGCCTCATTCGTCTTACATTATACAAGCTGGTTAGCTTCTAAATCATTACCTTGACAAGATTGGACAACCATTTGTCTGAAATGATATAGGGCAGTGATGGCAAACCTTTCAGACACTGAGTGCTCAATAACCACCCCGTCCCCCACCCCGCCCACCCGCAGGGCCACCTACTGCCTCCACAGCCCACCGCAGCAGATTGCCTATGTCGGCCTGTAGCGCCATGGTGGCCACATCCTCCGCCCGCGCCCTGCAGCATCATCTCTGTGTGATGGGGTGTGAGGGCAAAGTCTTGTCCCTGTTGCCCGGCTGCCATGTCCTTTGCTGCGCTGCTCCACGTAGGCCATGCCTGTGGGTGACTCTCCTCTGGGCAGGGCTGCTGGTGAGGAGGAGGCTGCAGGGGAGGTGGGGTTGGGATGACACTGCCTGTGCCCACAGAGAAGGCTCTGAGTGCCGCCTCTGGCACATGTGCCATAGGTTCACCACCACTGGTATAGGGTCTCCGACCTGAGTAGAAGGTTGGGCTAGAAGACCTCCAAAGTCCATTCCAACTCTGTTATTCTATTCTATCCTGGTCCACGAACAACCTCTCTCCACGGAACCAGTCCCTGCCCCGCCCAAAAGTCTGGGGGCCTCTGGGCTAGGGAATACCTTTTGTAGCAGCAATTGGTAGCAGCAGACCTAGGGGACAGTGTTGTTGTCATTCAATGGCCTTGAACATTATCAGCCAAGGACCACAAAGATCTAACCACAGGTGAGCAATAGACACTCCATTCTTCATCCTACCTTTCCCGGATACACTTCAGCTGGAGCCAGAGGTTATTTCTTCTGTTAGAAAAAGGAATACTATTTTAAAAACTGGTGCAGGAAGTTCTTCTCAGCAGGAAAAATGTTGAGCTGAATATGATCTCATCCGGGTCGTGCCTTCCAAATGCGTTTTCTCAGCTATCGCCATTCCACACTGAGTAGGTCATGAGAAAGAAACTTCGGAGTCAAATTGTCAGGCATTTAGCAGACGAGACATTCTTCCTTAGCTAAGGCAAACTCTGCAAGATCTCTGAGAAGCAGCATTCCAGTATTTGAGGGGCTGCCACAAAGAAGAGGGGGTCAAATTATTCTCCAAAGCACCAGAAGACAAGACAAGAAACAACGGATGGCAACTGATCAAGGAGAGAAGCAACCTGGAATTAAGGAGAAACTTCCTGACAGTGAGGACAATTAACCAGTGGAACAGAAGTTGCCTTCTGAAGTGGTGGGTGCTCCATCACTGGAGGTCTTTAAGTAGAAACTGGATGGGCACTTGTCTGAAATGGTATAGGATCTCCTGCTTGAGCAGGGGGTTGGACTAGAAGACTTCCAAGGTCCCTTCCAGCTCTATTCTGATGGGAGTCATGTTCTTCCCAGAGGTGTTTGCAAAATCTGATGCTTTCATGCAAAGCAGGTTTCTGTTCTTGTGATGTCACTTCTCCCCTCTCCCATTTGTTGCATATGCATGAAAGTTCCCAATGCAGATACAAAAATAGTCATTGTGATGTCACAGCACTGCTTCTGTCATTCCATGTGGTTCAAAGGGTGGGAGAAAGTGGACCAATTTTTTTTATTTTTTATCTCATATCTCATCTCATCTCATCTTATCTTCTTATTGTACCTCACCTCATAGTATCCTCTCCTCTCCTCTCCTCTCCCTTCCAATTTATTCTCCTCTCCTCTCCCTTCCCTTCCAATTTATTCTTCTCTCCTCTCCTCTCCCCTCCTCTCCCATCCAATTTATTCTCCTATCCTCTCCCTTCTCTTCCCTTCCAATTTATTCTCCTCCCCTCCCCTCTCCCTCCCCTTCCAATTTATTCTCCTCTCCATCCTCTCCTCTCCTCTCCACTCACCTCACCTCACCTCCTCTCACCTCCTCTCCTCCCCATTCACCTCACCTCACCTCACCTTAGCTCACTTCACTTCACCTCGCCTTACCTTATTTCATTTCATTTCATTATTTATTAAATGTATGTGCTGCCCATACTTGACTGAATGGATAACATTGATATATGTTGCCCACCTCACTGATGAGTGACTCTGGATGGCTTACAGCAGGGGTGTCAAACTGCTGGCCTGCAGGCCGGATGCATCACACGGAAGCCGTGCCTGCCCCACCTTTGACAAGGAGAAAAAAGTCATGATGCGTCGCGACACGTCACGTGACGTGGCGAGTTTGACACCCCTGGTTTACAGCATCATAAAACTGCAATTAAAACGTTAAAACATTAAACATGGAAAGTTATCAAAAAACTAGTTCAGGGGACTTCAAACGTGACCCTTTTATGACTTCTGGACTTCAACTCCCAGAATTCCTCAGCCAACCTCCTGGCAGTTAGAACAATTAATCAGTGGAATAGCTTGCCTTCAGAAGTTGTGGGTGCACCATCACTGGAGGCTTTTAAGAAGAGACTGGACAGCCACTTGTCTGAAATGGTATAGGGTCTCCTGCTTATGTCGGGAGTTGGACTAGATGACCTTTAAGGTCCCTTCCAACTCTGTCATTTTATGTTCTGTGTTAGCGGAGCCCATAATGCTGGCCCATTTCGTTGCAGTTTGCATCTTGATGTAAATTAACAATGTGAAGCCCAAGGCGAAACAATTTTCTGCTGCTTGTTTATTATTTATTCATTTGGTGTCTAATTCACCAGGTTCGCTAGGTAAATTACTAAGTTATTTAAATCACAATGACCTCTTTCATAAAAACAATAAAATGCAATTAATAAATATCTAGTGCAGGGAAGACAGAAGAACATAAAATCTACTGAGGCAGTCACCGAAATTAAACTAATGTCAGGTGGGAAGAATCAGGATCACACGATCAGCTCCAGTTAAGCTGGTTAATTTACTCATGCTTTTACACAAGGATCTAGTCAACTAATGGTCCGCACTAAATTAGTTGCTAGATGAGAGTCAATGGAATTCAAGAGGGGTTGCCATTTTGTGGCAACATTACGATTCCAGGCTGATTCCTTTCTTGATCCATTCCTTTGCCATTCCTTCTTCTACATGTACGTTTATAGCAGTGGTTCTCAACCTGTGGGTCGGGACCCCATTTGGGGTCAAACGACCATTTCCCGGGGGTCGCCAAACAATGCAGTCTGCCATTTTTTTCCCCCTTTTCCTTAGCTGTGCTACTCCCTTTTATTCTATTGGCTTTTGAAAGCCAATAGAATAGACTCTCTTGAATAGAGTCTAATTCTATTGGCTTTCAAAAGCCAATAGGAATTGTCCAGGTTGTCTCTGCCCTGCTGAGCCCGCCAAAAGTCCCATTCTGCAAACGGTGCTGCACCAGTTGAGTAGTCCTCGACTTACGACTGGTTGAGTAGTCCTCGACTTGCGACTGGTTGGGGGTCGCGGCATTAAAAAGGTTGAGAACCACTGGTTTATAGGGACATCAGTGAGAAATTTAATATTTTTGGCATTGAACTAATGTTAAGGGGTGTGCCAGGTCAACCTTACTAAGGAATTCAATAAATTTCCCTTTTTTTATATCTTAAGGCAGAGTTTCCCAACCTTTGTGAGTTGGTGGATCTGGGAGGAAGGAGAAAGAGGGGATAGTTTTATAGGAGGGGAAGGTGTGCTTACGCATGTGTGCACACAAGCACCCACTGCTCATGTGAGTGGGACTGAAAGCACCCATGAGGCTTACACGATTGAGGCCCTAGTGCTGGTGCAAGTGA
Organism: Crotalus helleri; assembly: GCA_024509115.1. Classification (NCBI taxonomy): domain Eukaryota; kingdom Metazoa; phylum Chordata; class Lepidosauria; order Squamata; family Viperidae; genus Crotalus; species Crotalus helleri. The sequence goes on along the minus strand of JAKSXO010000068.1, from coordinate 587,790 downwards.
GGCTGCGAGTGCCCGCGACGCTTGTGTGAGTGAGGTCCAAGTGCCCGTGATGCTTTCAAACCGGTAATAGTCTGCAGCCCACAGGTTGCGGACACTGACCTTGGAGGTCTTCTAGTCCAGCCCCCTGCTTAAGCAGGAGAACGTATACTATCTCAGATAAGTGACTGTCTAGCCTCTTCTTAAAAACCTCATATTTTAAGAATTTCTTTACTTAGGATTTGGAGAAAATATTACAAAAGTGATTTTAAAGTTCCATTATGGGCTATACCTTGGCATGCGATAGAAGGAATAAAAAGAGGAGTAAAAATGGATATGGTGTCTTATAGTCAGCTACTCAGATGGGATGGGCAAAACTGGCAGTTAAGACTAAGGGAAGATTTAGCGCAAGAAAATATTATTTATTCTTGGTTCCAATATAGGCAACTAGTAGATAAATGGAAGGTGGATTGTAAATTGGGTTTTCTTAGAGAAGATGGAAATTTTATTAAACAAGTCAAGGATCAAAGACAAACCCATATTAAGAGAATTTATGGGGTATTAGTTGAAATGGACTCAGAAACGGAATTAATTAAAGATTGTATGATTAGATGGGCGCAGAATTTTGGCGAGCCAGTTCCATTGGACACCTGGGAAACTATTTGGGTGAGAAATGTCAAATTTACACAAGCACAGAATCTTAGGGAGAATTTTTATAAAATGTTTTATAGATGGCACCTCGATCCACAAAAAATGTCTCTTATGTACCCTGACGTGCAACCCCAATGTTGGAGATGTGGTTATAAGGATGCTTCTTATTATCATATTTGGTGGTCATGCAGAGAGATAAAAGCATTTTGGATCAAAATATGGTGGAATATCCAGAGAATTTTTAGAAGGAGGGTAAAATTTACTCCGCAATTATTTTTGTTAGGTATTGTTACAGATTGTGATACAAAGGAGGTTGTATTGATGTTAAATTTGATTACAGCCGCTAGGCTGTTAGTAGGACAATATTGGAAGAAGGAATCTTTGCCTACATTGCAGGAATGGTTTCTTAAAGTAGCTTATCTGGCGGAAATGGCAAAGATTTCGGCTTTCTTAAAGCAACAAACGCAAGAGAAGTTTCTTGTTGTTTGGGACAAATGGATAAAATTTACACAATTTAGATTGGGTATACAAAAATATCATATAGCTTTTTCATAAGTCTTATTCTATATATATATATAGATATTTTTTCTTTTCTTTCTTTTTTATATATAAATATAAAATTTTTTAATTTAATTTCTTATTTTTATTTTTTTAATTTCTAATTAAGCCTATATTCTGCTCTGGGAAGCTCAGGGGGGGGGAAGGGAGGGTTTTTGTGTGGGGTGGGGGATGGGGGGGGTTTTATATGTAATGTTTAGTTTCTTTTTTGTATATGTTGTTTTCTGTTTTGTATTGTTTTTGTTTTTTTGTAAAATTTATAAAACTTTTAATAAAAAAAAAAAAACCTCCAGTGATGGAGTGGCCAGCTGTTCCACTGGTTAATTGTCCTCACTGTCACAACGTTTCTGACTTCTGGTGGCCAGCTGTTCCACTGGTTAATTGTCCTCACTGTCAGAAAGTTTCTCCTTAATTCTAGGTTGCTTCTCTCCTTGATCAGTTTCCAACCATTGTTTCTCGTCCTTCCCTCTGGAGAATAATTTGACCCCCTCTTCTATGTGGCAGATACTGAAACGCTGCTATCATGTCTCTCCTATTTCTTCTTTTCTTCAGACTAGCCAAACCCAATTCCCGCAGCCATTATTCATATGTTTTAGACTCCAGGCGTTTGATCATCTTAGTTGCTCTTCTCTAAATTTTTTCCAAACTCTCAACATCTTTTTTGTGATATGGTGACCAAAATTGGCTGCAGTATTCCAGGTGTGGCCTCGCTAGGGTTTTATAAAGCGGTACTAATACTTTGTGTGATCTTGATTCTATGCCTCTGTTTATACAACCCAGGATTGTATTAGCTTTTTTGGCCAAGATTATAAGTTAGTCAACTTCCATTGTTCTTGGTTTTCATTTGCCACGTAGCCTCCAGGATAGAGATATGCAAGGAGAGCTGCACAGTCAGCTCCTAAGTGAATATTCTCCAATTTGGACACCTTATAAATAGAAAACTCGTAAAAATTTTCCAGCAAGCACAGTCAAGAGGATATCCGCCCTAAATATTTCCAAACTCAACCTCATCTACAGAAGACCCATCCTGAGAAAAGCTTTGCAATTAAGAATTCAAATCCTTAAGGCATAATTTGTAGAAAGTCAATACTTTCCCTTTCTATCTTGTATCTTTTTATGGGACTTTCAACCAGCGAGCATTCAGGTAATGGAGCCACATTAACATCGCAGAAAGTGCACAACTGGGCAATATTTGATCCCCTTGTCATTGACGCCGCGGACTCTAAACAGAATTGAGGTCAGGTATACTTTCTGCTCTCCAAAGGGGAACAGATTTGGAGCATGTGAAAATAATAAAATAAAATAAAATAAAATAAAATAATAAAATATAAAATAAAATAAAATAAACAAAATAATAAATAAAATAAAATAAAATATAAAATAAAATAAAATAAAAAACAAAAAAATAAAATAATAAATAAAATATAATATAATATAAAATAAAATATAAAATAAAATAAAATAAAATAAAATGAAATAAAATAATAAAATAAAATAATAAAATAATAGCCATGCAATGACTATGAAACAACATGGTGTTTTTTGCAAGCTAATTAGCGAAAGAACATTGAAGAGAAATCTTACACACAGATGTTGTGCTGGCATTTTTGGCAACTGTAGCACACTCTCATGCTTTTATTTTATTTCATAATTGCAGAGTCTGGATTAAACTGGGAACGGAGTTGTAGAATTCCTTGTGAATTCCTTATGAAACTCAAACTGAATTGATTTTTGAATTGGGTAAACCTAGAGATATGTGTCAAGGTGTGGAGGAACTGAGCTTTTAGATCAGGAAATCAACCACGTTGTAAGCCTGTATTTCTCAGTGTCCCCAGTCTCTGGAGGGGAAAAAAAAAGGAACACTGAAGATGTCAAAAAAAAAAAAAAAAACCTCTTCTTTGTAACTCTCAGCTGGACAGCTGTTTATTTATGCCATATATTTTGGCAAGTCTCGGATATCTTTCTTTGAACATTCCTCTGAAATGTTTTTTTTTCTCTCATATATTCTTTAGACATACATCCATATCTATGACACTAGTCCCTTTTGAGACAAGTAATATTGCATCCAGGGGCAGAAAGGGTGTAAGAAATAGGGTTATCCAAAGAAA